>JAQPZY010000815.1:0-509881 GCA_029931535.1 Margaritifera margaritifera | reverse complement strand
TTCTGCATGATTTCCTTTGGAAGGCCAGGACTTACCAGAAAACAGTGAACGAGCATAGACAAAGCTAAAGATTTAATTACTGTTAGTTTCCAACCATTGACAGATGTCTAAAAGACCAATAGTAGTAGCTGAATAGCGCATTTGTATCTTTGGTACAGATCAAGGTCAAAATATTTTACCCATCAATGACTTTGGTCTCATATTACATGATATCCACACGCGTTAATTTTACCCACAAGATGCCCATGCGGAAGATAAGTCATGTGGGGTAGACGACTTCAACTCAGATCAGTAACAACGAAAAACCTGCTATTTTACTACTGCTCAAATACACATCTTTGAAATTATGAAGTGACAAACACGCAACATATGTATACAAGTGTATTCATACAAGCTATAGACATGAGTGTAAGCCAATCAATACAACCGTGTCGTTGCTAGACATTGATCATATTTAGACTTATAGCAGACTGATCGATAGCTTGTTATAAAAATGTCACTATTACTCATCACTAGTGCGGGCTAACTCTTGTATGCAGTCGTTAAATTTCAAAGACGGAAGAGACCCATACCGCTGTCATATATTAAGAGCTTGTTTGGCAGTCGTTATCTGAGCGTAGACTGCACAGTAAATGTATCCACTTCTGTAAAATCTAAAATGAAGATGATCCATTATATTTACATAATATCCATGCTTCTTACAATCAGTATCATAATCCAGAATCTTCTGAAATATTACTTAATTTTTCAATTCCTAGAAAAGTTTGATGTAATATTAGCGTTTTCACATCAACATTTTACCATTGCAGCGATTTAGTCATAAAGAACATCCATCTAGCCACTTTAAAACATATGGAGAAACAAAAAACAAGAAAAAAAAAACGTTCAAACAGAGTTAACAGTATTAATGTTTTCCAACTCCGTAATACAAACGTCCGATTGATGTTAATCATTATGGAGACCATATAAATGACAGTCCAACCCGTGTAAGCGGTCATCCTTAAGATGGCAATAACCACTTCCTCTTAGAATGTCCCAAGCATGTAAAGCAAACGAATACTCTATCTAGCTGCTTTTTGTTTCTATTTATATTATCTGTAGTAAATTCAGCCTTCAAATCCATTCAGACATTTTACTTAAACCAAAATAATAAATTGTGCGAAAGAGAAAATGAATCTATGTATGCAATATCAATTCGCGCCGTTGCATCGTTCAGCAATATTTAAAGAGTCGATTTCACATGGGTGGAGACAACAGCGCACAGTTTCTTTTCACATTCTTTGGAAATTAGGGATCTAACGTTGAATTTTCCAGACCATGATTTAAGTGAAGATTTTAATAGCTACTAACGTAATGTGTTAATTTCGAAATTATATGTCGGTCAAAATGTCTGCTGTGCATTCGTTTTTGACAGCGTCACAAAATAGACACAATGTAGAACAGGTTATATTTTGTCATTTATCACACCGTTCACACAGTCATTTATATTTGTGTGCAAGATGAGCTTCCAGGATTTTGCAGGGTTTTTTTTCATACGTTCACTGGAAACTGCGTTTCAATGAACGTTGAGTTTATATGACAGTTTCACAACTGCAGAGGGTTATATTGTGCATGGTATACTGAGTTATCTCCCTTATATAATTCATTAAGCAATTAAGTGATTTACCTGTATCTTATGTTCCTTATTTGTCGGTGTATGGTGCTATAGGCAGGTCTGGTTAAACGATGTTTCCATTTGGATCTAAATTGCACACACTTTGTTCCAGTCTTCATTTATTATTGAGTCAAAACATTAACAGCACAATACAAACAACAATAACATGTATGCCTTCAATAATTATAATGAAGACATGGCATTTCACTGTTAATACGGGCATGAAGCCTCCAATCAAAACACCAGAAACAACGTGTAGCCAAAACCTTTTTCATCGCCATGAAATAGTATAGGCACAGTTAAACAATGAAACGACATCTTGAATAAATCATGTCGGGGGGTTAAATAATTTTGACTGACAGAGACTTCGCAATAAAAGGGTTAATTTTAGTCTAACTGCTACAATTTGCGATTCTTATTATACTATAATGATTTAACACATTGATTAAAGATTTTAATTTCCCTCAACAACATTTCATTTTGCAGTGTCGCACAAAAGACTAAAGACGCTCTTCTCTTTAATCCTGTGACGAGAACAATACGTTAAGATCGCTACGAAAAATAGCGCGTGCGTACAAGTGGGACCTAAATATATAAATTAATCTTACTCTCTATCTCTGGCGGAAAATACCTTTTTTTTTATTTAAATTTTTTTTTATTTGCACTGGATCATAAGATCATGTTGTTTAGAAAAAAATCGTACATGACAAGGGAAACGCTGACAAGCAGCAATGTATAGTGGTTGCTTTTGGAATATTGTCGAATAGGGCAAGACTCTTCATAGGACAATGAAACACAATAGACAAGAGCAGATACAGAAAAGTAATTACTTCCCAGAATCTACATGATGTGTGTATCTACAAATCCCCAATGTAGATATGTCTTCTCAGTATCATGACCTTAAGTTTGTGAACGTGAAAAAAAAATCGGTAGATTCCTAAGTGCTTGGTTTCAGCTTTCAGTTCCTCCTGTTATATATATATATATATATATATATATATATATATATATATATATATATATGTGTGTGTGTGTGTGTGTGTGTGTGTGTATATACATATTGGCTTTTACCGGCACTTTTAACACAGTTTTCTTGGCTATATCATGTCTTGGAAATGGGAGTTAAATGTTTTCCTAAGAACACAATGAGGGAAAATAGGGAGAGAAAGAGAGGTGAGGAAACACTTGGCATGAGATGGTTAAGTGTGATAACGACTACCTTAGGTATGAAAGAAAAAAATAGAAATAAAAAATGGATTCTTTCACGAACAAATATACCTTTGTTTCCAAAAAGGAATACAAATCAATATCTCAGATATAAATCTTCTGCAGGCCAACCAAATCATACGAAACGAAAGATAAACTGAAACAGAGAAAATACTGTTTTGTACAGTATATTAGTTATGTTCAAGATATAGCATTTAACTAGTCTCCGTGCACACTTAATGTAGAATATCTGAGCGATAAACACGACGAACTTATCTTTCTGGCTATCAGCTATGTTTTCACGCTGAACATGAAAATTGTGCTGCTCTTAAGACACAATGTCTGTTAAATGTAAATTTGTTAACTGTTTCTTTTACCTACTAAACACTGCCCCTTTTTCTACAGATTAAAATAGTTCAACTTGTTAACTCAGATCTTTGAAATCAAACACCAGATAGCCTTATTGCATTTTTGTAGCCTTTCTAAAGCAGAAGGAAGTGCGCTTTGTTAGTGTTACTTGTCAAACATGTATCAAACGTAAATATACTGAAGGTATTTCGAACTGTCCTGGTTGTTCATATCTTTCTCCATAGGAAAAGCAACCGAACTGCTTCATTAGAATGTCCACATGCAGTAATATTTGTTTCTTCTGGGTGTTGTGTTAAACGTCTAATTGTAATCTTTCCACCAGTCATCTTTACCTGTTTATGGGCTTGCCTAGCCCAACAGGTTAGAACACTAATTTACTTTGTGCACTGTTAACACGTGTTATATCTATAAACATACGCGTAAAGTATTATACCAATATATTTACTCTCCTTTATGAAAAAAATGCTAGCAATTTGAGTTATAACCGGTGATCACACAAATGGCTCGCTTTGTCCCAGTGTAACACATTCTCTACTTTGGCCTTGAGACCACGGACAATTCAAATCAGAGGAAAGCTTGAACCAAAGATGTGGTCCCGCAGTCGTTTCAGTACTATAAGTTGTCACTTAATCTCTTATCGCAGTCCAATAAACATACACCTTACAACTACATGAGAATAAGTAGGAAATACGCAGAAAACCTGTATGTCCTTATACCTCTTTTTTAAAGTAATTGCTATCAATTTATTTTTTCGTGTTGGGATGGGGAAAAGTTGGTCTTATTTTATGCGGTTTAGCCAACAAACTCATGAGTTGGCGTGCATGGCAATTAATGGACGAATTAATGCGAGTAAAGACTGAGTAAATGTACATTAAGGCCGACTGCATTGCATTATCAATTAGGATGAAGATGATAGTATCGAGCCGAATAGTTTTAAAACGAGCACGATTTCCATAATTGGTGTTGAAATCTACTTACAAACCAAGACGAAACGTAGTGCCAGATCATTTTAATGGCGAGTAAAAGTGATGCCCGTGATGCATTAAGAATGATGAACAAAGTGTCAACCTTGAAAGCGCGGCAAAAATATTGCCTGAGCGTATTAGTGTGCACAATGCCCGATATACCAAGAGTTGTGACATAAAAACCCATAAAGTCCCAGTCGGTAAGTGCGAGGCAGTACGTCGTGGACACTGGAAGTCGCCTTAGAAGTCAAAGGTTCGGCCTCTGTGTAGCGGCTGGTGACATCAACAAGGATCAGCACATACCCCCCCCCCCCACACACACACACCTTGTTGTGCGGCATACACAAGAACTCGGCTTGGTGCACCTCGGCAGGTAAATTAACCACAAGTCCTGCATGCTTAGCCACACCAGGGCGACATCGTTTTGTCGCCACGCCCTTCTAGTAGCCGCTCGGGCTGCTCTCCGGCGGGATATCCTCTACACTATGTCAATAAACTGTGAAATGTAACTCGCAGATTCGAACACAAACATTGGCCTCGAAGAACCAAAAAAACGTTCAGAAGTAATTATACGCAACAAAACACACAGCGATGCACCATCCGACAAGAAACATTAGCTCACAGTTCTGCAGGTTGGGAGAGGGAGTGTAAAATCAGAAAGCTTGGGTGCGTTCTCATTTGTCCTGTTTCCCTCCAGTTACCATATAGTAGGTCAGAGCAACTTCCTGCAATGCTCTTTCGGCAAGGTCTTCCCTGCTAATTCGTTCATTAAGGTAATCTAGGCGCTCGTTGCGTTTGCGCTGGTGATATAGCTTGCGCGGCCCGCAGATGTTCCAACGCCTGATTGTGGCAGGCTTGTTCATCGCCGACACCTGCTTGCCTAACGTTGAAAAGAGTAAGTAGGCAGCCTTTGTGATATTAGCAGGTGTACTTTATTGTTTTACCAGCAGATCATGTGTCCAAAGGGAAAACGCAGTGACGACAATTGCTTTTGAACCATCTTCAAAATCTATGCGCCCCATCTCCGTTGAGCGTATGTTTCTCAATTAGCAAGCATTATGTACCAAACCTCGAGACATCCTACCACTAATCCGCGGTACAGCAGGTTACCGAATAACTTGGCGTGTGTTGCCAGATCTATTGCTACAATTTACTCCAGATAAAACCAGGCGATTTATTATAGGAGGAGCGGCCAGCAGAAGAGCAATGGGTTTTGCAGCGGCAATAGGTGGGGAGCGTAAGGGCGTTCTCCAGAAGAAAAAAAAGGACAATCACTACAGCGTATGGGTACAGTATTTTACAAGCCGACAGTGTTATCTCTTCGGGGAGTTTATGGCACCTTGGGCGAAGCTTCAACTTGGCTGGTAACCGTTTCCAAAGCCTCCGTTTTTTCTCGGCGTTTCTTGTTTAGCGCTTTTAGTATCTTTGCTGCTTCAACCCTGCATATATGTTTGCTTTAGCTTCTTCAGTAGGTTATATCTTAGGTTCCACCATCAGTTTACGCAGGGGATTACACATTTGGTTCCGCGGCAAGTACCGCCTTTGGTTCTTAGACGGCGAATCCACCATGTTCCACCTTATGATCCATAACAAGTATGTATGTTTATTGAATTAAATTTTCCATTGAGCCTTTGTAGGGCGACTCAACTAATGGCGGAACGGGTGGACAATAGGAGATCAGGTGCGTTTGCTTGTAGGTTATCATGACTGCGGCGAAAGTCCGTACTTGAATTACAGGTGGGAGCAGACGCTTGCCATAGCCGATTGGACGAAGGGACGCTTTTAGTATCAATCGCTAGTTGCTCTACATTAGAGATTATTAACATGTGCTTACCCGCTGCCGTATAAAGGTTAACGAAAGACGAACCCAACAATGCGACCATCGAGGCGACCAGTTGTGACTGCAAGAAAACATCTGTTTTCGCAACGTCATCAGCGCTCGCTGCAGCATAGTTCCCCAATTTCAGTTGCGAACAATGCTTGCGCATTGGCCTCCTCCCTTTCAGCGGACTGCTTGTCTTCTGACGCCTCCCTCAAAAGAAGCTCTTATACGTTCATGAAGGATATCGATGAAGCAGTGAAACAACGGTAAAGTATGTTGGCCGACCGCTTAGCTCTAATTAGATGACATATAACTAAAGCCAATGAAGAAAATTATATCGAATGACCCAAAAGGCTGGGCATCAACAGAGACGGCAATTCTCACATAGCGAGAAACCCAGTCTGTTAGATACCGAAGGATCAGTCCGAATCAAGACGTTACCGAAGCTCACGTTTATCCAAAAAGTTGTGCGCCTCGTCCAGAAACTCGGACGGGGTGCATGTCTCTCAAAGTATCCTTCTCTTTGCAGTAGTAGAGCGCGATCCAGGAGGTATGCTCGCAGAAGTCCTTGACAAAGCCATTGTTTTTGCGTGATCACCCATACATTTTTGCTGGCGTGGCAACTAATAAAGGCAAGACTTGTGAACGTCGACTCGCTTCAACGTCGCTATTGGACCCCGAAAGGAAGGCTCAATCGTCGAGATGAAAAAGCTTGTTTTTGTCCCAAAACCATTTTGAGAGAGCAGCAAGTACCTCATTGAAATCCTTCCGTGGGGGGTTCTCAGGTAGACGCTTTTATCTTTTCTACCTAGGGAGCATGACCACTCGTATGCCTTGCTTATGTCAATGTCAGGGCAAATAATCTCGATACGCGTTAAATACTGCGGCAGCCTGGACTGTTTTCTCGATTTGCAGTGTAACGGCCACACTCGCGTTCTCAATGTGCCGCCCTGAGCCGTGGTCTTCCGTGGCCCTCATAGCTATAATGAGAACAACGTCGCTTGGGTAAAACACGCCGTTATTTGCTGTGGAAAGTGCGGTACCCTGTATGGACACCTCTCACTGCTAGTAGCACGCCTGCACCCCGGCGTCGACCTTGTTAGAAACGCCCTCAAATGTCACCTTTGTTATGAGATGTTTGTAAAACAATTCCTTATCGAGCGCAAAGTTTGGGTCGGATCCTCGAATAGGATCACGATGGTTTCCATATCTTTTTGCCGTGATGTTCAAGTTAATGTTCTACACGGAATCGCCTTTGTTGAGCACAATCCTGATATGCATCAACACCCTAGTGTACATAATGGCAACCTTCCCCGTGCATTGTTTTCTGATCGCCCTTACAATTTCAGGATGGTTGACGACGTCAACTCCAGCGATATGACGCTGATCCAATATGACTCGTCATTATTAGCTCCCTTGACCACACGGCCGTAGTCGTTAAATATTATTTCGAAGAGGACCCGGTCTGAAAGACATAATTGCTACCACGGGATGTGATAGGTACGAAATTCAAAGTTGAGCGGGATGCAGGAGCGTTTACCTAACGTGGCAGCAATAGTTGAGTCTGATTCGGTCGACAACAGCTGTGCTGCAACTTTGTTTATGATATCCAAGTACGCAGGATTTTTATTTCCTTTTCCGTAAGAACTTAGTCATTTCACGCTCCCCAAAGATCCCCATCGTCAATGTTGGCCTGTGCTTTACCCTGCAGCTTCACGCTGATCTTTTTGATAATCGCCCGTCCGATTGGTATCGATTGGCGACGTTGTGCCGCCGTTATAGTCAGATTAAAAGCCAGCCAAGCGGTGCCAGGCACAATGTCATAATTAGCGACAAGATTGGGAAAGATCCGGTTGTTCGTAACATGGACGTTTGACAGCGAGCACTTCAAGTCTAGCTAGAGGAGCAAGGGGTAGTATGGGTTGAGCTTGTAGCCGTGCTATGATAAGTGCTAGCGTCCGTGTATTTATAATGGAGGTCTGCACTCTTTTCTCCAATATGTAATAATCCAGTGACTGCACTAGCAACATAGTTGCTGCTAAATGGTTGAAGGGGGCATTAACTTCAAAATGACTGGCAACGTACGATTTTGAAAAAAAATCGCTTATCGCCACGAGCTCCCCTGATCACCCCTCCATGCACAAGCAAACAAAGGAAAATAAATCGATCTCATCTTCGCCGACATAAGCGATACACAATTGCGCTAAAGGGTTGGTGATGTGTTTGTCAATAGCGTTGGGTGCAATACGCAAAGCTAAGATTGATAGATTTTGTAACCAAAATGGTCTTAAACGCATCTCATTGATGCTATGTTGGACAAGTTAAGATATTAAAAGCTAGTTGAAGGAAATAAAAGCGATTGTCCGAAAAAGAGCCTCAATGATAATGCATACACCCCTTAATTTCTGTTTACGCTGCAGCGATATTATGACCGGGAACGTTTATTGACGTTTCATCTAAAGAACGGCTAGAACCTATGTTGAACCGTGCGGAAAGGCAAATACTCCAAGAAATGAGAAATAAACCTAAGCTCCCCTAAATCTCAAATCAAATACTGGTTTAAAAAAAAAAAAACGACGTAGTGCCCTGTTCGCATGTTAGAAACGCTTGCCGCAAATACCACCACCTCTGCCCGGGGTTAATCGCGCAATCGTCTTCTTTTCGCCCGGGTGAACTCATGACAGTAACCTCGTCTTGAGTGATATAGCCCAAGCGTTGTCTCCGCCTTACGGCCTGCCCCAAGATCGTTTCGAATTCGGTGGACCTTTGCAAGTAGGTGATAGCCCCAAGGTCTTAAAAATACCCGCTAACTATAACCAAGGGAACGTAGCAGCTCTACACTGCGCCTACACCGTGATTATTTCCTTTTTAATGACCAGTCCGCATTCATCTCGTTAAGGATTCTTCTTGTGTGAAAGTAAACATGAGTGCGGTGAAATTCCTCCATTCTCTGATGCATATCTTCGGATTTTGGAACCAGAAATGTTGATCTGATTCATTTCCAGATCTGCATCGACCTTGTCCATTGGATGAACGCCTCTTAGGTTGCAACCCAAGACAATGTACATTTTTAATATATATATATATATATATATATATATATATATATATATATATATATATGTACATATATATATATATATATATATATATATATATATATATATATATATATATATATATATATACATAATAAATGCTCTCTTTAAAGCACACGCCGTCTCAGACAAACATGTTCAAGGAAAGCAAAAATTGGGACATGTGCTAATAGCTGTAGCAAAATACGCCGCCCGTGCTATATTTTGCTGTACTATTTAAGCAAAGTGTTTATACGACACCTTATATAAAACAAATTCGCCTAGTTTGAAGTGTATCTAGCAAAGACACCGACACAGTTTTGTGAGTGAGATGTTTATTTTTAATGTAATTGGACGATGAATCAATCTGCTCGTGCGCATATACGCCAAACAATGGAATTAACATAATGATGCGCACATAGTTCAACAACAGATATAAGAAAATTGTATCGTTTTTAAATGAAACTAAGCAGAAAATGTAACTTGAGCGAGAAATTCAATGAGAATCAGCGTATGTAACTCGTAAACAAAAATGATAGATATATGTATCTATAACCAGAGCTGATCCGTGTAGAGTATTTTATAAACAAATATGATTGATATATATAGATATATAACCAAGGATGATCAGTGGATAGTCGGTATACACAAATATGAATAATGTATGATTCATCAACAACTAAGATGTATGTATAATTTATTTTCTCTTTTATAGCGATACTGAATTGTATGCTCACCCATATGATGATATTGAATACTATTGAATACAAAATGGAACATATATGCATCTCGTGGCGTCAAGTCGACTATTACGATGTACTTCCGGTTCCACAGCTCTCGTCGAATGTTCAAAAAGCAACCACGCATGGCCCTCTCCTCCAAGTATGTCGAAGGATCCCTCGAGAGCCTCTTTATTCCCTGCACACCCGTTGGTCCCAAACCATTGATCCCTCACTCGAGTAAACCAATACCGTCCTCTGAGCAAACGTAACCTTCGACTGCAGCATACGGGTTAAACCAAACCCCATATTGTTCCACGATTTCACGTGAAACAGCTAAAACTAAAATAGCTGACCCGTGTAGTACACGAGACACGGTTACGTGCTAATACAATAACTACACTACGCATGAGCGCGCATGAATTGGCTTCGTTGCACATTACATTATTTCCTGTATGAGATGTTTATTATAATAAGCAGGTTCATACACGAATCTTTGTCCGACAAGAATAATCTCACTGGATTATAAGACTGATTACTCATCATTTAATATTTTAATTCAACTTGTCTGCTCAGTTATCATAAGGGATAACGTAAAACAAATAATAGTCTGCATGATAACATGGCATTATGTGACATAGGTTTGACTCTCTGTAAAATTTGTAATACATTCTTAAACATAAAATATATAAAACAATTGTATCAAATAGCAAGTATAGCAAGAAAGAATAGATTTGCACTTACACATACCTCTACAGCTAAGGATTGCTTCGGTAAAGTGGCTCACAGAGCTTCCGGATAAAACTTATCTTTACGGAGACTATAAAAAAATAATTTAGGGCGGCTAGAACTACCCTGGTTGTAATCAAATCAACGACCAGAGAACTCGAGGATATCGGGTTTCTTACCGACAGCACGTTCTGCATGAGGCAGTGAGTGAACTGAACTCAGCATTTTGAAATAACCACGGCTAAAAGCAGCAACCACCCTCGGGTACCGCTGTACGAGACAATGCACCAAAGTATATTTTCGTTCATATATAATGCATTGATATTAAGTACACATAATTCCGGGACAATACTTCCCCCCCCCCCCAATAAAAAGTGATGGAAACACTTGTAGAACATCACATAATGCGAGCAAGAAATACACCCTGAAACTTATAATTTGCATAACAAGATCACCATGGTAAAGATAAGATCTGCAAATTACACTCTGCTCAAGTAATTGTCACCTACGTTTTCAGATTCTTTAATTCCCTCATTCCAGAAAAAAGATATGGCTGTAAAGTCAATGCCCAAATCATCAATTTTGCGTTGGCGACTTTAGCTTTGTTTAACTACAGGAGAGACTGGTGATCTGTTTCAAGGACAAATTCCCTTTCGAAAAGGTACTTGTGAAATGTTCCTATTTCTCACACCAGTGTCATACAATCCTTTTCGATCACGGAGTAGTTTTGTTTCCGAGGCAGCAATTTATTATTAGCACCCCCTCTTGTTCCTGTAGCAAAACTACTCCTAATCCCGTGCCATTCGCGTCAGTTCTCAATAAGAACGATTTATTCAGCTCTGCCAACTTTAGTGTTGGTGCACTGATTAAGCTTTCCTTAAGAGTGTTAAAAGCTCTGTTCTGACATGAACCCCAATAAACTTTATTTGGTAGCCCTTTCCTAGTGAAGTCCGTCAACGTACTAGCTATAGCGGCAACATTCAGAACGAGCTTACTGTAAAACCCTATAAATCCAAGAAACGATATGTTGGCTTCTGATCTAGAATAGTCTCTGATCCCTTCAAATTTATTAGAATGGGGTTTTAGCTGCACTGACCCACTTACAGATGGTCCAAGCATTCAAATTTATAATATGCTATACTACACTTGGTGAGTCTCTCTGTGAGATTGTCCTTGCGGAGTTTGTCGAACAGATTGATTAATACCCTAATATGCTCTTATCAGATATGCATGAATACAAGAATATCGTCAATTAAACTATATACTTTCTCCATGCCTTTCAACAATTTGCGCATAAGACGAACGCACGACGCATCGGCGTTGAACAAACAGTTTGACGCAGTCGGTTTGTAAATACTTACTCAAAATCACCATGATCTGTTGACACTAACCTTCAAGTAACTCTGGACTCACGCTGACCTCATATATTCCTTCTTTTCCCACCCCCGTGAATCACTCGATTACCACAGTACATACTATGTTCAATACCCATTTGGCTACTGTTTTATGACACATATGACCGGGTCGGTCTGTAAATACACCTGGATAGCTACTCAAACTCATCGTGATCTGTCGACGCTAACCTTCAGGTAACTCTGGAAACACGCTGACCTCATATATTTCCTTTTTTCCCACCCTAAATGCGCACTCTGGGAGAATTTCTGTAATGTGGTCTACTTTTGGTTCATCACCTGGCTCGTCCTCGATTACCGTAGTACATACTAATTTCTCATTTCACTACTGTTTTATGGCAAACATAGCACGATCGACAGAATATTGATATGTTGCTATTCACGCCAGGCCAAAACAATTCTGCTAACTCCATATCGGTTGTTTTTTCCTACTCAAATGACCTGCCATACCGGACTAATGGGCCACTCTAAGAACATAGGACCTGAATTTCTGGGGAACCACAAGTTTGAAGAATGTTCCATCCTCCGACGTTGTAAATTGTCTATAGATTAACCCTTCCCTGCGTACAAATTTCAAACTTGCCCCGCCTTTACAATGTTTCTCTGTACCGGGCACAATTTTCTCCGCCGTCAATGACGCGGCATGCCCTTGCTCATGCAAAAATTCATCTAGCGAGATATCGGTCACTGCTTCCAGAAGTATTTTTTGCGCAGTGGCTGTTTTTCCGTCCGCGCCTGTGACTCAGTTTCGACCGCTTGTATAAAGGACAACCGAAAATCTCATATAATTGGGAGTTATGAGCCCTTGACATTTCCAATCGTTACGTTGTATATGGGATTGTCCATACACCGCGATTCGACTGTTCCGGTCAGGAAAGGAGTATCGATTTATATGTTCGCAACGGGAACGCAAACGATTGTTTGATCTAACAGCATGCACGGGGATTTCCAACTAAGCATTAGGTCATCCCCAACGAGACGCTTTACCAGGATTCCCGTATACCTGGTGCCGCGTAAGACCGTATCTTCTTGACAGTTGGCGGTACAACTAGTTCTCGGTACACTCGCCTAGAAATATGTTTAGTTCTATAATTATCACGCGGAAAATCATCACGCTTGTGGCCTCCTGACCACACCCTGCTTGTTATCGCAACCGCTACTTTTTGGACAAACCCATTAATTTCCTACAATCTGGCGAGATGTGGCGCCTTTAATTAATCTTCATTTAATGAATGCAACAGATGATTTAATTGGAATCGTCTGTTCAGTGATGCGCAGAGAGTAGGAGCCTTCTCTACTACATCTAATGTGGGTAAGTATTAACGAAGAGCTAGATAGAATACAATTAATTAAGGTTAGGTTATTTACCACTGTGAAGGCATAAAGTAGCACTATTAGAAGGGTTGAGATGGATAACATAGTTGCAATTTTTTTTTTTTTTAAATATTTTTTTTGGCAGAGTTCCATGCTTCGCTATGAATTTGATAAATGAAACTGTGGTTCTGTAAAGAATTGATTACGAATTAAAATACCTGAAGTTTATTTACTTAAGTCATAATGTGCCCATTGTGTGGATGGTTGGATAATGTTTGTCTTGCTTTCTTCTCTAAGTAATGCATGCTATCCTTATATTAGTTAGATCTGTTCGTGGTTGATAACACGTGACGAGGTTTCAATTTATATCGTCATCTTTGTCCTTCTATTATCATTGGTGCTGTGAGATAGGGAGCTAAATGTTGACCAAGCATGGCATTCAAGATGATGAAGAGGCGAAACGTATGTTCCGATTAAAAAAAGCATGGAAGAAAGTAATTAAGCACACCGATACTTTTAACTCTCTTCAGTCATTTCAATCACCATTTTATAAAAGCGAGGTTTAATCATTTTATACAGATTTATTTTATGGAAGCGTGTCGATTTTTCGAATTATTGAACAATTCCAAGTGGTTATACGGTATTATCATAAATAACTTCAGAATCAACACCATCGTCGCCAATACTTACGTCATCTTCTGCTGCAACAGCAGATTTAATATAATTCATTGGTATTGTTGCTGTTGTTTAATATGAGATTAGCAGTAGTTTTAGTAGTAGTAGTAATTCTTATTGTCCTTGCTGTTGCAGATTATTTTAGCTGTAGCTGTTCTTTGTTTGTTAGAATCGGTGGTAATTTTTATTGTCTATGTTGTTGTTTATGTTCTTGTTATTTATTATAGAAACGTTATATATCTAATGCAACAGGCACAACAACAAGAGATTCTTTGCTAATATATCCCCCTTAGGAGGCCCCCTTCCTAAACCATTTGTAAACCTAGGTCATTAAAGACTCAGAAAGATGCTAGTATAGATCAATATTTTACTTGAAAGCAGAGTATATATATATATATATATATATATATATATATATATATTTATAATATATGACAAAAGTGAGGTACTGTAGTCAAAAGTAATAGGTCCAAATCATGTATCAACGGTACATACCAGTGCGAATTATACTTTAACATCTCCTTGCAATCCAAAACCTTGTCACATTGCGTGTTTTGTCCTGATTTGAACGTAATGAATGAGATGGAAATAATTCAAAGGAACCCACATTGGCCATAACTTCTAGCTCCATGGCTGTGATTAAGATATGAATTCAACTATTTAAGATCCGAATGCGGCCAAAAAAGTGTGAACTTTCTGTGTTAAGATCATTTCATTGCAAACAAGCTCTGACCAGAGACAGTCGTCCCATATCTGTACCCACGCATCATACTTACAAAAGGTTTTAAAACATTTTTCGTATTCGGTGATGATGTGTCCTTTTAAATTGTGTTATTTTGCTTAATTTTGAAATCGATTTAACTGCTTACTAACTAGGTTCGCATTTGAACTTTTTTAAAAAAATGTTGTATTGTATTGTAGGGAACTACAACTGACACAATAATATACTCACTTTTTTTTTAACTTAATACTTTGTTCAAAAGTAATTTTCCTTATGTTTTTTGCACATATACGGGCATATAGTTTTCAAACAATTTTCAAATTTGGTTCAACTGAATATAAAAGACGGTATTTACACATTGTCGCAGGGAACTGTGATTTATTATATATATATATATATATATATATATATATATATATATATATATATATATATATATTGAATTTGATTTTATTTATATTTTCACAGAGCAATACAATTATTTATTGAAATACATGGGTACATGCAAATTATTTGTCCGTTTTCAGCAGTATCAGTCCATTCTTTCGGAAGTTAGATACTTTTATCTTCCTAACAACTTACGTAGGTCATAATATGTCCATTATTATTATTATTATTATTATTATTATTATTGTTATTATTATTTGTAGTATTATTATTATTATTATTATTATTATTAATAATAATAATAATAATAGAAGTAGTAGAGAAAGGAATAAATAAGCATGGCTGGAGAAAGATATAAAGGCACCCAGACAATTCGAAACACTATCGATATATTCGTTCTTGAGAGACGTTTGACAAGTATTTGGGATCAATTGTACTTTCTTCTGTTTCTTAATTGTAAGAAAGGAACGATACGAATATGGGGTATTTGATTTCAATGATATGATTTAAACTTTGAAGAAAAAGAAAGGAGATGATCATCTTCAGATTTACAAGTTAGAATGTGTTAAGACGAGAATAATAGCAAACTTCAGCGTAAAAATACAGCTGATAGCCAGATAAAGGTAATTATGCGCTGTATATCGCTAAAAGTTTCAACACAAATGTTGCACGGACATTATTTCAATTAGGGAACATCGACATATACAAATGTGCTGGAAAAACATTTTTCTTTTCTTTTCGTTAGTTATCTTCTTTTGTGTATTTTTGTTTGTATGAGGAAGATTTATTTTTACGCTATTTTAAGTTTGTTTTGTAATTTTTGTTCAAACAAAGCTAACTTGGTATTGTAGCCGACACCAGATTGTTATGTTATTTCTTAATGCTTGTCTCTTACCTATCAAATGGAGTGTTACCATCTTATACCAAAAATCACCCTTCTTCCAACATTTAAAATTCTTTTAATTTTTCTTTACTTGTTATATGCGTCACTTATAACGTCACTAAATATGGTGTAAGTATGTATCTTCTACACATCGATCCCAATTGTAGCCACATATGAAGTATATGTCATTCTTCAGTCTTCATTAAGACCGACTTCATGCAACATGACTTACATTGCTAGCGACGGAGCTATTAGTGTTCAGTGGACAAATGTTTCGTTTACCATGATGTTTAATTTGTTTTATATATATACGTTTGTCCTAACCTAACCAAACC
Organism: Margaritifera margaritifera; assembly: GCA_029931535.1. NCBI lineage: Eukaryota > Metazoa > Mollusca > Bivalvia > Unionida > Margaritiferidae > Margaritifera > Margaritifera margaritifera. The sequence goes on along the minus strand of JAQPZY010000815.1, from coordinate 493,613 downwards.
GTCTATGTTGACGAACCTTGGTGAATGCAACTGCATCATGTTAGAAGTAGGTTACCGTGACCACAAATCATGCTTCTGTGACTCTGGTTTACCCGTGTAAGTCGTCTACTCGAAAACTATTACCTCTAAGGTCATCAAACATTATGTTTCTGGATCTATCTGTGCGAATCCCATCCTACCAAAAATATAATATCACCTATAATGAATCATGTTACCTTTGCCTTCAAGAAGATTTAAGAATACCATTTGCCTTACACTCTTTGAACTTTATTTCTTGCAAGATCTACTGGAGTGAAATGCCATCATACGATAATTAGCTAAATGTGACCTATATTTTATAATCCAGTGACTAATTTTGTATATTCTACTATCACTGAGAAATATGCCTCAGACTTGTAGGACTGTTCTTTTTCAAGTTCGATTTGTTCTTATTTCCTTGAGTGTAATATGTTATCGTACCAAAGGGTTAGAAATAGACTGGAAATGTCATTGCATATAGCATTTTTCGTGCATTTTCCAGGGTTTCGATAAGTGTATATGGGCAACTAAGTCTGTTTTTCGGAAGTAGTTATCATCAGGCAAAGGTCTTGTCTATTCAAATACAGGTTTCCATATTTGAAAGTAGATGTAAAATGTGTAAAGCCATTTTACGAACTCTAGTAAACTTTCATTGAACTGTTGCCAACCACACTGCCGGGTTAGTTTGATTTTACCAAAATCTCATGTCAAATTGTATTATGTATCTGTTAACAGAGCCATCACAGCGACATCTTAAAATATAGTTATCGAGCTATGCTTGTTAATTTCTTAAATCTGAAGTGTGTTATATAACTGTCTCAAATCTAAATCTTTATACTTCAATTATTTCCAGCTACATATCATCCCAGACTAGCTTTACAATGACTTGCTTTTATGATGATGATGATAATCATGGTTATGACTATGATGACGAGGATGCAGCATTTCTAATTAAAGTGGAGCCTATAAGTCTACATGTTGTGTCACTGCATGTAACAAAAACAGTTATTGTGTCCTTTCTTTTCAATCATGTCTTTTCCATATCACATCAAACAGAAAAAGACTCATGTAAATTCATTTTTTCGTCTATAATTTTTCTTGAATTAATGCTATCGATTCGTTCATTTATTTCTTCATATGTGATTTCAATCCGAGGTTTACAATTATGTATACAGTTATGACTAGTTTGTTTTAATACCTTATATGTGCACTATATAAGCTTTTTTCTGCTTATACAGTTGTATCTTTTAGCCGTGTATTGTATCTGGCTAAATACTTTGCTAATCATTTAGTCATTTAGTTTAAAGAAAAATTGGACTATAATACTGATATTAGTTTTAATTTTGATTTAACTCTAAATTGTAATGTTCAGGCAATGTGGTGGTAATCTGTTTTCATTTTTTATATTACAAACATGTTAGTTATTGATATAGCTCGAAGATCTCATTTTAAATTTGTCATTTTCATTAACTCTTTTCAGAGATTGTGATAGGCAATCACTTACATATATATCCAATCATATGATGAAGCAAAATTGTGCGCATGTGCGTGTGCATCTTGTAAAGTTGATTAGATTTGGAAGTTACATTGTTTAACCTAATTATAAACTTAGAACAACTGTAATGATTTTTGTATAATTTTAATTGCGTGTGACTTTTTTATCTTCATATAAAATGTTAGTGGAATGTGCGTGTGCACATGTCATTTTAAGTAGATTAATTAGTATGTGCGTTTATTTGTGTGTGCTTTTTAACTAGACTACTTTTACAGTCTCATTTTACTTTCTCGGATTATGTACTGAGGGTATGATAATATATCCATATAATTTTGATTTTGAGGTTTACTGTTTATGGTCTTAATATTCAGGTCTCATCTTTATTTCTTTGCATCAAAATGAAAATCAGGGATGTGTTTGTGTGTATGTGTGCGTTTGCATGTATGAGTGTTTTATGTAAGTAGATTAGTTTTTAAGTCACATTTAACATTTTATGATCATATTCATGGAATAATAATTTGTCTATAATTTTGATCATGATATTGGTTTTATTTACATTAAATCAAAATTAGATACGTGTGTGTATTTGTTTGTGTATGTATGTGTGTGTGTGTGTGTTAAGTAGATTAGTTGTAAAGTCACATTATTACTTTTTATGATGATACACTCGTGGTATGTATGTAGTAGCGTTTTACTACACCTCAGCATGCTGTCAACTAAAGCTAAAGTTATAAAAAAGTAAAATGAATTGCACAAACAATATAGGAAGATAAAACCCTTCCAAATAAATGTAAACATTAAATACGAGATTAAATAGAAATCGTACAGATGTTAAAATTATGTATATAATTTTGATCGTTGTGTGTTTTCTTCTGATTGAAATAAAAATTAAGGACTTCTGTGTGTTTATGTGTTTGTATGTGCTTTTTATTAAACTCGACTGGTTTCCATGTCGCATTTTATTTTTTATAATCATATACTAAAGGTATAATATGCGTATAATAGTGATCTTTTTTGCCTTTCTATTGAAATCGAAATTATATGTATATGTTGTACTTGTATGTCTGTGTGTGTTCAATTGATTTTGTATAGGTATATTTGAAGTCGCAATTTCCTATCTATGATCATATATGCATTGGATAATATGGTCTTGATTAACTTTTGTCTTTATATTGAAATACAAATTAAGAATGTGTGTGAATTTGTGTGTGTATACAATATATTCAGTGTGTATAATATGAACATAATTTGGATCGTGATTTATTTTTTCTTTTATATTGAAATAAAAGTTAGGGATGTTTGTGCATTTATGCGTGTGTGTTTTTCGTTTATAAACGTATATTAATTTTAAAATTAAGTATTACTTTTTCTGATTATTAACTTATGGTATATTAATTTTTTTTATTTAAGTGTATTAGTTTAACAGTCACATTTGATTTTTCCTGATCATATACACAAGATAAATGTATATAGTTTTTATTTTGTTTACTTTAGATTGAAATCAAGCTGAGAGATGTGAGCGTTTGATGTGGGATTGTTTCTTCGTTTCGATAGAAACAGTTTCATCTCGATGTACAATGTTACGCTCTTAATAAAAGTCTTATTTTTGGTGTGGATTTTATGTATATTATTGCAAATTAAATCAGTAATAATACATATTAGGATGTAATGTTTTGATACGGACCAACCACAATGTTTGAGTTATGCAAAACAGCAAAGGCAGTTTTTTTAGCCTTTTATCATTAGACAATGGGTCTGTTTTATTTATTCATTCGCTTGTAAGCGATATGGAGGGATTATGGGACTAGCTGGCAGGGAAGAAGACTAATGGGTAATGTAGACGAATGCTGCATTGTGTTTACAGTTATTCCTAATGGATCAAGTTGAAGAATACTGCATTGTGTTTACGTTTTATCGTTTTATCTTTTAGCACATTTTGAATGGTAAAGATGGCTTAAAATGCGTGGGATTACATAACTTGATGAGGACAGGAGCACATCTTGTTAGTGGGCTGCCCCTGTGGCCCTACCTGCTTTGTGGCTATGCTATTCTCCAGTCTTGGTCCGTATTTAGTGTAGAGCTTCAGACGTTTACAAATTTGTATATTGTGTCATGTTTGAAAGTTTACTATACTATTGAAGATTCCACAAAACATTATAAACTACCTTCAAATGTTAAATATAGAAAAAAAAAACGTATAATTTTCAATGAAACATTGCCTATCATTCGATCTTTTTTTGGTGAACGAGCTCTACATATTAATTTGCACAACACATGACCAAATAATAATTTTCTGTTGTTTTAAAATTAAACACACCTATGAATAGGAGCTGCATGCGAAGAGCCATCTCATCTTGCCTGCTTAATAAGCTTGTCAAATTATATGACATGTACACTTCAAGGATGGATTATCTAACATCTAGAATAACAAACGTTATTCATAAATGAATGATCTTGACCCGCTATTTTTATTGCATACAAAAGATACTTTAATAATGTTATGTATCCTCAATATGATCTCGCCATAGTTTAGGTTATATGACTCCTAATTACATATTCACACAGAAGCTGCAATATTATACACAAATCGATTCGCGTTAGAAATTTAAAATAGGATTATAAAATCGTTTTTTGGAATCTTAAATTTAAGCGGAGTTTAAAGGACATTAAATTAAATATACTCTAGCATTGCATCTGGTTAATTTAAACGATAGATTCATATTAATTTGTACACCTGTTGATCAATTATTATTATGAGACAGTAAATACACTTATGGATAAATCAAATCAGATCACTATAGATAGACCTCTAAATAACTAACCAATATGCTAGTATAATGGATGGGGGGTTACAAAGGGTCTCTATTAGTATACATGGATTGTTTCTTGTTATAAGATTGAATACGCCATTATAAAATACTTATTGGGATTCTCTTATGTCTTACATCGTTTAAAGTCTACGACCACTTACAAAATATTTGTAAGGTCTCTATGCTGTAAAAATGTTGCATAACTTCTGCAAAGTTTCTTCGCTGCACTAACAGTGTCATATGGACTATTATTCTTCAACTATGCCTGTACAACTTATTCTGGAAAGAATATACTTTCTGTAAAGCGAAACATCTGATCTATAAAATCTCTCTCCACTGTGAGGACGAATGGTTATCTCTAGTCATCTGAAACAGGTGCGAAGTAAATTCTTTGGAAGGTCATTATGTATGTCGGGTATCTGATCTCTAAAACCTTTGTCATCTGACACAGGTAAATCAGTTTTATTAACTAGAATGACTTTCAAAGTGACACATCAACAATACAAACATCCTAATCTTATTTTAAACTGAAACTAGTGAGGTCAAGCACTCTCTCCCTTCTCCACTGGAGCGTAAAGTATTGGTCTCTGATGTGAAAGGTAACACCTGAAAGTATTAATTGAACTCCTACATAATTTCTCGCATATTTATGCGGGTGTCTGTAAAAGACCTTATTATGCGAAAAAGGCGTCTACAGTTATGTTTGAAAAAAATATAGTTGTGAAATATGTGGATTGAGTTTGAAGGGGTGAGTGTTAGTGATGATCAAAATAATATTGTTGAAAAATTTATGGAAGATATTAAAAGCGGCGATTGTGCTTTGTCACAATGAATCAAAGGTGTAAAGTAAATTCTTTAAAAGGCCATTATGTCAGGTATCTGATCTCTAAAACCTTTGATCACTACTACAACTAGTGAGGTCAAGCACTCGCTTTTCTCCACTGGAGCGAAAAGTATTGTCCTTTAATGTGAAAGGTAACACCTGAAGGTATTAATCTAACTCCCAATTTTTGCAAAGTATCATAAGGGCTAGTGTTCTATTACTATGTCAGTACAACTTTATTCAAAATAAACTATTTGTTATGACTTTCATCTTTGCTAAATTAAATCTCCAACGGAGTATAATTACTGTAATGTAACATCTTTATAGAATAGTATGTGTGACAAACATCTGATTAATAAAGCCTCTATCGAATATGAAGACGAACGGTTATTTCTAGTCATTTGACACAGATGCAAAGTAAATATTCTTAGAGGGTCATTGTGTATGTCAGATATATGATCTCTAAAATCTTTGTCCAACTACTGGGATAAAAAGAGTATCTCTAGCCATCTGACACAGGTAAATCAGCTTTATCAACTAGAACGAAACGAGCACTTTTATTACAGTAAAGTTTTCTTCTTTATTGTGACCAATGAAAATATATCACTCACTCACCACTATTTTCTAAACTTGAGATTGAACCATGTGATGGTGATTTTGCAATTTACGACGTGTGCGGCCATTCAGCCATGTACTTCGGTAAAGCCATGTCCTCTAATGATTATTTTTGTAAGTACCTATGGCATCTTAAGGCTACTCATTACAAGCCACACTCCATCGCGTGCGGCTAAATCTAATTGGCATTTAGATGACAATAGCCTATACAAATACTTTACCTTGATAATAAGCCGTGATGATCACAATCTTACAAAACGTCAATCAATTCAGCAATCAGTCAGTAAGGCTAGACAGGTCCGAATACAGGTCAAGAATGCTCACATCAATTTATAGCCTTAAAGAGCGATTATGCCAGTTTGTCGATGAAAATGGTGTTGTATTTGCCGCGACCTTTGTCCCCAAAACCCGGAACGTCATTGGAAAAAGCCCTAAATATATGGAAGAAAACTGGACGAAGCAGTGGTATATCGGGATACATCTGGAAGAAAGATCTCAAGTGGACCTCACTTTGAGCAGTTTAAGAATTAGTGCGAGGAACTTACCCACCTGCAGATGTTGTCAGCAAGCTCAAAAAAAAGCCGCATAATTACGCTGAAGTCTCTCAGAGTCTACTACATCTGCTTCAACAATATACTTGTCGTTACATTTTAGTTAATACCATGTGAGTTTACCAAAACAAAATTTGCAGCGGGTAATCACTGTGATTAATATTATTATTATTAAGTCTTTCCGGGAACTTTCACAGCATGCGCAGCAATAGCAGCTATTGCTACTAACAAAGGTCGTGCTACTGGAATTTTCCAGCAAGCGCAGTGATGTGAATCGACGGTTACTTTCCAATACCTGTAAATCCGCTACAGTTTTTGGTTGCTAGCGCGGTTGCATATCTGTGTTTGGAATTGCCTGTGTGCGTGAGCGCGGGCTGTTGCACAATCATTTACTCGACTTTTAATGTCTGCAAATCCACTACGCAGTTGCTTATCTGTGTGTGGAGCTGCCTATGGTTTTCCATTTTCGCCAACCTGGACTCGAACTCGGCCGGGCTAAATATTTTATCTTCGCTTGCAATCGAGTATAATTTTTATTAATCGTATTGAGAATACTTTGTTCCGCCGCTAGAAGTTCCGAATATATAAGTTTCGCGAATGCAGCCGTAACGAAATTATTTTGCTGGAACCGTCTGCGACACCAGTTACTATCGATATAGCCCAGACAATAATTCCGATCGGCGCACCTATAATAGTCGCTGTCGTTTTGATTTCAGCAACACCAAAGCCAACAGTTGCTGCGGCGGCGATTACAAAAATAACATCTACAACCACATATATGCGTTTGTATTTCACCAACAAAGCGGTTTTCTTAACAACTTCATTTCTCACTTGCGGTTCCGATTCGAGTATTTGTTCACGACGGTAACATTGAGGGTCCATTATAATTCTTCTATTAATATTATCTTTATTGAGATAAATTGCTCACAGGCTGGGCGTGTTCAGGTGCCATACGCGCACGCCCTTCCAACCAAGCATTTTTCTTTACGTGAACAATTTTCATACAATCAAAAAAATATATATTCCAGAGGAATATTTAGATCTCCGGCGATTGCACGTTCCTGGGGTTTGTGACCACGTTCATATAGAACAACACCGATTACGCCTGTGGTTTCTACCTTTAACGATCGATTTCGTCCAAGAACTTTTACATGGACAAGTGCGTCCTTGTTGAATAACAGTCGAGATCTTTCTCTTCTCGGTTGTGTTAATGTTGGTTTAACATATTCTTTGTAGAATGTAACAGGGGTAGATTCAGCGGAGAATATTACTTTTTCACCGTGGAAACAATCCCTGGATGTTGTCACACCTGGTGATGCATTCACCAATTGGGCATTTGCACGTGCTAATTCTATAACGCCAATCTGACCTCGAGTTGGCATTTCCACAGCAAGGTGGTACCAACTATCGATTTATATCTTACCCTCGCGAAGATTATATTTTAAGCGTCTACGATGGTCTGGTTCCACCATCTTAAGCAGATGGTGGGACAAAATCACTATCGATGTTGGCATCACTGGTCAGGCGACCCAGCACCCCGTGGTAAATTCAGCAACCTCATCACCGCAGTCAGAATACATCGCTTATATACAATGATAAATCTAATCTTAGACACAAACCCAAAGGGTGATTAAGTATCCATCCAGATAACTGATGAGTCCTTCAAATTGAAATTTATCTCCGTCGACTAATGAAGCTGATACTGCATATGTGTAAAATCCATAAACATTGACCGGTTTGTCGATACGTGATATTTGGGGTAAACTCCTACGACCAAGATTTGGCTGATCGTTTATTAAATTAGTATGCTACTCCAACTTTAGCCTCTATTTCCGGTTATGACAAACAAGTATGATCGAGACTCGCGCACCTTCAAGATGTGATATTTAGGTCTATCGAAATCACTTGCAATTGAAGCGAAAACAAGCAGACCGTTTCGTAAAGTATACAGGGAAGTTCCTTCCTCCTCTTCTTTGGTTAATATTCCTGTAGTTTGGTTCCAGAACGTTACTACGCGTGGTGGCGGGGGTCACTTCTGCGATCTGTTCATCGTCGTATTCTTTTGTTGTAGCAGCAGCATTAAGAACATATTCTTTGATAAAGGCAATTGACACGCTAGAGTCTCTTATTCCCCCGTTTTAAGTGATCACGACTAGGGTTTGCGCGACAGCACATCGCAGCCTCAGCACAACGTCGTTGATGTCCACGTTAGACGTTTTCAGTTTTCCAGTTTGATCTTGGAAAATCCCAAGCTTGCCCGGGTGAACAACAACAACAACCGTCTGGTAAACTCCGTAAAATCCGCTTTTGGTGGCAAACCTGCCTAGATCAACATCAGTACCACGTCGTCTGGTTACGCTTCGTCCATAAATATCAACATACAGGTTATGTACTATTAAACGTACTGTCTAAGTTATATGGTAAAATCAACAAGTGCTTGCGGGGTCGGGCCTGATAAAGCTTTGCTTCCCGCGAGTGCACGCAACACCTTAACAACAAGATGGCTCATATGGGGCCTTCCATCCGAATTTGTAACATTAGCATTAAATAAAACAGAGGTTGTCGTCCACCTCGGGTTAAATAATCAACAACTTCGAGTGGTGGAGCAAGCCCGTACGAGTCAAAATACAAAAGGTGTCGAGGCGTTATCACATATGCAACACAATGATTTCCAGGTCATGTTGTCTTATCCAGGTTAGCAATTCTGTTTTTCCTTGTGCGTGGAATCATCAATGCAAGTTCATTTCGCATAAAAACACCCCGGAAATGCTTGACTCATTTTACCATCGCGAGTAAATCAAAATGTGATAATGGACACGTGACAAGCTTTGCTTGCATCAACGACGAAGTGGTATCGTTCCGGGTAGTCGAGTACCTTTGCCTGAGCTTATTCTGAGAGTCTTCACGGGAAATCGAAAACCTTTTCCTTTTGTGTTCGTTTACTAGACCAACCATATATATTTATACCGGCTATGCTCCCAACTGCCTTTTTCAGCACCATTCCGTGTGCAGTTTCGACAGCCATTAACGCAGGTAACCGCAGGAGCCACAGCCGCTAACAATGCTGGAACCAGATTTTTGCATTTGTGTCACCTCTGACTTGGATAATTTTAATGTCACCGAGGTGTTCTTTGGTTTGGCCGCATTAAGCTGATTAAATTGCCTTTGGATCAAACACACGGGGGCAATTCTAATTAACTTTGCCGGATATTCAATTGTTTCGTATTGCGCTTTTGATTTCCGCAGGCTGGGTCTCGCTAAGGGCAACCTTTACTTCGTGATAGGACATTACTGTTAAAAAGAACGTTACTGGTTCAATTATTAGTTTAGAAATCTTTAATGGTTTTCCACAGGCGGGTCAGTATGTGTCATCCGGCCACACGTGCCCTCGAACAGCATCTTATTGGAGAGAATCACAGCAATACATCTGTAACCGGTGGCGATGATCTATGCTAAACGTGCATGAAAGTGCATGTCAACCACATACTACTTAACCAGATCCATGTATTCCAAGGAAAAGTAATAAATCGGGTACAACGTAAGAATATCGTACAGGGAAATCTGCAGACCTGTGTCAACGTTGTCATGCCAGTGCATCTATGACCACATCTTGTAAGATGCACGTGCGACATAATTGTTTGTGAAGTCAAGCCTAATTTCTTCAGAGGGTTCCTGATAACAGTTTAACAGTTTAACCACAGTTACACTCCAGACAACCGGTCAAATATCATTGTACTACGTAGCTGTCGACCATTTACCCGAGCCACATGTCTTGGTGCATTAATACCTCATTGTGTAGTTATCTGCCATGCACACTGTTGAACAGAGCTCTCATGCGAGTCTGTGGTAAGCTTGAGAAAGCATTGTGGTGACGTGTCTCCAGAGTCAATAAACGCGAACAAACGTGTTTCTACAGCTATCGAAGGGGTTAGTACAGGCATCCACAATGCTAACTTCGACAACACAACTTTGCCACGATCAGCAACATCATCATCATGCCAAAATGCATCGTTTCTGTTGCCCTTTCGTTGTAACACAAATGTGTGTTTGGCTCCGAGAAAAACCAGCGAACATCTCCGCACAACCCAAATATATGACTGAGAGGAATCGCACACGAAAACGATAGCGTGGTTCCATGAAGTTGTCGTCGGCGCTGTAAACATCCAAGGTTATAGTTATCATTGACGAAACTCATCATAGAGGCACCGCCAGGAGCAGGTCCAGCAGTAATACAATCAGCTTGAGGGTCTACGAAAGCCGCCTGTGTAAGTTGACGTATGATATATTGGTTAAGAACAGCACGGTCTGATCCATCCTTGTAAAACATCATAGAGGGACAAGCGAATCTCACGCAATCATCCCTGTATCTGTCGGATCCGATAATTGTCGTGGAAATGCCAATGATGTCGAGAATCGTTTCGATGTCCTTTCCGTCCATGAGATACTGTGCGCTGCTGAACAACGCCATGATGGCATTGTTGACAAATCCAATCTTGCTACAGGGGTGTACTTGGTTCCGGCGATGTCATCTTGTACAAGTTATCCATCGATTTCCATGAAGGCCTCACACAGGAGAAGATACCAAGACGTGTCATGCACTTTTAATTCTACTTTTTGATCATTAGGGTACTTAGCCGGGTACGAATAATATTGACGATCTCGGACACTTTGATCCACTAACACAGGCTTGTTCATGTCAAACGCGGGATCGGATGTTATATTAAATTTTTTGATATTGTTTATGCATTTATGGTTTCGTCTATTACCTTTTTGCGCGACGGCTTAGTCGTCATCCAGGCTTTGTCGCATGCGTCTACAACTGGAATCAACTTCCCAATGCCGCATTTACAATCGCTGATTCAGCGATACGTGTTGAACAGCTGGCAACCGGAGCTGGTACAGTTGCTGACTATGGAAGTGTAATTGCTTTTGGTGGTGCTCACTAATCGCCGTAGTCGATCTCGAATTGATTGGACCGCTTGCAATTGCAGGCTTTTTAACCGATACGCATCAACGTTTATGATACTATCAACAACTCGCATTGTTTACCTATCCAAAGAGCGCGCAAAGCCAGACCCGCAAGAACATTAGGTGATCCCGTAAATAATCCTTGAACAACATCACCAAGTCCATTTCCATCATGAACCGCATAAACAGGTATTTTCGCGTTAACAATGCGTACGAGTCTCACATGTCCAAGCACGATTTTCATTATATTTAAATGTCAGGTCGATCTCTAATGTTCAGTTGTATCGTCAAAGTTTCCACGCCCAGGCCAGGTCCAACATGTACCCGTCCTGGTCCACAATTTGTGTCAACCGAAAATAATGACAGGAAAGATACATCGGTGTTGGAGTAATCGATAACAGAAAACCCGGTGGAGCATTTGGAGAGAATCCAAATAAAATATAACCCTGAGACGAGATACTGGTGGAAGCTCCACTTTCCGAACCTGAACTATAACTGCTACTGATAGCGTCGGGTGTTAAATTAACCTGTATCGTGGTGGTTATATTAATAATGTGTGGTGCGACATTCTATACCATGCGTAAGAATCGTTTGTCCCCATAAATCTCTTCTGGCCAACCGAAAACTGTTCTCAACGATGATCGTCTAATATCAACCACGTACGCTGGAGATTCGATCGAGATGACAGAGCTGTGTGTGGGCTCATGTTCACGTATGTAAATCTTAGAATCTTTGCTGATTACCAAAGAAATGCTTCGTCCAATCTCATCATTGATTGATATGATATCGTACGCGCCAGTGGGAAGTTAAATATTATTCCAGGTAGCGCCACCGTGAGCCAAAAACACATAATAAGTTATTCGCGAGAAGAGCACTGAACAGTCGTGATTCAATATTAGGCCAAGCGTAATACACGCGCAACGATGCCAGTGCAATATCGACTGTGTGGGATACACCTGCGGCGATTGGTGTAGAAACATTCACTACGAATTCTGGTTTCGTTGATGAGATTGTTATCATCGAGGTAACGCTCAGAGTTGTATTTGCAACAACACGCTCCAATACAATATTGATTTCACGTAAAACACGTGTTTCGATTGGACGTGTATCAGAATTCATCATCGGTGATTTCGTCGTATAAATCATCAATGTCTTCAACAAGTACATGTATTAACAAGCGAAGCGTCCCGGGTTCATAATTTGATTGGTGATCAATCGCGAACAAATCGATGCGGCCTCATTAACGACTTCGGGGATTATTTTTGTCGGCGCTAACTGATCCTGCTAATGTTCCCAACCGATCAACGAGTTCATTTTCCTGTTGCTGGTCCACAGACACGCAATGGCCTGTGGTCATGAGCCCTGTTTGGCTAAGACGTCCACGAGGAGGATTCTTCCACCTAAAACCTCTTCCCACAGGTTGTTGTTGTGCGGGTTTGAGTGGACGTTCATACTTTAGTATGTATGCGTTCCAAAATTTCTAACATTCTTCAGGGTCCCCGTCATAAATACATTATATGTGTTTCTAAAAAGAGTCCACTTCGCACCGGTAGTTTTGTTTTCCCAGAAAACTCCTTAAAATCCAGCTTAGATCATTCAACGTCTTCGTTTGTATCGTACACCCTTGGCGATATTTTGAAAGGTATTCTCTCCAATTGGTGGGTCTGTAAAGAGCGGCACCCATTGGGATTTTCAAAGATCCACTGGCGAGCTTGTTCTATAAAATACTAAAGGGGTGTTTCCATCATTGATTGATACTTTGGTGGTGCTATCGTTGGAAGATTTTTAATTGCCTCTGTAGCTCTTTCGTCAAGTACCTGAGCACCTTTTTTCGACCACACCAACTTCCTCGTTCATTTACTCGATGCCGCCTCTGGCTGCATCTAAGCCTTCTTGAAATGTTTTAATCGCGGCTGGCAAGAGTTGAATAGTCTCGGCGGTTGCCCTCGTGAGCTTTTTAATATCCTTAGCGTGTTTGGCTATCTTACGAATTAGACCAGGTTTGTATTCTGTTATAGCCAGCGCAGCCACTTGTTCCACGGTTGCTCTTGTGGCCTTCTTAATATCCTCAAAACGTTCCGCAGTTTCCGCAGTCCTGGCTCCAATCGCTTTTGTTGGTTTAATCAGAGCCTTCTGTGAGATCTTCCCGTGCGTATTGTTGCAACTGTAACATATGTTTGACACGTTTGCGTGCATCCCTGTACTCGAGTAACAATTCCAGTTGATCGCGTGCGGCTTTGCGACGTTGGTCTGCAGCTTTCGTTATGGCATCGCTGGCGGATTTTATCATTTTATATATTTAGTATTGTTGTTAAATTGGTTAATCCATATTGTCCACCGGAGACCGGTCCACTAGTCAAGTCAATAGCGAAACAGTTATACGGGTCCGATGTTGCCACCGCAAACATATTTCGAAATTCCGCTCACGTATGTTCGCCGGCGCACCGGGTCCATTGAATGTTTTCGAGACCATGCGTGTCAATGCCGCAAACTATAATTAACTTGTTACAGTTGCATTGGATTAATTTAGGCATTTATCGTTTTGTCAAATAGATCACGTTTGTGTTTGTATGTCGGCCTCGGGAACATATTAGCGTGGGATTGATTTGGTGTTCAAGCATCACATCGTCGAACACAACAAGATTATTCACGCTAGAATCAAGACCTTCAATCATAGGAGCTTCATCGACTGTGGAACATAAATCAAACGTTTACGTGGTGCTGCCACCCAGTGCGTCCTTAACATCTTTGAGCACGTTATAACACGGTTGATCATCCGCCGATGGTGCAATCACGTACAACCGATCCCATATCAACCATCCTGAATCATTCGGACGAATGATTAGCGTGTGAACCGAATTTGGAAACATATCACCATGTTTTGACGGTTTCGATGCTGCCAGGGCGGAAAAGTCAATGAGAGTGAAAGCTGAGCTTTGAAAATCGTTGAGTTTCTCAACGCGGCGGTGCTCTTCCTCTTTCGTGATACCATGTTAAATGTCAACACAATTGTTGAATAATACAATCAATCATGCCTTTATATTGTGTCCGATGCCGCACTCGAACAAGTACTGCGAATCCAACTCGAGTTCAAACACGTAATGGTAAATCCGTGATTGTTGAAACTGTGTTCGATGTAGCGCCAACAAGTTCATATGTGTGGGACTTTCCAGTTCCATTAGCCGTAAAATGTCCTTTGCGGCGATGTCACTGCAGCGTTAGCGAAACTACCAGGGACACAATGGAGCAAATTTTCTTCTTGAAAAGTACATTCCCGAATACAATTACTGTGGCATGCCTGGATATGCACGACTGGATATACGACTTGTTTCTAACAATCGACCAGCGTCCGGGGAAGTCCACACATTATTGGTAGCATATATTGATGTAATAAACAATCATTGTTTCCTATCGGACTGTAGCCAAAATATACTAGAATTCCCGCGGTTATTGTTAAGGTGAAGATGCTATTGAAACGTTTGCGAGCGCGGCAGCGGTCACTCTTGGGGTTGCTCGAGAATGGATAGCTAAACAAGCGCTGTGGCAAATGTACATACCCGCGCCAAGAAATATTTCCCGCGGTTGGTTTGATGTCCAAACAGCTAATGAAGTTCACCAGGCTGATCTTTTGTTTATTACACATAATTGGGCACACGGACGCGTTTACAACTATGCGTTAACAGTAGTAGCTATCACTAGCAGATAAAGGCAAGTGGATGCACTCGAACGTATTTGCACATGTGGACCGTTAAATTGGCCACGGTTATTTATAAGTGGATCCAGGTAAAGAATTTCTCGGAGACGTTACTGCGTTATTTACAAAGCTCCATGTGCGGGTTCGTGTTAAACATGTCAGCGTACATCGTGACCGAGCTATTGTGGAACGATTTAATCGCGCACTTGCGGAACGATTAATTTAACATCAGAACGCGCAAAAATTGTTAATGAGGCCTCGGATCACAGATCGATCTCAGACTGGAGAACGAACTCGCGAGCAGATAACACAGTTTCGTTCAGTCATCGCAGCGCTGAATAATGAAATCATAATGCAATTCGGCGAAAAACTGTCACTGTTGTGAAATCAGTTTCACATTCACCACCGTTAGAATCACTCGCGAACAATTTTGTTCGGTATCTATATGCACCTTGGGAGTTAGAAGGTAGACAAGGTCGTGCTACTGATCTGGTATAGTTTGTCGATGTATTTATTTGATCGGCCTGGATTGGTTTTTCAAGGCAACCAACACGTTATTATTTGGCACCTGTGGATGAGCAACCGGCAAAGCCTTCCGGCATTTTTGCGAGATTAACTGCAAGTTATTCCCGCGAATACAAAATTGCCGCCAAGATCTATATTGAAATCCTAAGCAGATTTGTAATCGCATGATGCCCGTACGCGTTGGTGGTAATTCCATCGGGGAATATCCATCGTTTGGTGTCCAGCGGAGACAAACTCACCTTAGTACATCGATGTACCCATATGTGTTGTTTTACTCCTGATCATGTTGTCTGTATGTGTGTATTCACATTGCTCAAGAAGACATTCCACTTACATCTCGTGTGTGAAATCTTTTTTCATAATAACCTGAGCAACTCATTTTACCCGTTTTTTTTCTGTTTTTTTTTTACGGGTCTGACCACAATCGAGTACGTTTAGGGCGTAGCCCCACGCATTCTTCTCAAAGGTTTACCCGCGCACACGTCTTTTAATTGTCCTATGACATTTTTGTTGGTGTTGTTTTGTAGCCGATGTTTATCGGGAAAATCGCTGTTGTCAAATTCGTTTGCAAGTGTGTCCGATGCGATATCTGAATACACATCGTCGCTGGCTATATACATCAGCAGCAAGTCGGTGTCGGTGTAAAGCATCCAGACACGATCCTGATAAAATGGTTTAATTTTGTCATAGTAAAACACATAGATGAGCAGCTTTGAAAGATCAAGCACGGATGTGCCAACCTAATTAGACTTTGTCAGCTTCAGTTTTGATTTTTAACTATGTTCAGCAACAAGCCCACCATCGAAGATCTTTCGGGATCGAATGCCGGGTCCAAGATGAGCCTTCGAAGCTGGATCGGTTCGGTATCACGGACAAGGTCTACACAGATTCACTTTCGCAGATTCTCCATCATTTTCCGTATACGGAATTGTTCATTACATTGAAGAATTCTTTTTCAAAATCAGTTTTGACCTTTGTAAGCAGATCAGTTTTCAGCTGGATATAAAGAGCCATCCTAGCGTGTTGGAAAATATAAACACCCGATTACACGCATTCCCAATACAACTGCAGGCTTCGTACGTGAACTTCATAGTTGATTCCAACTAAATCTTGGTTTTCAACAGCAATGCATTCCAGGCCATTCCCGGTAGCGTGCGGCATCTAGCTTATACTCATCCATGGCGGTATTGCGAAACGCTTCAAAGACATCCGCAAGCAGCAACACATCGGTACGGATACACAAATCGTGCTAGTCACCGAGGTTTTTGCATTCGAATGCGGACCAAACCGCGTTTACGTGTGCGTGTGCGTAGTCGTCGGTGGAAATACGTTCGAGAGACTGGTAAATGGGTTTGTTCACACTTTTAACAATCACTCATGTACTGGTATGGGTACACTCCTTTTCGTGTTAACAACTTTTAACTTGTCAGCGGTGAGTGGACTTTGTCCATCAATGGCAACATATCGACTGGTGATTTTGAAGTTTTCCACCGCAAGGTAGCTAATTAGTTTCTCCAATGACGGAGGAATACACTGCATAGAATCAATGAACTGCAACTGACCCACCGATAACGTCATGTATTTTTCCATGTTGTTGGGGATGGATCTTATTGGCGCATTCGATGCTGTTGCGATTGCCTGCATACTCAAGTGACTATCATACCCGCGTAGGTTATGAAATACCACAGGAAGTTTATATTTTCATTGGTCAAATCCGCAACTGTAGATTGAATGACATGACAGGATCAGTGAAACCGAAAGCACCACTGCAGATCCAGCAATCGGTGATCGCGATAAACTTATCAATATCAGCTGTTCGCGGATCCATTTCCTGGTAAACTATAGCGATTTAAGAAACACCTCAACCGAGTTCTGGACACGATACAGTATTGGTGGTTCACGTGCTTCATCACATCTGATATTTGTTCCGCAACATGTGTTGCATGCGCCTTAACCTCAGGATTGTTCACTGGAACATTCAAGTCCGCATACATGATATTCGTTGCACCGCTGTTAATTTCAAAATGTTTTTTGCCGGGTTCCAGCATAATCGTACGCTGAGGTTTTCCACTAATTCCACGGCAGTAAAAGTTATGCTCGTCAAGCCCATCTTTGGTGCTATATAAATGCAGGCAACGTCTGCATGGAAACGTTGTACCCGTATGCTTGCTGTGTCGGTTAAACAATCCGGAAAGATTCTTTATCCATACGTAATTATATAGCGACTCTGAACCTTCCATGTCTTCTGTCAAGAGCAGATCAATGTCGGTCCGTCCTTGCGAATGTTTGCTTTTTACATGTCGGGATAGTTCACGTGGATAAAAGCGAACACGTTAACGGCGATACCCGTCTTAAGTTCTTCAAACTTGTTCAGTGTAGTCTTGGTAACCTCCACCGGAAATTCAATGCTGCCAAACTTTAGTTAACCCAGGTATTGCTCGTATTTCCACGCCTGATCGCGGGATGTAACGCTGACGTGATGTCCTATCTCAAATATCGATTGTCTTTGTTTTTTAAATTTATTACTGACCGCGGCGGAACATAATCTCGTGTTGGTATTTATTATTATATCCGCGGAATGGTTCTTACGAGGAAGTATTCAGATGAACTTAGATACATCTGTAAAGAATCCATCCCAAACCGGTGTTGGTGAATATTTCCAACGTGTGTCTGATGATTTGAAATTAAGTGGCATAGTCAAATGCGCATGAACGACAATATCCGCATCAACTCCGATGGTGCTAGATCATTGTAATATTGATAGGATTTCCGGGCATATTCGATAAAAGTTGTATCATGTCTTCGCTTACCGCGTACATGTTTGGAATAATCGCACTGCAATCAAGATGATTGTTCTTACCCTTGTGAAACTTAAACTCGGGGACTTCTTGTTTTAGTTCGTGAACATCCGCAGCAGTCTCAGGGTCCATAACAGCTGCGGTAAGGCGGCGATTTTCGTAAACATGGTTGACTTCCTCAGCGGCGACACTTCGACGGTTTTGTTCATCCGCAATTATATTCGCAATTTCCGCACGCTTGACTCGTTGAGGAATTTCGATATTAAATCACAAAGCTCTCTCACGGTCTGGCACGATTCGGCTACGATACCTAATAACACAACCATGTTATCTTTTCTTGTACCTATCGGTATCGGTATGTTACGCTCGCGCGCGAATATTCTCAGTTGTCGTACCGTTGCTGTTGCGTTAACTGGTTGTTGCGGTTGTTGTTCAATTACAGGTCTTAATCGCGCAAGTATATCAGCATTCCATACGACTTGTTATTCACATCCCACGCTGTTGCGCGATTTGTTTAGCTGAATCACAGTCGGCATACTATTACATAAGAGAAAATCTTTGTCTAATTGTGAATTCCGTCAATGAATTGTTTAAAAATGTTTACTTTACCGGGGTTGGAGACAGCAATTGTCTCAGTCCTGGCTATTATTTAATTTGCTTCTGTATCGTTTTCATCAATGTCGTTCGGGGTGTTAACGTTGGGTATTTCCGCAATAGGTTCCGCTGCTGTTGCGCAGGCGAATTTTTGATGGTGTGCGCGATAATACTAGCAAACGGATCCACTTGGTCGGCAAAGCTGATTACGAGACTTTACTCCGATACCATATCGAAGACATGGTCGAGGACCCGGACAAAGACGTAACGCGTGCAAATGTGATTTACATTATTCGTAATGTCATGTCCTGTTGCAGAGTTCATGTTTCCCAAGACATACACCTTTGCATTGATTTCGTCCTCATGCCATTTAGCTTTTTATATATTTGACTTAATCTTTTTTGCTACGTTTCGCACAATCTAATGGCTTGGTGGTTTAATTCCATACTCGGATTTTTTCAAATATTCTTTTAGAATATTACATGCATCAATTTGTGGAATATTTGCCATTGTTATATAGCAGTGTAAATATATAATATAAAAATTGTATCTGCGGTAGTTGGTATAATATATTTTATGTCAGAGAAAATATATTTCACAGTGTTAAAAACACAGCTGCGAAAATTAACAGACTAACACAGCTGCATAGAAAATATTTTATGCTGTTGAGAATATAATGTCAGCATTATCACTAACACAGTCGATGACTATCAATAATTGGGGGTTCACACTAGTATAGTTGTACACACTAGTAGAGGCCTGACTGCGGCATTGAAATCGGCGCAGCTGAGCTAGTATATTAACCCTCAATACACATCACTGCGCTAACTGGAAAATTATCTTGATAAAATTAAGCGCGAACTCATACCAATACAATCTGCTTGCTAGGTCTACTTTTTCTTAGGTATGCCAATTCAGTCAATGTTTGCCGAGGCAAAATGTAAACATGGACTCGACCGTAATGTCTTTCAGCATCTCAAAGTGTTTTTATTGTTATATGTTACTATGTTATTCTGTACCACTAATTATACCTTGTATCCATTTGAAACAACACGAGATACCTACAAAATAAATAAAATCATGAGTTGTACATAAACATGTTCAGTGTCATGAGTATATTGGTCAGATGTGTCTACGAAGTTGTTATCGGTAAGAGCATCGTGACATTGATTGTGTATGTATGCGTATCTAAGCTTTCATGAGAGAGGGGGATATACATGAATCATATCATGTATTTTGTCAATATGTTATTTATCTTCCTTATGCCACATCAAAAGAGCTATTGATTTCCTTTTCCAAAAAGGGTCAAATTTAAATTTAATATCATTTAATGTCATGTATACCGTAGATGAAATAATCGAGTGAATCCGGAAAGATAGTGAATGATATCGTATTGTGATAAAGAAAAACAAAATAACAAGGTTCGAAATTGTCATTACACACTCACAGCATATTCATATATAGAATAAGAAATTAGCGAATACAAGTGAAACACAACATGTTATCAACAATATTTGTAATAATATATTAACTTGTAAAGTGTGGACTATATAGAGGAACCATGAATGCATCTGTTGTGTTCAAATGACTATATTTTGAAGCTGATAATAACATTGACAGGATGTTAGAATGAACAGTGACCGCAAAATTTAGCTTTGCTGTGTTTGCGTCATGATACAAACTATCCAGGTCATGACATTGTGAATACAATTTGTATTGTTTGTTTGTTCTGTTATCTTGCCTTACTAATTTACAGAAATAGTAATAATATAAGGTAACAACGTATATTACAGATGCTTTGTTTTCAGATATTATGTATCGATATAAACAGAAGGTCTGTCTCATATTCGAGAGGCCAGCCCAGATACGTTTTCAAACAAACTAATGGACATTGACATTAATGTTTGAGAGTTAGGCACATAACACCCCAATCACAAAGGACTGGTGTCTTGAAACGCTTCTGTCTCTCGTGATGTATCCGTGATAAACGCGTTATGTAGCAACTATTTAACTTAATAATGAAGTATACAATATACAAGCATATGCAAATTATATGTTTATTTATTAAAATGCATATATTATTGATAATCAAGACAGACCGTGGGTGTTATCTACAGATGTCACCCTATCTCCAGCAGTTAATACTGCCCTGACACGGAAATAGATAGAATAAACAGGGTCACCAAGTTACATTTATATTTCTTTGACTACTAACTTTGAGATTGGTAACTGACTAAGGTTATGCAACACAGTCTCTAGTGGAAATACTAATATTAAATATGACTGGGTAATGTTTCATCAAAACCTGTCGGTGGTTTGCAAAGCTATGAATCGATTTGACCTAATTTTGCATGGAGACATTGAGATAGAGCAGCATATGTGTAGGAGCCACAACGTGATGCTAGTAGGCCCAGTCAAGATGAGTGTATACAAATTCTATTTTACTAAAAGCAGCCGAAATACATCTTTGTATTATAACTTGTTGATGCAACTTTTAATATGATGCTGCTTTTGACAATACGTTAGGGCAATTCCTTTCATGGAAACTGGTCCTTACAGTTTATTTTGAATGATATTCCAAAATTACTCTACAATTTATCTAAACTACAGTATCTCAGTTTCTAATGTGTGCGCAGTTGATTGCTACTGATTTTATTACTAAACAACAATAAAGAAATGAATAGATATATCACGTACGAAATGTCACGTTGAATAATGTATATGCAAATACTTATAATGTCCACACTATAAAAAACAGCACTTTTACTACAGAATATTCGCTATGATTGTGGTGTTTATACAATTCCAACCTAATACAATTTTGATTGGCAGCGACTGCTATCTTTTATTGGCTTTTACTTTAGACTAAATTATAACACTAAAGTATCCATCTAAGTCATCTCGTGTATTTTCCAGTACTCCAAAAAAGCCTCCACATTGTAAATAATAAGCTTTAATCGAATGCAGTTCTTTAAAGCACAATCTTATCTTTTGTAAGTCAGAAATAGGTCCATCTAAGATTGATGCTGACCATATTGATCCATACTGAATCTGGAAAAAAATATAACCATATATCAGTAGTTTTCTGAACCAGGACAATACGTTTTCTTATTCCATTATAGATTTTTACGGAAATAAATCATGAGAAAGACCGGGCCTCTAGGATACCAACCATAACCCATGACTCCGATGCGTTTATATTAAAAAAGCACAGGACACTTCTAAAAATAGTGTCAGTACAATGATTTTGCTCAACAGGTATATCTTCTCATGATGACCATAATACGTTCTAAGTTTCATAACATTACACTAAACACTACAGGGGTATTTGAAATGACCACATCCAGCAATTCACTGCATCCAGCGACTATAATTTCCAGAAACATGATGGAAGCACAAATATGTATCAATATATGCCGTTGAGTCAATTTTCTCAGTGATCAGAAGACATCTGCAAAATGAGTTCGCATTCACAAGATTGTGTTTTAAACTGCGTTCAGTTGCGGAACAAAAGGGCAATAACTCTAAGAAATATTGCGAGAGCAACGTGACTTCTCGATAATCGTATCTTCAAGTAATGTTCATAACATGTAACGTTTCAGAGGTATCGGTTGACAACTGTGTGACAAGTTGTGTTCACAAAAGTATGTCATGCACTACATCAAACTCCACGTCAAAAAAGGAAATAACTTTTTAAAAAAGCAAGACCACAGAGATTTATTGACATGCTTATTATCTGATGTTTATGATATCATTTCCCAAGTTTCTTGGCGATGCATTACCATCTTTATGACTAGTTGCCTTCATGAGATTAAGTCATACACTACAGTCAGGTGCCAGACATAAGCGACAATAAATCTTGCACAAATTACGGGAAGACAGTGATTTGAATTTATCTTATATCTTCAGGTTATTGCTACACAATTTACAACGTGTCATGGCAATCGGTCTAAATATGTGAGTCACTCCACGCTTAGGAGATTGTGCAGCGCATGAAGCATATATGACCATACACTATAAGCGCAATTCCTGCAACAAATTGGAACTCGTTGCTCTAAAGAGATTGCTCCATAAACTGGATGAAGCTACAAAGCAATATTAATTAAGTGTAGCCAACTAGGATTGACATGTTGTAAATTTTCATTTTCTTCCCAGGAGGTGATGGGTTCGGACTGATGATTTTGACATAACTTAATGGAAGAATAATTTTTGATACAGAAACATGCAACACACATGGGTAATATCAGTTATATATGTATATATATATATATATATATATATATATATATATATATATATATTTCAAAACATAATTCAGTAATTGTACTCATTTCAAATCTTCAAATGAAATTGGTGAGTGGTGAGTAGTTAATCTGTGCCTTAAATTTAATATGAATTGTATGAGTAAACACACGGAACGACAGAAGTATCATTCTAACTGCATCGACAAACATTACAAATTTAACATCGAAAATGGTTGACTAAAACCTGCAATGTCCTCAGCAAGTTTCGTATCCTTTTTCGTAATTATTTTAATCACATGTAAACGGTATATTAAATATTTAGTATAATTTGCAATCCGACCTTTTATGTTGGCACATTTTTATAATACAATCTAGAAGGAATGATATATATTCTTCGATAGCGTTAAGAAGCCTGAACTAGGTGACTACCTTAGAAACCACAAGTCCTTAACAGCTTTCTAAAGTACTGATTGGTCATTTTTAAATACAGATGCAATCCATTAATGTGTTGCCCATGTCCTACCAGTCTTTCGCAAACGAGCAAATGTATTGCGTACTATTTAAGTGAACTGTCTATACGGGCGAATAGTTCCTACTCATTATACACTACAAGAACACTTATCATTCTCTGTCTCTCCAACATACATGATACATATTGAAAACAAATAGATTGCGGCAGGTTATATGGTATGCAAGACAAACGCAAATAAGCGGTTATTAGCTGGATTTCGGGCAAATTCCTATTGGAGCAAACTTCTGATATGGCACATTACATGCCAATGTAGTTGCTTTACGTTTAAACCAAATGTAAGAGGATGACGCCAGGTTTGGAATGTATCTAGCGAAGACACTGCACATAGTTTGGTGAATGAGATGTTTATTTAAAATGTAATTGAACGATGAATGAATCTGAGACCATAGTCGTCCTCATAAAGACCAACAATGGATTTAAAAGAATGACGCGCACAGTGTTCAACAAGGGATATAAGAAAATTATATCGTTCCTAAGTGGAATTAATAGGAACATTTTACGTGAACGCGTAATCAAACGAGAATCGACGTATGCAACTCATAAACAAATATGATAGATATATGGATCTATCACCAGAGATGATCACTGTATATCATTTTATAAACACATATGATTGATATAAATGATATAAAGATCTATCACTAGAGATGATCAATGTATATAATGTATACACAAATATGAATAATGTATGGTTCAGGAAAATTATATATATATATATATATATATATATATATATATATATAAACTTGATTTTCACTTCAATTGCGATATTCAATTATAGTTTTACGACTCCCTGTAAAACAGCTCAAACTACAATGACTGAACCGTGTATTATATGAGACTCGGTTAAGTGCGAATACAATAAAAGACATTCCGCATGAGCGCACATGAATTGGCTTGTCTGCACATTGAATGGTTTCATCAGAACTACTGCACAAGATTACTACATTAATAACCACGTTCGTACATGAATATGTGTTAGACAAGAATAATATCACTGGATTATAATAACTCGAACATTACTCATCATTTAATGCGTGCAACATATAATTGAATCCAACTTGTCTATTAAGTTATAAAATGGTTACCTTCAAACAGACTATAGTCTATATGATAATATGGCGTTATGTGACATAGGCTTGACTCTCTGTACAATTTTTAATAAATTCCTAAACATCCAATATATAAAACAAATTGTATCACATAGAAAGCATAGCAAGAACTAATACCAATGTACGAGCGTATACCACAACAGCTGAAGATTGCTCCCATAAAGTGGACAGTTTCCGGATAAAACTCATCTGTATTTTGACTATACGGAGAGAATTTAGAGCTATAAGTACCCTGGTTTTAGTCAAGTAGATGACCAGATAACTCGAGGTAATCGGGTTTCTCACTGACGGTACTATGTACGTGCGAAAGTGGGTGAAATGAACTCAGTATTTTGAAATAACAACGGCTAAAAACAACAACCACCCTCGGCTAATGTTGTACGCGGCAAAGACACCCGGATACATGTTCGATTATATATAATGCATTAACATTAAGTACACACACTTCCATGACAATACAACTCCCCTGAAACGAAATCCAGAAATACAAGCTGTAAAGTCAATCCCCATTGCATCAGTCTTGCGCCGGCGATGCTCGCTTTGTTTAAATACATGAGGGGCTGGTGGTCCGTTTCAAGGACAAATTCCCTTCCGAAAAGGTTCGTGTGAAATTGTTCTATTCCCCACACGATTGTCAAGCACTCCTTTTCGGTCACGAAGTAGTTTTGCTCCCGAGGCAACAATCTCCTACTAGCATAAGCAATGAGTAGCTTTACCCCCTCTCAAACTGCTCCTAACTCCGTGTCAGACGCATCAGTTCTCAATACGAACGATTTATTCAGCTCTGGGAACTTTAGGATTGGTGTACTGATCAACTTCTTCTTAAGATTGTTAAAAGTAAAGTTCGTTCCTTGGATGAACTCCAACAAATTGTATTAGGTAGCCCTTTCCTAGTTAAGTCCGTCAACGGACTAGCTATAGCTGCGAAATTCGGAACGAACTTACTGTAAAACTGTAACAACCCAAGAAATGACCTAACCTGTTTCTTAGTGTCCGCTCTCGAAGCGTCTCTGATAGCTTTAATTTTGTCAGAGTGGGGTTTTAGCTGACCTGACCCACTTAGCAGATGGATAAATCATTCCAAATTAGAATATGCTATACTACACTTGGTGGAACTCGCTTTAAGACTGGCTTTGCGGAGTTTGCCTAACAGATTGATTAATAACCGAATATGATCTTCCTAGGTATTCATGTTCACAAGAATATGTTAAAACACGGTTTGTTTTATCTTTCATTCTGACCAATACAACGGGGAACGAATAAGGGGAGTTTGAGGGTTCAATCAACCCAGGTCTAACATTTTACTTACGTTTCCGGTGGATCGTCTCCAGTACATCAAAGGATATTGGATATCTTTTGATTCTGATTGCCTATGAGGTACTTAAGTGTTTTATACGCTTTATTAACCAAATATGACTGGTTTGTTTGCTTGATTTTATTTTGCTTGTTCCTTTTCTGTATGTTCGTGGGTCTAAAACCCTGGAAAGGGTGGCAGCTATAATTAAAATGGACAGCGCCAACACTGAATTAGTATGCCTTGTTTTCAAGAATCAACGCAAAACGCAAAACACAAAGGTATAGACTCCAGAGCATGTTGCGTAAATGTCACTGCCACACCAGATAGATGGATGACCTTTTTAACAATAATAAAGAAAGTTGCAGTATTATTGCTATGTTAGTTGAGATAATATACAGATAAATAGATAGATAGATAGATAGATAAAAAGATAGATAGATAGATAGATATAGGTATATATATATATATATATATATATATATATATATATATATATATATATATATATATATATATAAAGATAGATAGATATAAGATATTTGGAACTTACGAAAAATCATATGCAAGAAAAAACCCTTTGCATGCAAATACGTGTGTTTATCTGTGTCAAATGAACGTAATTGACTGAATTAAGACAAACTTTAAATCATTTTCTTTACAGTACTGGCGATAGTGTATAAATTCTAGTGAAGAATTATGTGGGGACAAAATGAAACACGGCTAAGGAAAGACAACAAACACCCGGTCATTTAGAAATGCGACGCGTTTGACAAGTAAAATCGATAAAGTATACTTCTTCCTATTGCAGGCGCATCAGAAATATGCGATACGAGTATGTGGTATTTGAATTCAAAGAGACGAGTCAATCTTTAAATGATGCGTTGAAAACTATATATATCATTCTGTACAAGCAGAAGAAAAAAAAAACAGCGTTTAGTAGATAACACAGGAGATAAAAAAAATTCCTAGTTAACCGACGCAGTGTATTAAGAACGTAACAATGACGAAGTTCAAGGCGAGAATACAGCTGATAGGCAGAAAGATATTTTCATGTTGTTTATCACTTAAAAGTGGCAAAGACATTATTTAAATTAGATACTATCTAAATGTAGAACGAATGCATTATTTTTATTTGTCATTTCCTATCTCGTTTTACGTATTTTCTTTTGCTTTAGGAAGATTTACATCTAAAATGTTTTAAGATTTTCTTTGTAATTGTTGACCAAAGTATATATATATCTTCAAGGTTCTTTATTACATAACTAAGACAGTTCTTATTACATTTAACAACCACAACCAAAATGTTCCTCGCTCCTATGCCTCTCTCTTTCTTTTCTACTCTCTCTCTCACTCTCTCTCTCTCTCTCTCTCTCTCTCTCTATCTCTCTCTCTCTCTCTCTCTCTCTCCATTTGCAAAAAATTACTTGTATGCGACATTTCCCTTTGATATTCCAAACGTTCAACTGTTGCCACAGTGTAATTCAGGGATCTGTATGTATATGTCATTGTGATACATATTTAGGTAAGCGGTCCCTGCTTTTAGCAATGGATGCAAAAAGGTGAATTCTCATTTTTGATAAATCTAACATGCTTGTTTTAAGGACATATAGGCAATACTATATATTTAGAAGTATCGCATTGTATTTATTCATGCATGAAGTATTTCATATCTTATATTTTAAACAATATTATTTAATGCTTTAGCGCTCAATAGAGTTTATTGAAAAGGTTAATGAAAACACGAATCGAAAAAATTCGAAATACGTTTTTAGTCTTCTTCTTAAACTTCAGTTAGTCTTGTTACTCCTCTTTAACCGTTGGTGATTGTTTTATTTGAAACAAATAAAGACAGAATTGCACTTGGATGTTACATACTTTGAAATTTGTTTAGCCATTATAGCTGGGTATAAGTAATTTCGTTGCATGATAGTTCATATTCACTTAACATCAAGGAAACTATTGGTTACGTAGCTCAGTTGTCCGTCGTAAGATGGGAGTGGTACCAAAGTTTTTGAGTGGCCAGTAGTGTATATCCACGCCCAACAAGGAAGTGGACTGTCTATATAACAAGTCTGATTCAGACAAATAGTCACACGGCTGTCTTCGGTTTAGAATAAAGAGTTTCTAGAATCTGTTCTGTGGAACTGCAGAGGGAAATGTTGTTAAGATGAGATAAATGTACCATGCGTTTCTAATCTGACTATCTGTTCAACCAAATTAATATATCAATAATCACAATTTTGTAGCAGTTATTCTCAAAGTATCTCTTTTCACAGGAAGCCTATCTCTCGTCGGTCAAAGTCTTTTTACCTCAACATGCTTTATACAAATGCCTTACAACTATTTAAATGTGCCTATACTCCTTCGCCATCTTGTAGGATGGGTTATGATATAAACTGTTTCCAGTTTTTGATTCAAGGTTTAATGCTAGTACTAATAGTGAAATGTCATGTCTACATTTGATTGCTGTGGAGTTGTTTCCTCGCGCTCAAAGTGAGACACTCGAATAAATATTTAAGAGAAATATGATATCTCAATGTACATCAGCGTAACATATACATATAAATACACACACATATATATATATATATATATATATATATATATATATATATATATATATATATATATATATATACGTGTGTGTGTGTGTGTACGTGTGTGCATTTGTCAGTGTAAACGAATCTAAATCCCATGCACTCACGGTGAACGAAATCAAATGGATGGTAAAATGGAAAAGCTGATATTGTTAGTGTGTCGATTGAATAACTGAACGAAGGCAGTATATCATCCTGTGCAGCGCTTATCCAACTCATCATGCGCAGGACAATCAAGTTGTATACAGGTGCATTCTATTCTTCATTCAGACTAACAAAGAAGACCCCGACAAAATGGTACATTATGTAACGATTAGTATTGATATATGGTTCTAGTAGTTGGATATGTTTTATACATCATCACATAGGCATCTGCACACCATCGGCTTGTCAACAAATGATCATCTTGTATTAAACTATTGAAATAATAAAGCGTTAGGGCACAATCAAACCTGTAAATAACATTTTGAGAATATATGCTGTAAAAGAAATAGAGCAACAACACAAAGTAACAAAAGATGACACAATTCTTCTTCTCACTATCAATCCACCATTCGTACTTTGTTATTTTTTTTCATTTCTCCCGTAACCTTGCTGGTCGTAGGGGCGATACTGATGATTTTGCGACAATTTCTCTCCATTTTGCCCTGTTCTCCACTGCTTTTTGGGACTTTGCAAAGTCCATGCCTGTCCACTCTTTGATATTGTCTTCCCATCTCTTCTTCTGTCTGTCTCGTTTTCTCTTTCCTCTCACTGTGCCCTGTAGGAATGTCTTTGACAGGCCATTTAAGCTTGAGACGTGACCATACCATCTTAGTTTGCATTTCTTTACAGTGGTGAGCAGATCTTCATAAGGTCCAATTGCACCTTGGATTTTAGTGCGCACCTCCGCATTAGAGACGAGGTTTAAGTATGAGATTCTCAGGATCCTTCGATAACATCTCATCTCAAAGGTATGGATTCTACTCTCTAATTCTGCTCTTACGTTCCATGTCTCACATGCATATAGGAATATGGACATGACGAGGGAGCGCATAAGCTCTGATCTTGGACCCAAGCGTGATGTTGCTGTCTTTCCAAAGAGGCTTCAGCCTAGCCAGAGCAGCTGTTGTCTGCGCAATCCTGGAAAGAACCTCAGGTGTTGAACCTTCATCAGAGGCGATAGCACCTAGGTAATTGAAGCTTGTTGTGTGACCAGCTTCTGTCCATTCACTCGTATCTCCTTTTGGAAGTCACTCGGGTTGTTTGTCATTACGTTTGTCGTTTCAGCGTTGATCTCCATCCCATATCTTAGTGATGCTTGACTGAGACGGTTCACTAAGGTTTCTTTTTCTTCCATCTCCTGCTAAGCCATCAATATCATCAGCGAAGCGCAGGTTTGTGATTGTTCTGCCTCCAACACTGACACTGCCCTCATGGTCTTCCAAGGCGTCGGACATGATCCTTTCCAGGTAGATGTTGAAGACAGTGGGTGAGAGAAGGCACCCCTGTCTGACTTCGACTGTGATTCTGAACCAGTCTGTTGCCATTGACGAGAACTGTACTAGTCATCTTGTCAAACAGGGTTTCTATAGTGCGGATTAGTTTTGCGTTTATGTTGTATATCCGCATGGTGGCGCACAAGGCTGCATGCCATACCTTGTTGAAAGCCTTCTTGAAGTCAATGAAGACATGATCGAGGTTCTGTTGATGCTGGAGATATGTATCACAGAGTATTCTAAGATTGAAGATCTGTTCTGTAGTGCTACGTCCTGCTCTGAAACCTGCCTGTACTTCGGCAATGATGTGCTTTGCTTGGGGCTTTAGTCTGTTGAGGATGATCTTAAGCATAACCTTGCCTGAGTGACTGACGATACTGATTGTTCAGCAGTTCTGGGACAGTTGTAGATTCCCTTTTTCAGGAAGAGTCACGATCAGAGACTGGGTCCATGGGGTGTGCCATTCTCCTGTTTGCCAGATTTAGTTGCAGATTGTTGTGAGGACATCTATCATGGAAGTTCCTCCTGCTTGAACAAATTTTGCTGGTATATTGTCTACCCCAGCTGACTTCCCCTTCTTTAGTGCCTTTACTGCAGCCTCTACTTCGTCCCTAAGGATCGGGTGGTCAATGGTACGTTTAGTACAGCTTGGTCTCCAGAATTCATATGGTTGTAAAGCTCCGAACAGTAATCCGTCCATCTGTTAAGAATGTCTAGGTTTTCTGTCAGACTCTTACCAGCCTTGTCCTGAATCGTATTAGATCTCTCCTGTTTCTCTTTTGTCAGGTCTTTCATCAACTGGTATGCCCTTTTATTGTCATTCTGGTTCAGGCTTTTCTCGACTTTCTTACATTGGTCCCCTAACCAGCTTTCTTTTGCATTATTTGTGCTCTTCATAATCATGCTGTTAATCTCATTGTATTTTTTTGCTCCTTCATGGTATCCTCGCTTATTCTTCAATTTTCTCCTCACATCGCAGAAGTCGAGGATATCTGCTGTGACCCAAGGCTTCTTTATTCTTGCCAAGGATCTCTCCGGCTGTGTCTATTACTGCCGTGTTGAAGGTGATGATCAAGGAGTCTAGGTTTATTTATTCATGTCCCATAATTGTAAGTGGTGCCAATTTGCCGCCTATTGATGCTTCAAATGCTTTTGCCACGCTTTGATCTTTAAGTTTTTCAAGGTCGAACCTGATCCTATCTTGTCTTGGCTTATTGGTCTTCCTCCGACGAAGTTTGATAGTCATCATCAGCAAGTCATGGTCGCTTCCTATATCAGCTCCTGGGAATCTACGTGTTCTGGTAATGTTTATGCTAGACCGGAAGCGCTTTCTCACCAAGATGTAATCAATCTGGTTGTGATGTTTCAGTCTGGGCTGTGCCAAGTCCATCTTCTGGATAGTTTGTGGGGGCCAAGGGTGTTCGTTAGCACTAGGTTATTGTATGTGGCGAAGTCCAGGAGCTTGAGTCCTCTCTCATTGTTCTGCTTATTACAGTATGGACCACAGGCCTCTCGCCAGTCTGCTTGTGCGTCTTCTCCTATCTTAGAATTCCAGTCTCCTTGAATAACCAGAATATCCTTCTTGGGTGTCTGGTCTATGAGAGTTTGAATCTGGTCGTAGAACTCATCCAGTTCCTCGTCATCATGGTCAGGTGTTGGGGCATATACCTGTATGATAGTGATGTTAAAGGGAGATGCCCTCACGCGGATTGTAATCATCCTGTTAGACACTGGTCGACAACCCATGACTGTACTCACAATGTCTTTGTGTACCATAAACCCGACTCCATGTTCATGCATGTTCTCATGCCCACTTAAGTAGATCTTGTTTCCGTCATCTGTTGATCTCTCTCCGAAATGTTTCCAGCGCATCTCGCTGAGTCCAAGGATGTGCCAATGGTGATGTTATCTCTTGCCCGTACTTTGATGGTAGTTGCACCAGTAGCATATTTGTCACCTCCGTCCTGGTGTGCAGCGGATGGCGCGGTCATTGGTAACCCTGGCTGCGACCGATCCGGTATGTGAAATCTATTTATTGTCATTTCGTCATCATTGACGTATCATGGGCCGTTTCAACCTTGCGGCGCCCATCCCTCTCCAGGCTGTAGACCACAGCTGATATCCATGTTACTATATGGTTCGCCCTGGTCTCGAACCCTTCCGCCCTGGCCGTTGACTTCAACTTGGAAGAATTCCGCCCAGTGATGTCATGTCACCACCACCCTTTTTCACCCACAGGTAGGAAGACTCGTGGAGGCGGGAGTGTCTTAAATCTTCCCTTGCAAGTTTTGTATGTTGCCCACTGCCTGTCCAGTCCAAGGAAGTTCTTAGTAGTGTTGAGCATCAAACGAGGTAGTTCTTTGTGCCATTTTTCATTTATTTTTTGTACAATGGCTTGGCCGGGATTCGAACCCGGGACCTCTTGCATACGAGGCCGACGCTCTAACCACTGGACTATTGGAGCCTCAGTTTTCACTTTGTCACTCAAATGCAAAAATATATTCCAAATATATATGTGTGTGTGAAAGAATAAAAATAATACAAATTTAATCTGCTGTTGACTCCCGAAACAAATTAATATAAACTTTAATTGTATCATTCTTGTTTGTTAATTTCATTTATATTCTAAACAGTTCTTTGGAGTATATACCGGTCTTATTTTCAGAAAGTACCATCGGATGACTATTTTATAATTCTTAAATTAACATGTGAATCTTGTACATACTTTTATAGCTCCTGGCATGTACATTTCAACACTTACATGTATAGACTTTAAATTATGGGACCTACAGCTGCGTTGTAAGTAATGAATGATTAGTTAGGATTTTTCTTATCCGTGTCGTTCGAAACCGAGATACCAACCATAATGTAAACAAGAAATCGGCTAGTTCTCGTTTGGAAAGATATGTATTAAATAAGTCTGATGAAATAATCAGTCATAATGACAGTATCTGCAAGAGTTATTTATACGAAGCTGTAGCCTATGTTGATGCAAACTATGGTAATATAAAAGGCTGAATAAATTCGTTTACAACAATGATGGAGAGAAATTCGCGCTATCAACCAAGAGTTTCTTTTTCAAGAAATGGATATCATTTAAGTTACCTTGAAATATATGAAACGCACTCCGTATGTATGAATTGCCTCTGTAAAACGATATATTCCTATCGCACTGTCTGCATACTATACAATCAGTGTGCAGGATACAAATAAAATATCAAAAGTTTCCACTTTCTTTGTCCGAATTGTCCATTTTCTGAAGAAAAAAAAATACTTCTCTTCTTGTGTCTTATATTATTTTTGCATTAAGAGTTAGTTTTATTTCTTTGATATTTATTTCATAGTCTAATCCTCTGTTTTAGTTCTTTTAATTATCACTGATACGATACACTGGTTTCAATTATCACTGGTACAATACATTGTTATCATTATGCACAATGTAAAATATCATGCCTTAAGCTGTAAAATTAGTTTCGAATTTTAGCATGAACTCGGAGAGCTGATAAGTATTAATTAGTTACAGCATCATATAAAATTAGCAAAATCTTACATCTCAAATCGAAAAATAGACTATAATCAATATTCTTTAGATGAACTATATTCATTCTGCGCTATTCATGCAGCATTTGCAAACTATAGTATCGTTGCATGACTATCATTGTTGTTTTAAAAACTTTATGAAGACTTTTGCGACTACTTTTATATTTACACTTTCGATAATTAAAACTGTAGTAAGATTGAAACATTTTACTACCTTCATTTTTAAACAAAATAAGTTGGGACGAAATATTGTTTATTTAAAGTGATCGTTTTCGTTCTTCAGTCTGATTTGATACATATTGTAAAGGACCTATATGTAATGCAATTCGGAGAAGTTCGATTTTGTTGGCACTGTTAAGGCATGAATGGGCAACACTGAAAGAGCTGAGGTGACTGACAAAAATAGTAGCAACTTCGTTTTTATGTTCGTAAACAAATTAACATTTTAGTAAACTTAGACATTCCTGAATTACTATTGGGCATGAAACAGTTGCTATTTAAGCAATGAACTAGTAATTGAAATAATTAATCTTTACTTACTTAAGTGATACTGTATCCATACTCCTGATTGCCGTATCATGTTTATCTTACATTATTCTCTAAGTAATGTATGACATCATTATATAAGTTAGATCTTTTCATCGTAGATGACACGTGACGTAGTTTCCGTTCCTATCGTCCTCTTTGTCCTCCTATTACCATTGGTTCTGTGTGGCACAATCAGTAGAGGTGAAAATGTTGACCTAAATGGACTGGAAGAGCAAATAGCGGCGAAACTGAGGACCCGACGCATGAATGCAGAGATGGAGGTAATTAAGTACAAATGTACTTTTATTATCTTCAATCATTCCCATAACCTTTGGTTTAAAGCATGCTTTCATTAATTTTTTACAATGTATTTCCTATGGAAGTATGTAGATTTTCTGCAATATGAACAGGACGAAATGGTTATACTGCGTCATCACAGGCCACGTCTGAATGAACATCATCTTCGTCATTATTAACATTATCAGCATCCTGAACAGCATATATAGTATGGTTTATTATTGTTAATTCTTATTCATTTTGTTCTTGCTGTTACTATTGTTGTTGTAACTGGAAATCTTCGTACAGTGTTAGAATCTGTGTTCATTGCTATATTGCTGCCATTTTGCTGTAAATTAAAGAACGATGTTCCCCTTCTACAAGATGCGCCTGAAAAAAGCATACAATCTGCAAAGAACTGGGCCGAAGAGTGTAAGATTATTGATTTACTAACCTTCCGTTTCTTTCTTTTGATAAAACAATCATGTTGTAAGTGCAGACACTAGCAGGTTACCTCTTGCTTGTCTCTTTGATATTGCTGAATAAGGAGATCATGCTCTAAAACTATGACAATGATGTGATACGTAGAGCGAAATAACCTTCAGCACTGATGAGCTTGTGTTATCGCTCTAGAAAATGTTTTCCAATATATTGTCTTTATTTTGACCCTCTCGGTCCTAATTCAATCTCCTAAAGTGAAAGAATTGAGACTGAAAAGGGCTCTAGTAAAGTCGATAGTTACATACACAGAGACATACGTATATATCATACACTGACTGACAAAAGTAAGTCAAAGCAGAGAAATGGGTAGTTAGTAATTATGTATTAGGGGTACATACAAATGCGAATTGAGCTTTCGACCTCTCCTTGGAATCCAAACAATTTTCAATTTGAGTAATGTTTCACACTTGGTCTTTGGTTTTGGCTTTAGATAATGATTGAGATGGAACATAAAGAAATGAAACATCTGTTCCTAGTTCGTAGCTCGATGGAGGCATTCAAGATGTGAGATGAAATATTTATGATCCGAATTCGGTCAGAAAAAGTTAAAAGACTTTGTTAAGGTCATTTTCGTGTAAACAAAGATTTCTGCAGTGTTAGTCTCTAGTGATAATTGCTGCACAATGTATGTGTAATTTTAAAACATTTGGTTTTAGCAGGTGATTGCGCATCTGTTTCAAACTTTTTTACTTGACCTTATTTAGGGAATGGTTGTACAGTTTACAAAACTTAATAATTAGATGCATGTTTCCTTTACAATGTATACGAGTATAATGGTTTTCAAAGAATTTGAATTTTTGCAATGCATTTAAGAAACATTATATATTCATTGTTATAAAAAAATCCCACTTTCAAATATAATTCATTCACTGTGATTTATGAAATATATTTCCTTTAAAATTGTTTATATATTCCTACAACGTAAATTAATTCAGCGCATGCATGAGTGCATGTAAATTATTGGTCATTTGCATACAGTTTCAAGCCATATTGTAGTAAGTTTTTAAGTAACAACGCCCCAATTATTCAGAATGTTATTAAGCATTGAAAGGTCCTAATACATGCATTGCTTCTTTGCTTCCTTGCAGATATGGCGGGTCTAAATTTTCAGTGGACATTTATGTCCGGGAACATCAATGGTTTTGTTTTGTCTCTAATTTCGAAGAGTGCCAGGTCAATGACAAGTTTCCAGCTGTGTAACGTATATTTGTATAGTTTCACCGTTATTTATCTTCTTAACGCAAACAGGCTTCAAGTGACTAGGTAAGTTTGAGAAGTGCATGTTTTAAAGATTTATTTGTCATGCAGCTAAAAATAAATGATGTTTATATCACATTATCCGTGGAGTCTATTTAAGTCCATGCAAATAATATAATACATGTATGATGATGATACTATAGTGTAAATAATACCATATCAATATCCCTTTCCTTTACCTCTCAGACGTAGCTGTAAAGAAAGAACTAGAGAAGGAAGGGAAGTGGTGTTGTTGGTAATGAAGCAGACAATGAAGATATCAATTCATTTCCTGCATAATGATTTCAAGAATAGACTTCCTGTTTTCAGAATGAACATTCCCGACAAACATCTTTATTGATATATCAATTACGAGAATAATATTGTGATAAAACGTTGCATCAAAATAGTCTGTCTTCTGTCTTTCATTTGTCTTTGATTGCCAAATGTATGCAGATACTCTAAATAATAGCTTAAAAAATATCCAACTCTGCTGAAATTGGCTTGTATACATTAGCTCATTAAAGACGAAAAGTGGTTTTTCTGCTTGAAAGAATAAAAAGATTATGGTCATATTTGTTACGTAATTTGTTGGAATAGTCATATAAAACCAGAAGAAATTCTACTCTCTTTGGTGTAACCACAAACTCGTACTCAAAATGAGGAAATATATTAACAGTATCTTATCTAGAGCAGAAAATGAAACTAATGGTCTCAGAAGAACAACATAGAAACTTGAAATAAAGCTTTAGTTTTAAAAAATGTATATATTTTCCATTCGTCAGAATTGGAATATGGCAATATTGTGTGGTGGATGCGCACTTAAGATCATTTTAATTTTCCAGGAATCATACAACTGGATGTAGCTAGTGTTATAGCTAGTCTCAGAAGAGAGACCCATCACGCTGTCTTATATTAAGAGCTTCCTTGGCAGTCGTTATATGAGCGTAGACTGCACTTTAAATCAATCCACCTCTGTAAAATCTGAAATTGAGATTATCCGCTCTATTTATATAACATTCATTCTTCTTACAATCGGTATGATAATCCATACGCTTATTAAATACTTCATAATTTGTCAGTTCCAGGTTCGTGTAATATTAGCATTTTTACATCAGCAATTTACCATTGCAGCGATTTAGTCATATTGTCCTTCAAGTCACTTAAAACTATAGATATAAAATGACTCAAAAATCCAACTTTTAAACAAAGTTAAAAGTATGATTTATTTCCAACTTCTATATACAAATGTTCTCTTGAAGCTCATCAGTATGGAGACAATGTGAATGACAGTCCTACCCGTGCGTTGGGTCATCCTTATCATGAAAATAACCACTTCTTTCTAGCATATTCCAAGCATGTAAAGCAAACATATACTCATTCTAGCATTTTTTTAATATTATTTTTATCTTTATTATTTTTATTTTGTTTCTATTCATAGTATTTGTAGTAAAATCAGCCTTACAATCCCTTCAT
Organism: Margaritifera margaritifera; assembly: GCA_029931535.1. Taxonomy (NCBI): domain Eukaryota; kingdom Metazoa; phylum Mollusca; class Bivalvia; order Unionida; family Margaritiferidae; genus Margaritifera; species Margaritifera margaritifera. Next base: position 455,905 of record JAQPZY010000815.1, on the reverse strand, counting down.
ATATGCTACTTAAGTCAAATAATAAAGCTTATGCATACGATGTAAATTCGCACCGTTGCATCGGACAGCACTATTTAAAGAGTCGATATCACTTGGGTGGAGACAACAACGTACAGGTTCTTTTCACATTCTTTGGAAATTAATGATCTAACATTGATCAATTAATTTTCATGGACTACATTGTGCGGACCATGATTAAAGTGAAAACTTAGATACCTTCTACTAGAATGTGCTATTTTCAACATTAAATGTCGGTCAAAATGTCTGCTGTGCATTCGTTTTTGACATCTTCACAAAAAAGAATAAATTTGGAACATGTTATAGTTTGTCACATATCACACCATTCACACAGTCATTCATATATTTGTTCAAGATTAGCCTACAGGAAACATGACTTTAAAAGAAGACAAGCACTGCATACAAGATTGACCAAACCGAAATATATTTAACGGTTTAAAAGAAAATTGCATTCAATGTAACTAAACATTTTTTGGCAAATCTAAGGGAACTAAAGTTCTTGAGTATTACTTTCTTCTGGTTTTGCTATTATCTCAAATATTAAGCGGATATAATCAGCAATAGAACGATCCTTCCTACATCTCGACTGTGTTTGACTGGTTATGTGTGATCACACATATTTTACTATTTCTTTTTCCTATTCGACTAAAAATTATATATACCGTCGCATTAGCAATGTTATGGACGACCAAAATTATATTTGTCAAATTTCTTCATGCATCATACGTGCTCAAGTTGTAAACTGCACAAACACACACACACACACACACACTTACACGCTGACCATGAATGGAAACGCATGTATGCAGAATCTGCTATTTTCAAACTGATGGGGCAGGGTGATGTATTCTCAACAAATATTTATTTAATATGCACTTATATGTAAATCTAAAGAAAAACATTTAGACATATGAATGTTTGCTACATGTTTAGTATAAAGTGACCAAAAAAATCAATTATACAAAATATATTCTTGAAAAAATGGAACATTCTAAATATAAGACTATCTGCTATATAGTTCCCTGTTACATCACTGAGCGGCTGTAAATGTATTTACACTGTAAATTACCAAACGAATACTACAGTCCTGTACATAAGTTAATTATACTATCGAATACTGTCAGACAATACGACAATAACTATTAAACATTATAAAAATCGAAAAAAATCAAGTTTTAAAGTCCTTAAATTAAAACTGTAATTATTATAGCTGGTTGCCGCATAACATTTTGTGCCACGGTATCACATTATATCGCAATTATATTAACGACGAACAGTTTATTGTTCTATCTGTGAATAGCTGGAGAAAATATCTTGCTCTGATTTATAGAGAATAACACCATATTACGCCCATTATATTATTTGTTTTTTAAAAAAGAATTATCTTGAGATAAAATAAAATAAAATATATCAGCTCAAAAGAAAATCGCAGCCCCTACCCATCGCCCTCCCCTGAAAATTATATGGTCAATACCATATAGTTGATGATATGTTAATTGCTGTGTAGGCTGTACACTAAAAACTATAACTAAAGTGGGATGTTTCAGATTACATTATCGCTGCCAACCTGTGCAAGACATTGTGCTGACATTAGAGAGCTTGTTGATAAAATAGGACGTGTTGTCACTGAACTCTACAATTTACTAGCTACACTATTGATATAATAATCAGGGAAACTTTGAGTGGGATGCCAACACGCAGGCAAGATATGTATCAGAAAGGGCCAGTAAACATACAACACAATTACTTAACAAACGATAATATATTTAGTGAAAATGGTAGAATGTTTCCCAGTCTTACACAGGAATACGTGTACTTAACACATAGCAAACAAATACAAAATGACATTTTTTTTTTCAATCTGAAATGTTTCCAAACAACATCCCATTTGTCCACCACGTTACACATCAAACATGCGATTAAAGGATCATAAATATAATTATTATGTTTGTAGGATTTAAAATTAATTTGCGACAAATGCAGCTGACTTTGTAAAAAAAAAAAAGTACAGAAATAAATATAAATGAAACCATGCTATTAATAGCATTACATTCTTAACAAGATTACTCGGTAATTTCCGTACATTCCTTAAAATGTACCGTATTAGGTAATATCGTGCTCTGCTAGTAATTATACACTGTGAAAAAATTGAATTTCATAATTGTCAATTTTCAAGTTTCTGTGAAAAATGGCATGTTCAAAGGTATTCTAGTTCTTGTATTGAAAAGGGAACTGATTTCCATCAATTCGCTGTTCAATGGCTCTTTAAATGTATGTTTTCTAGCCACAATGAAATCTACAAGAAAACCTTGAACATCACTTTATACGCCTGCTCCATGTTCAGTCCTCCTCGATGTAGATCAATGACTTTGTTCTAGGAACTTCTTCTTTTAGTTACAGTAAACTTGACCTTTGACCTTTTAACTCCAAACTACACTGGCTTCTGTATTATGACAAGTGGAAAACATCCACGCAGTTTGCTAATGTGCAGAAACAATTATCCTTCTTTCAGTCGGTGAAATTGACCTACATGGTTGAGTAAAACTTGCTCACGTACACTGAGTTGGCCGAATCGGATATTTCGCACTAAAGCATACGGCGGTGAGACTTCCCCAAGACAAGGGAATTGGGATAATCATAATAGGCACGTTTATGGCCCGGAGGACAAAGAACTGGCAGCCAATGACACTGCCTGCTGGTAACCAATTGGGTAGCGTTGAATTATCTGGTATTAACCTGCACCGAAACGAATTCATTGGTTGCCTATGACGAGACGCCAGTGGGGCACGTTATTACGTTCTACGATAGCACGCAGCCTAAGTGTATGCACCTGCTCGCCTCAGTGTTTGGCTACGTGGGTATCAACTCAGTTAAGATGCTGCAAAGTTTTCTAGACGAGGCAGTGCAAGTCAAGACTGATTCCATATACATTAAAACTGACTGCATTGCAGTATCAATTAGGATGAAGATGATAGTATCGAGCAGAATAGTTTTTAAAACAATTTTAAAAATAATTGGTATTGAAATCTACTTACAAACCATGACGAAACGTAGTGCCAGATCGTTTTAATGGCGAGTAAAAGTGATGCAGGTGATGCATTAAGCATGAGGAACTCAGCCCACCCCCTCCCTAAAGCGCGGAAAAAAATATTGCCTGAGCGTATTAGTCTCCACAATGCCCTACATGAAAGAGTTCAGTCACGAAGCCCATAAAGTCCCAGTCAGTAAGTGCGAGGCAGTGCGTCATGGACACTGGAAGTCGCCTTACAAGTCAAAGACACGGCCTCTCTGTAGCGGCTGGCGACATCAACCAAGGTCAGCGCATAGACCCCCCCCCACCACACACACACACGCACCTTGTTGTGAGACATAAACAAGAACTCGGCTTGGTGCATCTCGACAGGTAAATTAACTACAAGTCATGCATGTTTAGCCACGGCAGGGCGACATCTTGGAATTCCGGGGCGACCTTTCACAGCGCTCGTTTTGTCGCCGCGCCCTTCCTGTAGCCGCGTTGTGCTGCAAGCCCGCGGGATATGAGCCGCGTTATGTCAATAAACTTTGAAATGTAACTCGCAAATTCCAGTACAAACACTGGCGGCGAAGAACCAAGCAACGTTCAGAAGTAATTATACGCCACGAAACACACAGCGATGCACCATCTGGCAAATAAACATTAGCTAAAAGTTGTGCAGGTTGGGAGAGGGAGTATACAAATCAGAAAGCTTGGGTTCATCCCCAAGCTGAGGGGCCGTTGTCCTCTTTCCCGCCAGTAATCATATAGTACTTCCGAGCAACGTCCTGCAAGGCTCTTTCGGCAAGGCATTTCTTGCAAATTCGTTCATGAAGGTAATCTAGGCGCTCGTTGTTTTTGCGGCCCGTAGATGTTCCAACGCCGGCTTGCTCTACATTAGAGATAGTAAAGTGTTCTTAACCGCTGCCGTATAAAGGCTAACGAAAGACGAACCCAACAATGCGATCATCTAAGCGACCAGTTTTGACTGCAACAAAACATCGGTTTTTGCAACGCCATCGGCGCTCATTGCAGTATGGTTCCCTAATTTCAGCTCCGAACGATGCTCGCGCATTAGCCTCCTCTATTTCTGCGGGTTGCGTGACGTCTGACGCCTCCTCCAAAAGAAGCTCTTATACGTTCACGAAAGGTATCAGTAAAGCCGCAAAAACCACGGTAAAGTGTGTTATACGACACCGTAGCTCTAATTAGATGACATATAACTAAAGCCAATAAAGAAAATTATATCGAATGACCCAAAAGACTGGTTATCAACAGCCACGGTAATTTTCACAGCGCGTGAAACCCAGTCTGTTAGATACCGGGGAATAAGTCCGAATCAAGATGTTGCCGTAGCTCTCGTTTATCAAAAAAGCTGTGCGCCTCGTCTAGAAACTCGGACGGAGTGACTTTATTTTAACATAGCACGTCTCTCAAAGTATCCGTCTCTTTGCAGTAGTAGAGCGCGATCAAAGAGGTTTGCTCGCGTAAGTCGTTGACAACGCCTTAGTTTTTGTGTGATCACCCATACATGCTGGCGTGGCCGCTAATAATGGCAAGACATTTGAACGTCGACGACCTGCAACGTTGCTGTTGGACCCCGAAAGAAAGGCACAATCGTCGAGATGGAAAAACTTGTGTTTGACCCAAAACCACTTTGGGAGCGCCGCAAGTACTTCACTTAGATAGTGCCATGAGGAGTTCACCAGGTATACGCTTTTATCTTTTCTATCTAGGGCGCATGGCCAGTCATATGTCTTGATTATGTCATTGGCAGGGCAAATAATCTCGATACGCGTTTAAATACTGCGGCAGCCGGGTCTGTTTTCTCGATTTGCAGTGTAACGGCCACCCTCGTGTTCTCAATGTGCCGCCCTGAGCCGTGGTCCTCCGTGATCCTCATAGCTATAATGAGAACAACGTTGCTTTGGTAAAAGACGCCGATATTGACTGTGGAATGCGCGATAAATTCCGGGCCATCACCTGTGTGGCCACCTCTCACTGTTGGTAGCACGCCTGCCCCTGGAGGTAGACCTGGTTAGAGACGCCCTCAACTTCGTTATGAGATTCTTATAAAACCAATTATTTATCAAGCGCAAAGTTGGCGCTGTGGGTCTGATCCTCGAATAGGATCACTATGGTTTTCATGGTCTTTGCCGGAATGTTCATGTTAATGTTCCACGCTGAATCGCCTTTATTGAGCACAATCATGATATGCAACCACCCCCGTGAATTGGTTTCTGATAGCCAGCACAAGTTCAGTATGGTCGACGACGTCAACTCCAGCGCTATGACGCTGATCCGACAGGACGCGTACTTGTTAGCGCTCTTGACCAGCCGACCGTAGTCGTTCAACGTAAGTTCGAAGATGAAGCGGTCTGGAAGGTCTAATTGCTATAATGGCATGTGACCAGTAAGTAATTTGAAGTCGAGCGGGATGCAGAAGCAATTTCCTAACATGGTTCAGTCAGATTCAGTGGCGACAATAGCTGTGCTGTAACTTTATTCTGGATACCCTAGTACGCCGGGTTTTTCGTTCCTTTTACATAAGCACGAGTTCCTTGTAGACGCCACAAATATCACCATCAATGTCCTTACATTCACACAGAGACAACTCGTTGCTTTTGGCAAAATAATGGACATGATTAGAAGTGAGCTTGCAAAGAAATTCGCCCAAGCCGCTGAAATCCAGACAAACATAGGCGCGCTAGATATATCTATATATAACATGCCCAAAGTGAACCCGACTTCAAGCAGTTTCAAGCCCAACGAGCAACCCTGGTGAATGAACTCGCACTTACGAGCAGACAGCCGCAAAACTACGGAGCTAACTCCTCAGTAATTATATCTATATCATGGAGTCTTTCCTCCAATTACACTGGTCTAAATTTTTTTAGAAGTCGTCTGCTTTAGAGATAAAATGTGCTATTTAGTAGGGATTTTGATGTGCTGAATTAAAATATGACAATTAAAACAACTCACTGGATACTGTTGCCAAGATATTTAAGTTTTTATATTTTATGTATATGTGTATTGTGTACATAGTAGACTTTTAATCATACATTGTAAACCTTGGCCTTTTCATATGTTTATGGTTGCTTTACATGATAATATTTCACCTGTCCTGTTTATGTAACACTTTATAAAACAGCAAAAGGGTTATATAAATAAAAAATATATTGAAACAAAGGTAAAAAAACTATTATGTATATATAAGAACATAGTTTAGTCCTTATTTAGTGTCTACTCGGCGCTTCTTGGTTTGTCTCTTGTATTCATTAAATGGAGCATCTCTTGTCATGGGCTCCATTTGCCCTGATATCGTTTCTCCATTGTTGCAATGTCCTGGTGAAATCGCTCGCCGTGCTCGTCGCTCACTGCTCCGCAGTTTCGTGGAAAATAATCTAGATGAAAGTGCAATAAATGTATCTTTAGTGACTTGCTGCAACCAAGGCTTTTGTATGCCTTGAGGACGTTTTCCACCAACTCACTGTAGTTGTCTGCCTTGTTGTTTCCGAGAAAGTTTGTTCCCACTAACTGGAAGGCTTTCCATGCCGTCTTTTCCTTGCCACGCAGTGCACGGTAAAATGCATCATCTAGAAGAAGTTCACGAATCTGAGGACCGACAAAGACACCTTCCTTTATCTTAGCTTCACTTAACCTTGGAAATTTTTCAAGGAGGTATTTGAAATCTGCTTGTGTTTTGTCCATGGCCTTGACAAAGTTCCTAATCAGATCCAGCTTGATGTGCAAGTGTGGTAACAAAATCTTCCTTGATTCAACAAGTGGTGGATGCTGAACACTTTTCATCCCAGGTTCCAATGACTGACGGAGTGGCCAATCTCTCTTGATGTAGTGGGAATCTCTCGCACGACTATCCCATTCGCAGAGAAAACAGCAGTACTTTGTGTATCCAGTCCACAGACCAAGGAAGAGATCAAGAACCTTGAAATCGCCACAAATTGATGTTGGTCATATTTTATGCACCTCAAAGGCTGCTTCGTGTTTTCATAGGTTTCCTGCATATGGACTGCATGACCAACTGGAATTGATGGCAAAACACTACCATTATGCAGCAAAACAGCTTTAAGTCTCGTCTTCGATGAACCAATGAACAGCCTCCACTCCTCTGGATCATGAACGATGTTGAAGGCGGCCATCACACCAACGATGTTGTTGCAGGCTACAAGATCACCTTCCATGAAGAAGAATGAGACATGATCCTTTTGACGGTCACGGAACATGGAAACCCTAACATCACCTGCCAGGAGATTCCACCTCTGTTATCTGGAGCCCAACAGCTCTGTCTTACTCTTGGGTAGTTCCTTTACCCTGACAAGGTCATTCAGTTCACCTAGTGTTATGAGGTGTGGTTCAGAGAAGGAGGATAGGAGAAAATATGGGCCATGTGACATTGATGGTTCAGGACTAGAAGTTTCATCCTATTACTCTTCCCCGTCTGACTCAAATGAGAATAATTATGGTGCAACAGGAACCGGCAGTCCTTCTCCGTTGGGTACTGGGCGTTTAGCTGATGGAATGTTTGGATAATGCACATTCCACTTTTTCTTCTTTGACACACCTTTCCCAACTGGAGGCACCATGCAGAAGTAACAATTGCTGATATGATCTGTTGGCTCTCTCCGAATCATTGGCACTGCAAAAGGTATAGATTTCCTTTTCCTGTTCAACCAATGGCGAAGATTTTTTGCACAAGTGTTGCAGCATATGTGTGGGGCCCACATCTTGTTGTGATCTCCAATTTTGTAGCCAAAATAAAGGTGATAGGTTTTCTTAACCATAATGGTTATACTGAGCTTTTGTGGTGCAAAAGTCACTTCACCACAAACATAGCAGAAGTTATCTGCATTGCTCACACAAGTACGACGCATCACTGCTCACTTTGGCTAAACAGAAATGTGTCCCTTTGTAAAATCAAACACTGACAAATAAGAGAGCAGGACATTGTATGATTTGTAGAGCTGATATAGGGCAATTTCTTCAGCAGAGTGATGTAAGCTTAGTTATGATTGCATCATCCATGACTTATAGGAATAACATGATGCAATTCATATCATGTATTACGCAATACCAGCTTCAGATTGCATCATTCATTGTTTTGCCTAAAAAGCAAGTACTGTCCAAACCCAGTCATAGATTTATTCACAGATCCAGTCAAAGATGTATTTTAGTCATTTCTTGTTTAAATTGAGATCCCTCCCTTTATAACTCACTTATCGTTCGCCATTCCCAAGTCAAGGGTCGTATATACTGACCCAGTATCATATCTTTAAAATTAGAGCCAATCAACAATTTTGTAAGCATCATTTTCGTTCTCAGTAACCCAGAATTAGTAAAGTTTGACAACATTTATTGCGGAAGCAATTTGGCTGTAGACCAGTGTTACTTAACACTGATTTACCTCTTGCTGAGCAGCTTCAGACACTATTTCGCGAGCAGGGCAACACCGTTGTCTCAATTCTTACGAGGCTGGGCTTTCTCGTGAGTACCGTCGTGCTAACAATCAAGTAGGCTCTTCGAGGTTCCGGTGCAGCTCCTGGTGGAACGCCAGGACCGAATTATGGATCGTTGGCGCCAAAGCCTAACCTCAAAGCCTTCAAATACTGGCTTTAAAAAAGCGATGTACCGCCCTAGCGGCATGTTAGAAACGCTTGCTGTAAATACCGACACCTCTCTGCCCAGGGTTACTCGCGCAATCGTTTTAGTTTCGCCCGGGTGAACTCATGAGAGTAACCTCATCTTGAGTAATGTAGGCCACGCGTTGTTTTCCTCCTTATGGCGCACCCCAAACTTGTTTCGAATTAAGTGCGCCTTTGCAAGTAGGTGAGAACCCCAAGGTCTCAAAAATATCCGCTAACTATAGCCAAGGAATCGTAGCTGGTGTACCATGAGCCTACACCGTGAGTACCTCCTTTTTAATCACCAGTCCGCAATCCTGTCCACTTCAATAAAGTTGCATTTGGCCTCGTACATGGTCATGCAGTGAGCACTTCTTGTCTGAAAGCAAACATGAAAGCGGTGAAATTCCTATGCCCTCTGATGCATATTTTCGGATTTTGGCACCAGCAGTGTTTATCAGATTCATTTCCAGATCTGCATCGCCCTTGTCCATTTGTTCTACACCTCTTCGGTTGCAACCAACGACAATGTGCATTTTTAATATATATACATATATATATATATATATATATATATATATATATATATATATAATGCTATATTTAAAGCACACGCGGTCTCAGACAAACATGTTCAAGTAAAGCAAAGATTGGGACATTTGCCATATGTGCTAATAACCTTAGCAAACTACGCCGCACGTGCTATATTGTGCTGTACTATTGAAGCAAAGTGTTGATACGGCACCTTACATGCGAATATTTTTGCTTTACGTTTAAACCATATGTAAAACGATGACGCCTGGCTTGGAGTGTATCTAGCGAAGACACTGAACACAGTTTTGTGAGTGAGATTTTTGTTTATAATATAATTGAACGATGAATAAAAAATATCCTGCGCATATACGCCATCTGTGGAATTAACAGAATGATGCGCAAAGAGTTCAACAACAGATATAAGAAAATTGTATCGCTTTTAAATGGAACTAAGCAGAAAATGTAACGAGAACGAGAAATTCAACGAAAATGAACGTATGGAGTTCATAACCAAAAATGATTGTCATATGTATATATCACCAGAGCTGATCAATGTATAGCATTGTATAAGCAAATGTGATTTATATATAGATCTATCACCACGGATGATCAGTGGATAATCTTTATACACAGATATTAATAATGTATGGTTCATCAACAAGTAAGATGTATGTATAACTTATTTTATCTTTTATAGCGATTTTGAATTATATGTTCACCAATGGAACATATATGCAACTCGTGGTGTCCAGTCGAAAATCACGATTTATTTTCGGTTCCACAGCTCTTGTAGAATGGTTAAGAACCACACATGGCCCGCTCATCCCAGTATACCTAAGTATCCCTCGAGAGCCTCTTTATTCACTGCACACCCGTTGGTCCCAACCTTTTGATCCCTCGCTGCGAGTAAACCAATACAGTTCTCCGAGCCAACGTAACTGCATCATACGGGTTACAAGAAACCCTACTGAGTTCTACGACTCCCCGTGAAACAGCTAAAACTACAATGACTGAGCCGTGTAGTACACGAGACACGACTAAGTGCGAATGCAATAAAAGACATTACGCATGAGAGCACAAGAATTAGCTTCGTTGCACATTAAATTGTTTCTTGTATGAGATGTTTATTATAATAACCATGTTCGTACACAAATCTGTGCCCGACAAGAATAGTCTCACCGGAATAAGAACTCGAACATTACTCATCATTTAATATTTGAACTCAACTTGTCTGTTCAGTTATAAAAAAGGCTAGCGTAAAAGAGACAATAGTCTGCATGATAACATGGCGTTATGTGATATAGGTTTGACTCTCTGTACAATTTGAAATACATTCTTAAACATGAAATATATTAAATAATTTTATCAAATAGAAAGGATAGCAAGAAAGAATACATTTGCACTTGCACATACCTCTACAGCTGAAGATTGCTTCCGTAAAGTCGCTGACACAGCTTCCGGATAAAACTCATTTTTATGGTGGCTATACAAAGACAAGTTAGGCCTAGAAGTACCCTGGTTTTTAGTCTAATGTACGACCAGAGAACTCTAGGTAATCGGGTTTCTTACCGAGGGTACTTTCTACGTGCGGCAGTGAGTGAACTGAACTCAGCATTTTGAAATAACCACGGCCAAAAGCAATAATCACCCTCGGGTACTGCTGTATGCGGCAACGTCACCAAAGTACATTTTATTTCATATATAATGCAATGACATTAGCTACACATAATTCCGTGACGATACCCCAGCCCCTTAAAAGAAGTCGAAACACTGGTGGAACATCACGGAATGCGAGCACAAAATACAACCTGAAACTTATTATTTATATTACCAGAGCACCATGGTATAGAGAATATCTTAACATTACACTCTGCCCAAGTTATTGGCTCCTACGTTTTCCGACCCTCTAATTTCCTCTATCCAGAAAACAAGATATGGCTGTAAAGTCAATGCCCAAAGCATCAGTCTTGCATTGGCGACTTTCGCTTTGTTCAAATACAGGAGGGACTGGTGATGTGTTTGAAGGACAAATTCCATTTCGAAAAGGTACTTGTGAAATGTTCCTATTTACCACACCAGTGTCATACACTCCTTTTCGATCACGGAGTAATTTTGTTTCCGAGGCAGCAATTTCCTACTAGCATAAGCAATGAGTAACTTTAACCTCTCTTGCTCCTGTAGCAAAACTGCTCCTAATCCCGTTTCAGAGGCATCAGTTCTCAATACGAACGATTTATTCAGCTCTGCCAACTTTAGGATTGGTACACTGATTAACTTTTACTTAAGAGTTTTCAAAGCTCTTTCCTCGCATGAACCCCAGTAAACTTTATTTGGTAGCCCTTTCCTAGTTAAGTCCGTCAACGGACTAGCTTTAGGGGCAAAACTCAGAACGAGCTTCCTGTAAAACATTATAAATCCAAGAACCGAAAGTCTATGCAAAATCGGTTTGTTCCATCTTTCTCTTTGACCGACAACAGGGTGGACTAATACAGGGTATTTAAAGGTTCAATAACCCCAAGGTCTAACCTTTTATTTCCTTCCCGGCTGATCGTCTCCCGTGCACTAAAGTGCATTGGATATCCTTTAGTTCTGATTGTCTCTGAGGTACTTAGGTTTATTGACTCGGTTTGACCGTGTGGGTCTGTAAATACATCTGGATACTTACTCAAAATCACCGTGATTTGTCGACACTATCCTTCAAATAACTCTGGATACAGGCTGACCTCATATATTCCCTCTTTTTCTACCCCCGTGGGCACTCAAGGTGAATTTCGGTACTGGGGTCTAATTTTGTTTCATCACCCAGCTCGTCGTCAACCACCGCAGTACATATTACGTTTTATTCCCATGTTACTACTGTTTTGTGACAAACATGACCGGGACAGTCTGTAAATACAGCAGGATACTTACTCAAACTCATCCTGATTTGTCGACACTAACCTTCAGTTAACTCTGGATATCCGCTGTCCTAATATATCCTGTCTTTTCCCGCACTCGTAGGGCACTATAGGGAAATTTGTGTAATGGAGTCTACTTTCGATTAATCACCCAGCTCGTCCTCGATTACCGCATTACATACTACGTTCAATACCCATTTTACTACTGTTGCATGGCAAACATAGAACGATCGACATAATTGTGATATGTCGCTATTCACCCCAGGCCAATAAAATTCTGCTAACACCACATCAGTTCTTTTTTCCTACTCAGGTGACCTGCCATACCGGTCTCATACGTAACTCTAAGTACTACTGGCCTGCATTTCTGGGGGACAACAAGTTGGAAGAATATTCTATGCTCCGACGAGGTTAATTGTCTGTACATTAACCCTTCCCTACGTACACATTTCAAACTTGCCCCGCCTTTGCAATGTTTCACTGTAGCGGACACAATTTTCTCCGCCGTCGCCCTCAAGGACGCGGCATGTACTTGTTCACGCAAAAAATCATCCCGCGAGATATCGGCCACTGCTTCCAGAAGTATATATTTACGGAGTGGTTGTTTCCTCGTCTGTTCCTGCAACCTTGTATAAAGGATAACCGAAAATCTCACATAGTTGGGAGTCTTGAGCCCTCGACATTTTCAATCGTTAAGTTGTATATGGGATTGTCCATACACCGCGCTTCGACGGTTCCGGTCAGGAAAGGAGTATCGATTCAAATTCTCGCAACGGGAATGCAAACTATCGTTTGATCTAACAACATACACGGCGATTTCCAACTAAGCATTTGGTCATTCCCAACGAGACGATCTACCAGGATGCCAGTACACCCGGTATCGCTTAAGACCGTACCTTCTTGAATGTTGGCGGTATCACTAGCTGTCGGTACCCTCGCCTAGAAAAATTATTAGTTCCAGAATTATCACGCGGGAAATCATCACGCTTGTTGCCTCCTGACGACCCCATACGTGTACTAGTATTTGCTACTTTTGGACAAACCCCATTATTTTCGGACAATCTGGCGAGATGTGGCCCCTCTCCTTACATGTGTAGCATTGTCCATCCTTACGATTTGCACCCTTTTTTAATGTTGAAAACATCCATCTTTATAATTGCCCATTTTATCGGGTTCTCAGGGTCTCCGGTCCTTAGACATATTACATATCTCATTTTTAATGAAGGACTTTTTCCCACATACACAGGTACAATTGCTTATTACAAGTGGTCCGACAAGGATGGTCTCATTGGATTATAAGAAGTCGAAAATTACCCATCATTTAATGTATGCAACACATAATTTAATTAAACGTATGTGTACAGTGATTCGCAGGGAGTAGGCGTCTTCTCTACTCCGTCTAATAATGGTAATTATTAACGAAGAGCTAGATATAATGCAATTAATTACGGTTACGTTATTTCCCACTGTGAAGGTATACAGCACTATTAGAAGAGTTGAGATGGATAACATAGTTGCACATTCTTTTTTTCTTTTGGTAGAGTTACACGTTTCACTATGAATCTGGTGAATGAAATTGTGGTTCTGTAAAGAATTGATTACGAATTCAAATACCTGACGTTTACTTACTTCAGGCATAATGTGCCCATTGTGTGGATAGTTAGATAATGTTTGTCTTGCTTTCTTCTGTAAGTAATGCATGATATCGTTATATTAGTTAGATCTGTTCGTGGTTTGTACCACGTGACGCGGTTTCCATTTATATCGTTATCTTTTTCCTCCTACTATCATTGGTTCTGTGAGATACTGACCAAAATGCTGACCTAGCATGGCATGCAAGAGGGGGAAGAGCGAAACGTCTGGTTCGAATCATAAAATCATGGAAGGAAGTAATTAAGCATACAGATATTTTTAACTCGCTTACTTCAGTCCAATCACCATTTTATAAAAGCGAGGAATAATCATTGCATACAGGTTTGTTGTATCAAAGTTTGTCGATTTTCGGAAATATTGAACAATTCCAAGTGGTTATACCGCATTATCATAAATCACAGTATAACATATACCATAGTCGCCAATACTTACGTCATCTTCAGCAGCAACAGCAGATTTAGTATAATTCATTGGCATTATTGCTGTTGTTTAATATGAGATTAGCAGTAGTTGTAGTAGTGGTAGCTATAGCTGCTGTTTGTGTGTTGGAATCAGTGGTAATTTGTATTGTCTCTGTTGTTGTTTATGGTGTTGTTATCTATTATATAAAGGTTACATAACTAATGCAACAGGCACAGCAACAACATATCCTTTTATAATATATTCCCCTCAGGTGTCCCCCCTTCCTCAATCATTTGTAAATCTAGGTCATTAACACTCAACAAGATGCTAGTATAGATGACTATTTTACTTGAATATATATACTATGACAAAAGTGAGGTACTGTAATCAAAAGTAGTAGGTACTAAGTCTGTATCAATGGCACATAAAAGTGCGAATTATACTTTAACATCTCCTTGCAATCCAACACCTTTTCTCATTGCGTGTGTTGTCGTGATTTGAACGTAATGATTGAGATGAAAATAATTAAAAGGAACCCATGTTGGCCATAACTTCTAGCTCCATGGATGTGATTAAGATATGAGTTCAACTATTTAAAATCCGAATTCGGCCAGGAAAAATGTGAACATACTGTGTTAAGATCATTTCATTGCAAACAGGCTCGGACCAGAGACAGTCTTCCCACATATGTACCCACACTTCATACTTACTAAAGGTTTTAAAACATTTTTCGTATTCGGTGATGATGTCTCCTTTTTAAATTGTGTTATTTTGCTTAATTTCGAATCCTGTTGAACTGCTTACTAACTAGGTTCTCATTTGAACTTTTTTTTTACAAAATGTTGTATTGAATTATATTGTATTGAATTACAACTGATAAAATAGTATAATCTCTTCGTGATTTTACTCATTTATTGATTTTTTTTTTTTGGCAATTTAATACTTTGTTCAAAAGTCATTTTCCTTATTTTATTTGCAAATATGAGGACATAAAGTTTTCAAGCAATTTCCAAATTTGGTTCAACTGAATATAACAGAGAGTAGTACACATTGTCACAGGGAACTGTGATTTATTAAATATTTTGAATTTGATTTTATTTATATTTTCGGAGAGAGTAAAAATTATTTATTGAAATACATGGGTACATGCAAATTATTTGTCCGTTTTCAGCAGTATCAATCCATTCTCTCGGAAGTTGGATACCTTTATCTTCCTAAAAACTTACGAAAATCATAGTGTGTTCAATATTATTATTATTATTATTATTATTATTATTATTATTATTATTCAAATGAATATATAAGCATAGCTGGTAAAAGATAGCAGATTCGAAACACTGTCGATATATTCGTGCTTGAGAGACGTTTGAGAATTATTTGGGATCAATTGTTCTTTCTTCTGTTTCTTAATAGCAGGAAAAGTACGAAACGACTATGGGATATTTGATTTCAATGATATGAGTTAAACTTTGATGAAAGAGACGAGATAATCATCTTCAGATTTAACAGATATAATATATTAAGAAGAGAACAATAAGAAAGTTCAGCGTTAAAATACAGCTGATAGACAGAGAAATATAATTCCGCGCTGATTATCGCTCACATTTCCAACTAAAATGTTGCACGAACAATATTTCAATTAGAGAACATCGACATATGCAAATATGCTGGAAAAACTTTTTTTTATCTTTTCGTTAGTTATCTTCTTTTTGTGTACTTTTGTTGGTATGAGGAAAATTTGTTTCTGAAGCTATTGTATGTTTGTTTTCTAATTTTTGTTCAAACAAAGCTAAATTGGTATTGTAGCCGACACCAAGTTGTTTTGTTATATCGTAATGCTTCTCTCTTACCTATCTAATGGAGTTTACCGTCTCATACCAAATCACCCGACCCCCAACATTACAAATTATTTTAGTTTTACTTTGCTGGATATATTCGTCGCTTTTAACTCGGGGTATGTATGTAATATCTTTTTACGACGCCTCAGTACGGCTGCAGGGATATGCTGTCAACTAAAGTAAAAAGTTATACAAATGTAAAATGAATTGCAAAAAAAATATAGGAAGATAAAATCCCTTCAAAATAGATGTAAACATGAAATATGAGATTAAACAGAAATCGTAAAGATGTTAAAATTCTTTATATAATTTTGATCGTGATGTGTTTTCTTCAGATTGAAATCAAAATTAAGAACGTGTGTGTGTTTTTGTGTTTGTATATGTTTTTATTTAACTAGACTGATTTCCGTGTCGCATTTTACTTTGTATAAATCTAATCTAAAGGTATAATATGTGTATAATAGTTTGTTTTCTTTTGTTTTTTGCCTTTCTATTGAAATCGAAATTATATGTATGTGTTGTATTTGTATGTCTGTGTCTGTTCAATTTTTTTTTTGTATAGGTATATTTGAAGTCGCAATTTCCTATTTATAATCATATACTCATAGAATAATATGTTTTTGATTAACTTTTGTCTTTATATTGAAATACTAATTAAGAATGTGTGTGTATTTGCGTGTGTGAATTTGTGTGTTTATATACAATATATTCAGCGTGTATAATATGAACATAATTTTGATCGTGATTTATGTTTTCTTTATATTGAAATAAAAGTTAGGGATATGTGTGTGTATTTATGCTTGTGTGTTTGTCGTTTATAAACATAGATTAATTTTCTAACTTAATTTTTACCTTTTCTGATCATATACTCATGCAATACATATTTGTATATAATTTTGAGTTTTTTGCATGCACTGTGTAAATATCAGGGTTGTGTGTTTATGTGTCCAACTTCTTTGTATTTAAATAGATTAGTTAAAAAGTCACATTTGTTTTTTTCTTATCATTTACTAAGAGTAAATGTGTATAGTTTTTATTTTGTTTACTTAAGGTTGAAATCAAACTTATAGATGCGTGCGTTTGATGTATGATTGTATCTTCGTTTTGATATTAAAAGATTAATCTAAAGGTAAAATTTTTCACTCCTAATAAAAGTCGTAGTTGTCACTTAAATAGCTCGTGTGAATATTATGTATATTATTTGCAAATTAAATCAGTAATAATACATATTAGGATTTAATGTTTTGATTGGGGCCAACAACAATGTTTAGGTTATGCGAAATAGCAAAGGGAGCTTTTTTATTAGACAATGAGTCTAAATTATGTATTCATTCACTTGTAAGAGATGCCGAGATACTTGGCAGGGAAGAAGCCTAATGGATTATGTAGACAAATATTGCATTGTGTTTACATTTGATCGTGTTATCTTTAACACATTTTGCATGGTAAGGATGGTTTAAAATGCGTGGGAATAAAACTACATATCTCGATCGTATGCCACTGATTAAAAACTGAGAACAGTAGCACATCTACTTAATGGGCTGTCCCTGTCGCCCGACCTGGTTTCTTGATATGCTATTATCCAGTCTTGGTCAGTATTTAGTGTAGAGCTTCAGACGTTGATACATTTCTATATTGTTAGAAACTTTAATACGCCATTATAAAACACTTATTGGGATTATCTTATGTCTTACATAGTTAAAGGTTTACGATCACTTACACACTAATTGTTATGACTTTTATATAGTGATTACAGAATCCAACATTAAAGTGTACCTGTCATCTGATTTGATTTATCCATAAGTGTATTTACTGTTTCATAAGAGTAATTCATCAACAGGTGTAATATATTAATACGCAGCTATCGTTTAAATTCAGGACATGCAATGTTAGATTATATCTAATTGAAAGTCCTTAGAAGGCCGCTTAAATTTAAGATTCAA
The DNA here is from genome assembly GCA_029931535.1 of Margaritifera margaritifera. NCBI lineage: Eukaryota > Metazoa > Mollusca > Bivalvia > Unionida > Margaritiferidae > Margaritifera > Margaritifera margaritifera. Next base: position 437,968 of record JAQPZY010000815.1, on the reverse strand, counting down.
AAAACGAAGTTAAATTTCCAATGTTAGGCTATGTTTCATTCAAAATTATACATGTTTTTTATATGTTTAACATTCGAAGGTAGTTTATAATGTTTTGTCGAATCTTCAATAGTATAGTACCTTTCAAACAGATACAATATACAAATGTATCAACGTCTGAAGCTCTGCACTAAATACAGAACAAGACTGGAGAATAGCATAGCCACAAACCAGGTCGGGCCACAGGGACAGCCCATTAAGAAGATGTGCTCATGCTGTCCTCATTTTTTCATCAGTGGCACACGATCGAGATATGTAGTTTTATTCCCACGCATTTTAAGCCATCCTTGCCATTCAAAATGTGCTAAAAGATAACACGATCAAATGTAAACACAATGCAGTATTAGTCTACTTGATCCATTATGAATAACAATAAATACAATGCAGTATTCGTCTCCATTATCCATTAGGCTTCTTCCCTGCCAACTAGCCCCGTAATGTCTCCATATCCCTTACAAGTGAATGAATACATACTTTAGACCCATGGTTTAATGAAAACCGCTAAAAAGCTCCCTTTGCTGTTTTGCATAACCAAAACGTTGTGGTTGGCATCAATCAAAACATTAAATCCTAAAATGTATTATTACTGATTTAATTTGCAAATACCATAAATAATATCCACAAAAGTTATTTAACCGACAAATACGACTTTTATTAAGAGTGTAAAATTTTACCTTCAGATTTATCTTTTAATGTCAAAACGAAGATACAATCACACATCAAACGCACGCGTCTCTAAGTTTGATTTCAACCTTAAGTAAACAAAATAAAAAACAGTATACGTTTACCCTTAGTATATGATCAGAAAAAATCAAATGTGACTTTTAAACTAATCTACTTAAATGCAAAGAAGCTGAACACATACACGCAGCTCTGATATTTACTCAGTGCAAGCAAAAAACTCAAAATTATATTCACAAATTAATATTTCATGAGTATATGATCAGAAAAGGTAAAACTTAGGTTTAAACTTAATCTACGTTTATAATCGAAAAACACACAAACATAAATATAAACACATCCCTAGCTTCTATTTCAATATAAAGAAAACATAAATCACGATCAAAATTATGTTCATATTATACACTCTGAATATATTGTATATACACACACAAATTCACACGCGCAAATACACACACATTCTTAATTTTTATTTCAATATAAAGACAAATATTAATCAAAAACATATTATCCCATGAGTATATGATCATAAATAGGAAATTGCAACTTCAAATATACCTATACAAAATCAATTGAACACACACAGACATACAAGTACAACACATACATATAATTTCGATTACAATAGAAAGGAAAAAAAAAGTCATTATTATATACATATTATATCTTTAGATTATGATTAGAAAAAGTAAAATGCGACACGAAAATCAGTCTAGTTAAATAAAAACACATACAAACACATCGACACACACACGTCCTTAATTTTGATTTCAATCTGAAAAAAACACATCACGATCAATATTAAAAACGCAGATAACTGACGAAAAGAAAAAAAAAAGGTTTTTTTCCAGCATATTTCCATATGTCGATGTTCTCTAATTGAAATAATGTTCGTGCAACATTATTGTTGGAAATGTGAGCGATAATCAGCGCGGAATTATATTTCTCTGTCTATCAGCTGTATTTTAACGCTGAACTTTCTTATTGTTCTCTTCTTAACACATTATATCTGTTAAATCTGAAGATGATTATCTCGTCTCTTTCATCAAAGTTTAACTCATATCATTGAAATCAAATATCCCATAGTCGTATCGTACTTTTCTTAGCATTAGAAAACAGAAGAACGAAGAATTGATCCCAAATAATTCTCAAACGTCATACAAGCACGATAATATCGACAGTGTTTCGAGTATGTTATCTTTTTCCAGCTATGCTTATGTATTCCTTTGAATAATAATAATAATAATAATAATAATAATAATAATAATAATAATATTGAACACATTATGACTTTCGTAAGTTTCTAGGAGGACAAAAGTATCCAACTTCCGAGAGAATGGATTGATACTGCTGAAAACGGACAAATAATTTGCATGTACCCATGTTTTTCAATAAATAATTTAACGCTCTCCGAACATATAAATAAAATAAAACTAAAAATATTTAATAAATCACAGTTCCCTGTGACAATCTGTACTACTCTCTGTTATATTCAGTTGAACCAAATTTGAAAATTGGTTGAAAACCATATGTTATCCGTATATTTGCAAATAAAATAAGGAAAATGACTTTTGAACGAAGTGTTAAATTGCACAAAAAATGAGTAAAATCAGGAAGAGATTATACTATTTTATCAGTTGTAATTCAATACGATATATTAAGATACAACATTTTTCAACAAAAAAGTTCAAATGAGAACCTAGTTAGTAAGCAGTTAAACAGTATTTCGAAATTAAGCAAAATAACACAATTTAAAAAGGAGACATCATCACCGAATACGAAAAATGTTTTAAAACCTTTAGTAAGTATGAAGTGTGGGTACATATGTGAGAAGACTGTCTCTGGTCCGAGCTTGTTTGCAATGGAATGATCTTAACACAGTATGTTCACATTTTTCTGGCTGGATTTGGATTTTAAATAGTTGAACTCATATCTTAATCACATCCATGGAGCTAGAAGTTATGGCCAACATGGGTTCAAAATCCATCTCAAAATTACGTTGAAATGACGACAAAACACGCAATGAGAAAAGGTGTTGGATTGCAAGGAGATGTTAAAGTATAATTCGCACTGTTATGTACCATTGATACATAATTAGTACCCACTACTTTTGACTAGCATCTTTTTGAGTGTTAATGACCTAGATTTACAAATGATTGAGGAAGAGGGAGACACCTTAATTGAATATATTAGTAAAGCATATCTTGTTGTTGTGCCTGTTGCATTAGATATATAACCTTTATATAATAAATAACAAGACCATAACCAACAACAGAGACAATACAAATTACCACTGATTCCAACACGCAAACAGCAGCTATATCTAAAATAATCTGCAGCATCAAGGACAATAATAACTACCACTACTACAGCTAATGCTAATCTCATATTAAACAACATAAACAACACCAATGAATTATACTAAATCAGCTGTTGCTGCTGAAGATAACGTAAGTGATGGAGACTATGGTATATTTTATGCTGTGATTTATGATAATGCTGTATTACCTCTTGGAATTGTTCAATATTTCCGGAAATCGACAAGCTTCCTTAAAACAAACCTGTATGCAATGATTAAGACACGCTTTTATAAAATGGTGATTGGAATGACTGAAGAGAGGTAAAAGTATATGTGTGTTTAATTACTTCCATGCTTTTATGATTCGAACCAGACGTTTCGCCTCTTCCCCCTCTTGCATGCCATGCTAGGTCAGCATTTTGGTCAGTATCTCACAGAACCAATGATAGTAGGAGGAAAAAGATAAGGATATAAATGGAAACCGCGTGACGTGGTACAAACCACGAACAGATCTAACTAATACAACGATATCATACATTACTTAGAGAAGAAGACAAACATTATCCAACCATCCACATAATGGGTACATTATGACTTAAGTAAGTAAACGTCAGGTATTTGAAATCGTAATCAATTCTTTACATAACCACATTTTCATTCACCAGATTCATAGTGAAACGTGTAACTCTACCAAAAGAAAAAAAGAATGTGCAACTATGTTATCCATCTCAACTCTTCTAATAGTCCTACTTTGTACCTTCACAGTGGGAAATATCCTAACATTAATTAATTTGAGTAAGTATCCTGCTGTATTTACAGACCGACCCGGTCATGTTTGCCATAAAACAGTGACAAAATGGGTATTGAACGTATTATGTACTGCGGTGATTGACGACGAGCTGGGTGATGAAACAAAATTAGACCCCAGTACCGAAATTCACCTAGAGTGCCCCACGGGGGTAGGAAAAGAGGGAATATATGAGCTCAGGGTGTATGAAGAGTTACCTGAAGGATAGTGTGGACAAATCACGGTGATTTTGAGTAAGTATCCAGATGTATTTACAGACCCACACGGTCAAACCGAGTCAATAAACCTAAGTACCTCAGAGACAATCAGAACTAAAGGATATCCAATGCACTTTAGTGCACGGGAGACGATCAACGAGGAAGGAAGTAAAAGGTTAGACCTTGGGGTGATTGAACCCTTAAATACCCTGTATTAGTCCACCCTGTTGTCGGTCAAAGAGAAAGATGGAACAAACCGATTTTGCATGGACTTTAAGTTCTTGGATTTATAATGTTTTACAGGAAGCTCGTTCTGAATTTTGCCCCTATAGCTAGTCCGTTGACGGACTTAACTAGGAAAGGGCTACCAAATAAAGTTTACTGAGGTTCATGCGAGGAAAGAGCTTTGAAAACTCTTAAGTAAAAGTTAATCAGTGTACCAATCCTAAAGTTGGCAGAGCTGAATAAATCGTTCGTATTGAGAACTGATGCCTCTAAAACGGGATTATGAGTAGTTTTGCTACAGGAGCAAGAGGGGGTAAAGTTACCCATTGCTTATGCTAGTAGAAAATTGCTGCCTCGGGAACAAAACTACTCCGTGATCGAAAAGGAGTGTATGACACTGGTGTGGTTAATATAAACATTTCAAAAGTAACTTTTCGAAATGGAATTTACCCTTAAAACGGACCACCAGCCCCTCCTGTATTTAAACAAAGCGAAAGTCGCAACGCAAGATTGAGGCTTTGGGCATTGACTTTACAGCCATATCTTTTTCTGGAATGAGGGAATTAAAGGGTCGGAAAACGTAGGAGCCAATTACTTGAGCAGAGTGTAATTTGCAGATCTTCTCTTTACCATGGTGCTCTGGTAATGTAAATAATAAGTTTCAGGTTGTATTTTGTGCTCGCATTCCTTGATGTTTTACAAGTGTTTCGACTTCTTTTAAGGGGCTGGGGTATTGTCACGGAATTCTGTGTACCTGATGTCATTGCATTATATATAAAATAAAATGCACTTTGGTGACATTGCCGCGTACAGCAGTACCCGAGAGTGATTACTGTTTTTAGCCGTGGTTATTTCAAAATGCTGAGTTCAGTTCACTCACTGCCGCACGTAGAAAGTGCCGTCGATAAGAAACCCGATTACCTAGAGTTCTCTGGTCGTAGTTTTGACTAAAAACCAAGGTACTTCTAAACTTAAATTGTCTTTGTAGTCCCACATACAAATGAGTTTTATCCAGAAGCTGTCTCAACGACTTTACGGAAGCAATCTTCAGCTGTAGAGGTATGTGTAAGTGCAAATGTATTCTTTCTTGCTATCCTTTCTATTTGATAACATTATTCAATATATTTCATGTTTAAGAATGTATTCCAAATGTTACAGCGAGTCAAACCTATGTCACATAACGCCATGCTATCATGCAGACTAGTGTCTGTTTTACGCTAGGATATAATCATGGTCAGGAATCTTTACTCAGACTAAAGCTTTCCAGATAAAAAGTTCATATGTGCCTTTAATCAAAGGTAGACTTTTGTTTCCAGTATATTGCTTGCAATTAATCTGAGGGGACTTTTAAAACACAATTTCATTTGACTATAAGCTTTGCTTCAGACTATTCTGAAAATATCGAGCAATTTACGAGAAAAAGAAATAAAAAACTTCTGCAAACTCATACGTCCCTACAGTTTCATAAATCTGACTTCAGTATTTCATTTTGTGGAACTTATTAGTATTCTCTTGATGAGTTGGTGGTCTTCTGATGGTTTTACATGCAATAGCAATCTTTCGCGCATTAAAGGGAAAAATGTTATCCGATCGGTCTGTGCCTATCTGCGTGTGTACTAGTGGGAGGATACAGTCACTCGTATTGTTCAACACTGAGTGTGAATTATAAAAGTTCAAAACACGAGAGGAGGAATAATTAAATCAAGGCTTTTGAATTTCAGATAAATTCCCTTGAGGAGTGTGATCTATGAGAGGCACAGGCACACAATACATCAGTGACGAATAATTAAGAGAAGATTTGGAAAGCACCTGCTGCTTTGCTGAGGATTTATAGTTTATGTTCGGTTGGGCTGTTAAAAGTACTGGAGAGACAGAGAGAGAGAGGGAGCGACAGAGAGAGACAGATATATATATATATATATATATATATATATATATATATATATATATATATAAAGAGAGAGAGAGAGAGATCCAGACATATGTACAGAGATACGCAGACGGACATATATACAGAGAGGGAAGGGAGAGACAGACAGACATATACAAAGATACACAGAAAGAGAGGCCTATAATATGTAATATTAGTCCTAAATCTTAAGTGAGTTTGAGGCACATTTCTTTTAATTAGATAAGCCTGTTATATAGGTAGAAGCAATTTTTCCTTATTGGGTCTAAGCTTTTGGATATTCTAAGTTTACTTCAGAATGTCAAATTATTGCGCATGTAAAAACATACATTTCGTAGCTCGAGATAGTATCACTTTAAGTATTCATTATGGCGCATTATATTTTTGCCATCATCCAGATTGTAAAACATTCCAGATCAAAAGCTAAAATGACGCAAATTGTTGTTGGCATGTATAAGATACATTTCTTACTTACACTTAGACTTGTTAGTTGCTTTTTTACATTATCTTAAAAGATTTGACATATGCAAACAAAATGTTGCAAATTACTAAAATATAATTTAAACAAATACATGTGTATCAACCGAAGTAGAAAGCAAACAAAGATAGAGATCCATTGGAGCTTAATGATTGATGGTAAAAATTCAAGTATATACAAGATTAGTGTACCATGATTAGTAATCTAGATCTGAGAGCTTAAACATAGCACATATGTCTTCAAATATATTGCGATTAAAGTCCTGTGCTACAAAATATAGAGCTGTACAAGAAAAGTTCAATACATGCAGATTATCTTGCTGGAAAAATAGTATCAGCAGCTAACGAAGACATTAAACTGGATGCACTTGTTTCTGCATATATATCAAATGTATGTATGTGATTGCATTGTTGCTACGGAAGCGAGAAGAAGATTAAAAGGGAACTGTTAGATTTTTTCTGAATGTATCTATGAAAGCTTTTCTCACATAAAAGATGCAAAAGTGCTACCTAAACTAACAAGTGAGGAAGACATCTATGTATCGAAAAAGTAGGTCTCGTTCGGTTACAATATGAATAAACTTAGTATTTGGTTTCCAAGGCAACAAAAATAAACATACGTCTGGGAGAGTGTGCATTATTGTGCTACATGGTTAATTCAAATGGCATTATATTATAGAATAATCTGCGCAAAATGCGAAGCAGAATATTATGTGGTTCGTAAATCTGTTCAGCTTGAAAGCAACGATCTTATCTTAAATATCTTCTAAAGTATAATGCACATTCCTGAAGAGCGAATGACCTATTTTTGTTAACTAGTTATCGCTTCTTTATTTGTTTAGCAAAAGACTCAGTTGAAAGATACTTGTTCGTACATGTTTTGAGGCCGCAGAATATCAACCGCAGACCATCATACCGTGCCAATTTAATAAGAACATGTATGTATAGTACTATAGATATGTCTTAAATAATTTGTCAAAGCAAATTTGCTAGTCATAATTCCCTAGAATCTATATATAAATGTGCTATTCTTTTATTTTATTTAGTATTTAAAAAAGAGTATTTATTTCAACTTAAAAACGTCTAACACCATATCAGTTCAATCATGTTCGAACCTACGTACGAGTCTCGTTCTCGTCAACAATATCCTTTCCCCGTGAACCATTCATGCAGGACAAAATCTTTGAAAGTCATGCTTTTTAAGATGCATCCCTAGCAAGGAACCTATGTACAAAAAAGGTGCTGCCTGGTAAAGTTTTGACAACTGAAAACAAGAAACAAAGACTTGAAAATACAGATTTAATGATTTAAGGCAAGATTTTCTGTTCAGCTGTTGCATCGGGGGATCCTCGAAATATCCAAAGTACACAAAATACATTCTTGCAATACCATTTCAAAGTAGTTTTATGCTTATTACTGACATTTCTTACTCTATACTTAATTTCGCTTAGCACATGTTATAACCTTATGTTGATTGTAATACTTGTTGTGAGCCTTTATGAACAATTGTTTCGCATGAATCATGTCGAGCATCACGCCTATTGACCTACATGTTATGCAGTAAGGTACTAAAACTGATGAATCTGAAGAAACAAAAAAAATGTAAGTACAAAATTATCTTTTTTCAGCTCTTTTAAGACGAATGAATTGCATCAAATTACAAAGAAGACTTAGCTATATGGGTAAATTACTAAGAAAATCATTATGCTTTAAAGGTATTTTGTCACGTTATCAATTTAAACATCATAATACTAAAACAAAACTTACTAAAGTCTATTTCAAAACATCAATTTATTAGTCTGTATATGCCTTTTCCTTCTAGTAACGAGTAATTTATAAAGTTACTTGTGACATCGAGTGTGCAATTATAGTCTGAAGTCCTGTGTGAGCTGGCCGAAATTGAGGTTCTACTCTCTAAGACTATTTTTAGGCTGTAATCTGCCTGAAAACTGAAATTTACGTCTGAAGTATTAGGTTTTGTGTTCCTTGGAAACGAATTCAACTTGTATTTAGCTCTTGCTGAAGTTAGGTATTTATGTTGATTAATAAAGCAATTGTTTCATGTTTGCATTAAGATTATTCGAGAAAGAGATTAGTTGTCAAGGATTCATGCTGGACCAAATGTTGATAATTGAGGTATCAGTTTCAATATCAACGGTGGATACGCTTTATCATTTATTGGTACAAATATTGTCCTCCAGCCACGCCCCCTACAACCCACGAAATAAGTCAGTATAGGAACTTATGAATCTTATACCAAACTCTAAGTTGTGAGTGTATATTTTGTACATAAAGATATACATTCATTCTTAAATAATCAAAAATGTAAATGTATACTTTACATGATTAAGAGTTGCAAAGACTAAGACTAAGGGCTAATTAAAAAATAGAAAAAAATTGAATTCTGTCCAACCACTTAACTATATTGCTACAACTTGGAAAGTAGGAACGTAGCCACACGGATAAAAAAAGCAGCAGTATAGGGAGAAAAAGAACTTTGAATCATATTATATTCTGATTTTGAAGTGGATTGGATAAAAATTCATAACAAAAACATACGAGTTTGAATCAAAAGTTTAACCAGAAGATTTAGGAGTCTTAAGAGAGGAAGATAAATGTGTCATGAAGCCATATTCATAATAGGAATTTATTTTAATAAAACAAAATAATGACTGCTAGGATGATATTATTAAGCTCGCGCAGACACACACTAGCACAAAGGCAGAACCAGAGATAACCCAAGTGTTAGACAACCCATCTCTGACATAATAAACGTGCTAAGTTCTATAAGTATATAATATATATGTATGTATGTATGTATATGTATATATATATATATATATATATATATATATAGAGAGAGAGAGAGAGAGAAAGAGAGAGAGAAAGATAGGCATACATATGTATGTATGTATATAATATATATATATGTGTATATAGAGAGAGATAGGCATATATATATTATATATATTATATATATGTATGTATGTATAATTATATATGTATGTATAGATAGAGATAGGCATGTATATATATGAATGTATGTATATAATATATATATATGTATGTATAAAGAGAGAGATAGGCATATGTATATATATATATATAGAGAGAGAGAGAGACAGAGAGACAGAGACAAAGAGACAGACAAATACATATAGAGAGAGATGTACGCAAGAACGTCTGTGCATATGTGGGTCAGTATATTTTCATCTGTTGTGTAATGAGTATACACAAATACAAATATTTGTTAACTTGGGATGATCGTTGTATTCAAGGATGCATGCATGTATGTACATGTGTACGTACATGCAGGTAGGTAAGTAGGTTTGCTTCTGTCATTTTATTGTCTTTATCCATTTCTCACTTTTTATGTGATTTCGCTATGTACGTATATATTATGTTTTCTTCAAAATTAATCTTGAGTTTATTCTTTACAAATAAGGCTCGTAACTTCAGATCGAAGATATAACACTGGATTCATTGCTTCTAACTTTTAAAATTCTTATTGTCTTCAAAAAAAGACCCTCTAAATGGACAAACGTGAAGTCGTATACGGGAGTAAATATCAATAGCAGTGTCTCAATGTAAGGCCAATTTTATTTCACATGTAACACAATTTACATCAATTTGCCACTTTTGTGACCTTCATCATTACTACTGGTGAGCTACAGAATAAAAGTTATTTAAACGTAAACTTTCTTTTAACTATGATGTTCATTTTAGTTGTAGCAAATTTGATCTACAAACCGTCTGTTGTACCATCAGTCAGAACTAGTGCGCTATGCGTTGCTTATTCTTGATTCACACTGCTGAAATACAGCAGACACCATTACAAGGACAATTAAGTCTACCCACAATTTCCTTCATTTATCAAACACTTCATATATGTATTCTAATCGAAAATAACGTGCTAGACTTGATAGACAACATTTTGACAATTAATTTAATCATTGTATTTCCTTCAAAATTAATTTTAATTACAATATTAATAGGCAACTATGGAAATGTATTATATAGACGAGTGGCATTCACATGACTGCCAATGGCCATCTTTTACTTCCAACCGTTATAGTAATGACTATCACTTTGATTGCCCAAATATTGTGTCCATTGTTGTTGGACTGGAGGAAGTACCCCAACTTCGTCGATATCTTTTTCTTCACTATTCCTTGCGATTGGAGTTGCTGCGTTTAGATGAATTCTATCCATGATGGTAACATATGGAAATATATTGACCTTGCTAATCCTGGTTACATATTCCTTCGAGGCCTTGCTATAGTCTGAGTTGACTGATACCCCTACTAGTGGAACAATGGACAAATAATCAAGCGTGCCGTCGCCATCAACATCAGCTATTGCTCCTTTGGAAAGGAATGGAGAGAGATAAAGAGAGTTTGCAATAATTTTGAACTGTTAAGGACAATTTGAAAAGTTTAAAATAAAAACATTTAGCAAAGAAACATAGTTATTTTCTATAAGTTAATGATCCCATTGAAAGAGGAATGATGCAATTAAATAATATATATCTGCTTCTGATTCATGTTATTGCTAAATTGTATATATATATATATATATATATATATATATATATATATATATATACATATTGGTTAGTGGAAACAGTTTCATATATGAACAAATCAAGTCATATCATCTGGGCAAAAAGACCAAGCTATGATTATATTACATTATTTTAAAATTCAATTAATATAATACAAACATTTAGAGGTATGTGCATTCGTGACTGTTTGCATTAACTGCGGAAACAATATATATGTGGCAAGCATGGCCATATGCGCCTATACATTTTGCAGCAATTTATTGCTTTTCAAGCAATTTAACACGTGATATATCTAGATTGTAAAAGCATTGGTACGTAACTAATTTGCCCGTTATTTACTTTGTTCCATCATATACCTACGGATGATGCTCGGGTTTTTATTGGTCCTTATTGCATCAGATGTTATTGAACTATACGCACACATATATAATATTCAGCACCTAAAGTGCAGAGTGCACGAAGCTTGCTCTGTTGATAAAGTTTAAATATTGCATTAAAAAAAGGGAAAAAAAGCGACTTTGGTTGTGTAAAAAGAATGTGTAAATAATCTAAATTTGTTTAGATTGCGTGTGTCTTATATATGTTAAATAACAAGACACGCGGAGTACTACTTAAAGTATATGACGTTTTTATTAGATACTAGCATGCATCCTTATGTCTTACCTGTCGAAAATTCAAATGGCGACAATACCATGCAGCGTTCCTCTGCATCGGTTGTATCTATGAAAAAGAAATTATTTGAACTTCTAGATACTAATGTATTCTCCAGATTTACTCTCAGTATACAGGAATCCAACAAGGGGTATATAATAGGTTATATACTTTTTCAAAGGGTATATAGTATCATAATTCATCTTACAAAGCAATTATATCGAGTTTTTTTATTTTTCTTTTAAATTGAAATATACGGCACATTGTATTTTTAGAACCTCTTTAAAGTCTTGCCATCTGCGCACACTCACATTCCTCACACTTTACATTTTTAAACTATTTCCTCAGATATTAAACAGCATTTTTGCAACAATTATCACTGAATCCTGTTATCAAACATTTGCTGAACGGCCTGTGATTTGAAAGCCACCATGCAGTTGGAAGTGCAGTCTTGCAGCGTATGTACACAATACTAATGATTGAATATAACATGGCATTTACTAATTGGATAATCAGACTGAAAACAGTGTATAGAGGTGTATGGGGTGTACCTTGTGGGCATACACTGACGTACAGTTTACTAATACTGAACTTTGTTTTATAGCGCAATAGTATTCAGAACTTTTACAACACACCTCGTACATTAAACTGTATTTGTCTTTGCAGCCATAACATCACTTATCGCATGACAAATTAAGCCTAAAAAAAACGACATATATGGAGCAAATACATCATAAAATGCGCTAGGGAATGTACATCGTGTACTTTCTGATTATAGTGTGTGTAATTACATAACATGCACTGCGAACTTACTGTATCTGACTTTTTCAAATAGATCTTCTTTGATCCGTATTCCAAAGTGTAATGTCGATCTGTCAATTAGGAACACTTCTGCAGTATTGCCTTTTAGATCCATCTCACAACTCATAAAACTTTTCTCATGCTCCGCTTTGAAAGCTTTTACTGTTGACAGTTGTATATAAGAAAGACATGTATTAACATATAAAGTTTGACAATTAAGAGTTAATGTCTTCTTGATTTAATGTGTAAGTCGCTCTGACGTTCTCTCTCTCCATCTTTATATATATGTATATATACATATATATATATATATATATATATATATATATATATATATATACACACACATACACCGTATGATGATTCAATATATTTCAATTTCAAAGCGTCGCTGATACCTCTAGAGTTGTATGTGCATGTATGTATATATATATATAAAGAGAGAGACACACATAAAGAGACAGAGATAGTCATAGAGACAGCGAGACAGACGTACCGACAGTAAGACAGAGAGAAAAGGAAGTCAGATGGACATAGAGAGAGAGAGAGAGAGAAACATAGAGAAAGGGCGAGAAGTGTTGGTGGGTGTAGGGGGCAAAACACGTGGATTGTGGCGTATATAAAGTCTTATTAAGTCAGACCTGACCTAATTTACATTAAATTCTTGGTGGATACTATGTCTTCAGCTCTTAAACTTTAGTTGTCTGTCTACTTCATTGAATTAAAACGAAACAAAAACCGTTTAACTTTTAAGAGTCTGTTATTGTGTTATAAAGTAAGTATTTCAGTCTGTCGAACTAAATTTACAAATTACCAAATATGGTTATAACTATTTATAGACAAAATACATAATATATAACTACTTTTATCCTTTCTCAAGACTCCTGGCTGCAAAGTAACAACATGCTCTTTTTCGTCGTCAGTATGCCTTCTCATTCGTGTCTGCAATGATCATACAATTATCAGTTCAGTTTAGAATAAAGAACTCATAATGATTCGTAAAGTACACACGAGACTGGAGATATTTACAGCTTTTGTATGATGCAAACTAATTGTATTTTCTCTCATAATGACGTTTTAAATCGGTACATTTAGCATGCCAGTATGTGACAAAATCCTTTCTAGCGGGTATTATTATCAATATATTTATTTGTATTCCAATTTGTATCTTTCTTGTGATTATTTCATGTATATCAGGAATTGTGTCTCCATATATATAATGATGTCCCAGTCGGTAACCCTTGATGATTGTTTGTTAGGAACATAGATTTCATAGTTTTAAGAAAACAGAATTTCATGAAAATAAGTCGATTTCACACGATATCTAATTATCAACTTTAATATTGATACTGACACGTTTTTCCGTCTAAATAAATGTTGTTCTCAGTCTAGAAATTAGTTTCAACGGTACATCATATATATATATATATATATATATATATATATATATATATATATATATATATATATATATGAAAATATACATAAGCTAAAAGCGAAACATATTTTTAGCATACCCTCGAAACAAACATGTCCAGCTCTTGAATGTACGTTGTTTCGAAAAGAAGCTTTCTAATTTGTTTGATGCATGTTTGTGTGCGGATGTAAATCAAACCGTGCATAGAGGATCACAAATATATATTTTCATAGAAGAAAGACAAATATTTAAAAAGATAAGTCAAATTGTGTTTGTAAAATAATGCCAATTCATAAATATTTAACATACATATGTCAAAGCTGAACTTAAAATATGGATTAAAACTTTTCGATCACATTCTGGTAAGATACATATGCATAGTATATACACAAAAAGGACATATATCGATCATGTTCCTGTGCTTTTGGTCAAAAATATGCCTAAATTAAGAATAAATCGTCCTTGAAATTAAATCATGCTAAAATAGACAATGGATACTTTCTACAGCAGCTCTATATCTATACATACATACACACACAAAACATACACACACACACACACACACACAGGTATATATATATACATACATACATACATACATACATACATACATACATACATACATACATACATACATACATACATACATACATACATACATATATACATGCATGCATGCATACATACATACATACATACATACATACATATATACATGCATGCATGCATGCATGCATGCATACATACATACATACATACATACATACATACATACATACATACATACATACATACATATATACATGCATGCATGCATGCATACATACATACATACATACATACATACATACATACATACATACATACATACATACATACATACATACATACATACATACATACATACATACATACATACATACATACATACATACATACATACATACATACATACATACCCTAATATTAATTATCAATTAGAGGTATTCCTTTTTTCAATATTTTGGGTTGATGCTAAAATTATATCGCACTTTATATTATTTCTAAATGCTAACTGAAGACACGTATAAGACTTCTATCTTTATGATTCAGTAAACAGCAGGTGAAGAAAACAAACCTCTATATTCTGCGACATGTCTTCGACTCTGACAATTGTCCCATTGGTATTATACATAATGGATGATTCTCTTCCCTTGACCCTGAATAAAAACAGGTCTCTGTGGTCCTGTTTGGTTCGCATGGTAAAGTCCGAGGTTGACTCAAGCATGTTGGAACGTAACGACCACAGTTTGCTTCCATCTCTGCCGCTTAGCACTGTAGTCTACAATAATAATGTATCATTCAGCGGAAATTAGTGTTAAAAGCAATGTATTATGCTTGTAAATGGTTTCAAGCAGTCAAACATTCAGGATTTTTGTTGTCAAAATTTATGATTAAAATAATAAGTAAATCATAAAATAAATGATCATAATTCTTGAACGTGTATTTTTGTCATGATTTGAGAATGGCAAGTTTACAATGTGAATGCTAAGATATTCGCTATTGCTATAGTTCTAAGGACTACACACATATTGTCATATTTAATATGAACTGTGTTGTCTTTTTTTACTTCGTCTGCAAACAAAGGTATGTTCAATAAAATGATAAATATACAAGCACTGAATGTACAATATCCTCATTTACAACTTGCAGGGATAGACTGAAGTCGTTTGTTCTAAACTGCTAAGTTTCTTACACAGGATCAGAACCACGCTAGTATGGTATGAGCCTCTGAACCAGCTACTGTTTTGGGGGTATATTACACACCGTATTTAAAAGAATGAAAGTGGCTAATTGAATAAAAATAATAACCATAAAACAATTAACGTAATTTTTCAGAAGAAACCTGCCCATGGGTAAACTGCAAACATTAGTAGTCTGGAAACCAATTTTATTGTATCACTGTCGTCGCATAGGTAGTACTTGATGTAAGCGGGGAGATCTCAGCGGGATGAATTTTTATAGTTGACACCTATTATAGAACTTGTGCCAAACAGAGGAGAGCAGCATATCATTTGCATCATTTTCAATGTTTTCTCTTAGATCATTCTAAGATGTAAGCGTGTTTTACCGGACTCGCTACATTAGTACAGTAATTAGGTCTATTTTAGCAGTATGGTCCATGGGACTTGCAATAGGTGTCTGTGCCCTTAAGCAACCAATTCAATGTGTAAGAAGAAGTGTAAGATATATTCTGTACATATCATTCCGCATATTCACAATTCTCTCAGCGTTTCAATCATAACCTTATGAAAATTAAAGTTTGATGGATGGTATAATCGGACTTTTACAATTAAAATTGACTAATCATGTCATCTTACGTATGAGAAGCTGTAGTGAGCCCATGCTCCAATGTTGTGATGCACCATGAAGTCAATATAGTCATCATCATCAAAGTAACCCGGGGCTGGGGTGCTGAAAAGTTTAAATACCAGTCTGTACGGTTGCGTGTTTTTCCAAAATGGAAAATACGTGATCCAACTTTATGATAAAACTCAAAAAGAATTACGAATTCATGAACCATAAAATGAGTTATGTGTATGGATATATATGGTTACATAATCCATGTACTAAAGCATAAAATAGTAATCGGTCTCGTACGCATACATTCAGAGCTGTTTCTGCTACAGTAAAAGTAGGAAAAAAAAAACCCTTGTATTGTTGATTCAATCAATCATGAAGTTATGTCAGTTACAGTTATATCATTTAAAACACTGGACAACAAAATCCGCTTAGTAAACTATAAACCAAGGACACAGATGCCAATTGTAATGCTAAAGCTTTTGATTGCATGAAATAATGCGTAGCCAAAGCATTTAGTTTGTTCTATATTTTATCTGAACGACGTGTATTATTAACTTTTTATGCGCACAAAAATGCACACAAAACTTCATATGGAGAGTAAAGTCTCTACTCTCAGCGCGACAGACACAACACTTGTAACCATTTCTAAAGATGGGCTATAGATTTCTCATGTTGAAACAGGTTACATCAATTTGAATCAGTGTATATTACAATTGATACAACAAACCTTTGCCATAGAATTATAATTTTCTCAGCCGATCCAATTTAGTTTTCTTTCAATCAAGTTATCAGTCACTCTGATAGAGGAACATAATGAAAAAGACAGAGTATTAACGATATAAAAATTTAGACTGTGACCTTTGAAGCTGAAGGACTATGAAAACTTTTTAAAATAGTGCCTATGGTAGTTTATTGCAATTGGATCATGTAGTCATCTGTAAACGCCACAATATTTGCCTCGATACCTGTAAGATTCCATGCTATAAAACTCTGTTATCCATATTGGCCTCAGATTTACTCCATCCAGCAACGTGACAAATCCGCCGTATGAATTTACAACGATGTCATCTATACCATCCCTATTCACATCCACAATCACCGGGGGAACCATCACGCCCTTCCTAGAGTCACTGACAAAATGCAAAATAGCTGTTCAAACTGTTCCTAATAAAGAAAGCCTGAGCAAAGTTTGGTAGTAATACACGCATTTGTTTCGCCGATTATACCTAAAGTTTATAGTTGCATTGTTAAATATTTGATTGTACTCGGTATTGTTGTAAAGATTTAATTGATGGAAAGTAGCATAATCTGCAATAAAAGGAGCAATATTCTACTG
The DNA here is from genome assembly GCA_029931535.1 of Margaritifera margaritifera. Taxonomy (NCBI): domain Eukaryota; kingdom Metazoa; phylum Mollusca; class Bivalvia; order Unionida; family Margaritiferidae; genus Margaritifera; species Margaritifera margaritifera. Next base: position 420,221 of record JAQPZY010000815.1, on the reverse strand, counting down.
GTGTACTAGCCCCACTGTTGAACGCACTATTTCAAAAGTAAGCTGAAATGTTTACTTTGGCGATTGAAATAATTCGCTAATGATAAACACACAAAAAGGTAATAAATATATTGGAACAAAAATGAGCATTTGAAACTAAGGCTGGAGCCATTCAAATATAGTTATGTATAGTATGTTGTACTTCTTGAGCCTTTTTTACTTTCAATGTAGCACCAAATCTTTTACTCCATGCTTGCATAATTAGGCAGCATAAAACAATGTGCTATCAATTGTAGCCATGCCTAGACCAAAGCTGGTTCACAATGCGACATACTTTCATGTGTAAGAAACAGCAAATATGAATTTTATTGGTGTTTATGTTAAATACTAGGAAACATAATCATCTGTACTTCTTACTCTCTCTCTCCCGACGACACTGGTATTTTACACCGAACGATATATATAGTGTACAGAACGGAGGTCGAAGTAAGAAAACATTTCGTTTGACGACAATGTAAACGTTTTTCGTTTGTATTTGGTAGCCTGTCGCTCGAACTAGTTGATCAGTATGTATATTTAGCGTTGGTAGAAACACAGCAGCTCATTTTATTCGCAAATAAAATACTGCACTTTGTTTCTCGTACTCGCACTAATAAGAGATATGTCTTTACAATTAAATTTACAATTAAAACTGTTATGATTATACTCTTGTGCCGATATTGTTTTATGGAAGTGAGATCTTGGCTTCTTGTTTTTATGTCTTTTATGAAAACATGTGCAAACTGATATCTTAGGAAACGTTTGGTCTTTAAAAAAAAGTACTCCAATATATATTTAGCTTGGAGACACCATTATGTATCCTGCGAGCACTTTAACACGAGCAGGGCTGTTATTTACGTAAAATATCAAACTTATTATAGGCTATTACGTTATAAAACACTGCTGCTGGTGTATGCAGTTGCAATTGCTTTCACTTAACAAATACCTCTGTATAGTTTATGTTTAACCCAGTCATTCTTCTATGTTGATTGGCTAAAGAAAACTTTCATACTGAGACTAACACATTAATATATGCAAAATTGGCACTCTTCTATCGCTGGTTCCTGTAAAAGTAAAGCCTATCTTATATTTGTACAAAATTCTTCCAGTTGTAAACCTCTTTTAACACGTGTCACAATAAAGAATATAATACTTTTAACACATTTCCAGACAACTAAAAATAGGTTCTCCATTGAAACTGGACGATGGGAACATATGAATATATCTGAACAAAATGTGAATTATGCACCTCACAAGATATATGTGATGATTTGTACTAGCTTTAGAAACGTTAGCATTTTGCTGCGCTAAGAAAACAGTATATAAGTAAAAAGTGACTCATAATTTTAATACATGCATCTGTAGTGAGTTTTTAGATAGCACCAATGTCAGCTTAATGTTAGATTAAATAAGTGTATATAAGTAATAGTCAAATCTTTATTTTCCATGTAAATTCAAAACAGTTATGTCAGTTATGTTATTCCAACTTTTAATGTATGTCCAAAATACTGATCAGAAATACACCTTTATCTTTTTTCTCATTCCTACAAATCTCTATAAGCTTTGCCATCACCATTAATAATGTATATTTTTTACTTAATATCATATGTTGTTTGCTCTGAGTTGGCCATACAGTTCTGCCCTGCTCTGTTGAAGGGAAAATATATCATGGTTTCTGTTTGGTGATACGTTTGCTAGCGGGTGTGCCTTTATTGTTATCTAACCTACAGCTAACGCTTAGATTTTCGTTGAACAACTTTGTTTATTTACCTGTATAAGCCCTTAATCATGAATTATTTTCATCACGATGGACCCGTCATAACTGATGTAGCTGGGGCTCGAAAATAGGTGCATGTACGCAAATCAATGTGTATGCAGTTATAGTTGTTATTAGGGTAAACTTTTCATTCAGAAAATCAAAACCACATGGTATGTATAGTCACCCACATATATTCATGCTTTAATATGATATTAATACTGAAACTTTCGGGACAGAACATAACATAAAATAAAACAAATATACGGAATTATCGGATTGTTTTTTTTTTTTGGGGGGGGGGGATGTTAACCCAACTTTAGTTATAACACAAGTCATACAGGTCTTGTAGGCGTTCAGTACCGACTATGTCAGTAATGTGTGTCATTCTTTAGAATGGATCACACATACCTCCAAATTGCGAGTATTTACTCTATTTCGATCCTCATATTGTCATATTCCTTGGAAGGTTATTATATACACACCCCGAGCAAAACATACGGTAAAATCAATGTTTAAGTCCGTGGACAATTTTGGACGAAATACACTTCACGGTGTGATCCAGTAGAAAATGAAGGCCGCGCGTCCTGGTATTTGTGGTGATTAGGCCCAATGTTCACTTTTTTGGACCCAGTTTAGTACGTTGCCAGCACTGTAAAAGTCCATAGCTATTAATAATTGTCACGTAATTGCGCCTGCATGACCACGCTAACATATACTTTAGAACCTCTGATATTTAGAGAACACACTTATTCTGCAACACACGATCATCCTAACATACAACCTTGGAGTAAAAAATAGGTTTCAGAGAAAAAAGAGTAAGTGAAATATTACTGATACTATTTCCATATATTTAGTAAATCATTTCTCTCGTCAGATATAATATATGAAAATAAATATTATTTTCGCACATGTAATTTCCGGGTTTCTGTTGAAAAACCTTGATAAACAACATAGTAATTGTTTGTAAGCTGACAGATAGTTTTTCAAATGCAAAGTTTGAAAGTACGCGGATTGAAACTTTCACAAATAAAGTAAACATACAAATTTAATTTTTAAAAATAATAAGGAAATACCTTCTACTTGAACTATATGCAAACACGTTACTACAAATCACAAAGAAAAAGTTGTTCGATGTAAAACGTTTCCTTGAAAATATGTATTAAATGTACAAGATCTAACTTCTAAACGTTTTCCTTTACATAAATTGTAAACAATATTGGATAAGTATTGCCCCAAAAGCGTTTGTAGATTTGTACATTTGAATAGCTTGTGTTGTAACAATGAAATGAGGTATAGTGTTTGAAATAAAAACAAAAGTACGTTAAAAAGAAATGTTGAAGGGGTCGAATTAAACAGCATTCACAAGAGTAAGCATAGATTGTTTCATGTTGACAGCCATGTCAGTTTGATTATATATATATATATATATATATATATATATATATATATATATATATACAGATCGAGAGAGAGAGAGAGAGAGAGAGAGAGAATTACAAATATACACCAAACAGAGAGGAATGAGCTATCCCTGGATTCTAGTTGAGAATGCTTGATAACGTTATCATAATTATTAGATACAAATAATTAATATTATTATAGTGGTTAGGTAATTTTAATTCGTACTCTACGGAGATTCGAACCCAAATCCATTCTCACGTCATCAAAGAATGATGCTACAAAGTAAATGGTACACAGTCCATCTGGATTCCTAATTCAGAAATCATGGTATATAGTAGGTATTATAGAGAATTACAAATATACACCAGAGTGAAAAGTGCTATCCCTGGATTCAACAGGAGAATATTTGATAACATTAACATAATACCTTGATTTATGTTGTAGGAATCCAGATTGTCTGCGTACTTAGATGAAAAATAATTACTGGGTTAACTTGGGGGTATGTCACTTCGCACGAATGCCTATACCATCTTCTTTGTAGCATCATTTGTTTTTGGTGATGTGTGCATGGTCGAGACGGTATAATCGTTGGTGCTTACAGACATATCAATGGGTGCCGTAATCCGCGGATCTGGGTTCTAGCCTCCGTAGGGTACGAATTATAATTATCTAGCCTGTATGATATATATATATATATATATATATATATATATATATATATATATATATATATACATGAAATGCTTGCATGACATGTGAATTACGAAAATATATATGCAGCAGTATAATTGGTACACTTAAAGATAAATGTATTTGGACTATAGTAAGATTGCCGTTTTGTAAAGTCGTAATTTAGATCAAGCTGAAAAATGAAAAACATCTATGGGGTTTGCATTTATGCAACTCGTTCAAGGCAGATGCCTTACTTAAAAACACAGTTGTAACGAAAGTTGGTTCAATTACTTTAAATTGGATTGGGACCAACACTGTCGTATCACTGCCAGTAGAAAGTAATTGCAATGACGATAGATTACTATTGAATTATTTCAACATTGGATATATCTGGAGATTTTGTTAGACCTTAAAATGGAAAATTAAAGCCGTTTCCAGAAAGAAGGATAAAATAACTGTTTTACTTTGGAATTTACAAAAATCAATTCTTGAGAAGTCAAACAATTGAGTTTATTATATGTCATTTGCAATCTGGTATATGTTCGTTATTATGACATGAGACGTGTACGACAAATATTAACATATATCATTGAAGATAGAAGAAACTGTTATCTTTGATTATCATAAGGAACTTTTAACTTGCCATGTTTTGCCATACTCTTACGTAACACATTTGACAATCTAAAATAAACAGCTTAGTGAAAATATTAAGGAAACTGCAGAGTTCTTAGATTTTGGGAGAGATACAACTTTACAAGCAATACATGTTCTTACAACACAGTTAAACTATCACGAAAGTGGAAGGAAATACAATTTTTGTTAGCATTTCAGAAATGGTACGTTATTTTCAAACTTGTATACCTGAACAAAATGAAAATGCCGTATGTATCCCTCACTTTAGTATTCCAGATAACGTCTGCCTCCGGTAGAGGACAAACCGAGGCCTGATAACCCATTATGTACTTGCAGAAATCAGGTACAGAAATCCCAAGGAGATCGCCTGTAGATCAAGGTTACAAAGTTAAGAATGCTTAAGACATTATGGTGCATGTACTGATTGTACAAGACGAGTAATCTTATGGACATAACGTTTTTCTAATTATTTTGCTGGGAAAATATATATTATGCATTATCGGTATATGATACGCTTTAACTTTTGCACTTGTGTTTACAAATGCTGCATGATTATACATGCATTTCATTGCTTGTTAATTGTATGCATGCATACAGTTATGAACGCAGTGGCTAAGGTGAAAAATGGACGATGCCTGACAAAGTAACACCCACTCATTTTCCTAGCATTTATTCGCTATATAACGTCTAAGAGAAATACGAATTATGTATGTATGCAGTGTGTGTAATTTACCTATATGTGAATCTGTTATGCATAGCTTTCCCATAGCAACACAACAATTTCTGTTATTTACGTTACCCAGGGTATAGTCCAGTGTCATGATAGGAGAGACAGGGATGGCAGACTAGCGCTTAAACCTAAGCAGGATTACAATTCAAACGCCTGACCAACTGCTCAAAAGTAAATTAGCAAAGCTGTTGTATTTTATGTTACATAAAACGCACGCTAGTAAAAGTTGATACATAACTCAAGATCGCTAACTAAATTGTACTTGTAATTTCCTTCATTAGAGGTACCTACATAAGTCTAAACTTGCCCAACTCAATGAAGTACTCAACAGTTCGTATAATTGGCAATGGTGAATTGTATGTATTGTGGACATGTCAGTATTTTATTTCCTTGTATATACCTGCATATTTATAGTGGTGACAAGAATGGCTGATATCCAGTGTATATGCATATAAAGTGCAGAGTATCATTTATTCTAAACAGCTTCATATTCACGCTTGTTCATACAGTATGATTTAGCAATTGCTTATTTTCTCCTAGTTTTAAAACGCTTTAGATGGAGTTCACTTGTGAGAAATTGGAACGTTGAAGATCTATTTGTTTCTCTTCATGAAAGCAGTATATGGTACACATTTATCCCCACATGATATCAATATATCCAATATTGTTCCATACAAGTTCATTTCGGAGTCTTATGGATTTTCCAACGATGCAGGGAGTTGGTGTGAAACTAAAGGAAATAATCACAAAAGGATGAGATGTGTCTTACCAATCATTTAATTGGCTTGGTTTCTCCGTTCTCTGTCATAACTAAAGTATCCAAAATGTTGATGGAGGATACACGTTATAATTCCTTTTAGCCATGTCTCTAGCATTTAATAATACAGACTTTAATCATATATAATATAGCAACATTTAGATCGCGGAATACTGGCAAATAGATTATACTCGTATATAGATGACCAGTTTACGGTAGTTTTAACGAAAATAATATAATTGACGAAACTGCTCCTTTGTACGTTAAAGTTGTTGACAAACAATATATATATATATATATATATATATATATATATATATATATATATAAATATATATATATATATATATATATATATATATATATATATATATATCAACGAGTTAGCATTTCGGTATGCATCTCTAGTAAACATATTTACCATACATAACATAACTATGCCTTCAAGTATTTTAGATTCGTGTTGTGTTCTGGCTACCGTGTGGTTTTAAGACACAACTCTGTCTGTTCCGAATTTGTGGGTGACATTTTTTAATTTGGTTGTTGAATATATTTTCAAAATCAAATTACGTATTATGTGGCATACACCAGGCAAAATTAATAAAATAATCCAACCTGCATCTTAAAGCCTCCATTATGTTCTGTATAGTTTTATTTACGTTTTTCATTTAAAAAACAAATAAAAATATGTTGCATGTTGATTTTAAGCACGTTGATTAATGACTTTTCTTTCGCTGTATAGATTATATAATTTGAACTATTTCTGCAAAGTATTCTTAAAACATCGGGATGCAAGAAATATATTTAAAGTTTTAAAAAACATCATATATAGGTATTAAACCACTTTAGTAAAGTTCAATCAAGAAGGTCACACTGCAGTGAGCCATATAGTAGCAAAACCAGGTTGGTATTCCATTTCCAGGCATGCCATCATGTTAGTTGTTAATAATATGTTATAAAACTGTGAAATCATGCTGCACAATTGATGTGGATAAGTAAGACAGTCAATGACAACTCGAGTTGACATTGCTAAGTACTTCTTTCTCTTTAAGCATGTATTGTTTTTTTTTATGGATTTGTCCGATATGCACGTGTTTGGCGTCAATATGAGCTTATCTTATATTTGTGAGCTGATTGGAAATAATGGGCCACATTATACACGAAGAATAAACGTGAATATTGTACGTGGATGGGGTTTCATACCTGGTACTGTTTCTCCCCCGCTACCAAATAATATGTATGAACTGCCTGTTGCCCTCTTGTAAATGACAGGACTCATGTAGGACTCCTTGCTTTGGGGAACTTCTAGATAACGCTGACCTAGCTGCCTCCCTGTCGCCCCAGAGAACACAATCAACCTTCCAGCTGTTCGGTTGTGTACCTGAAATAATATGTATTATATCTGGAAATAATTTAATTCATCATGCTATTTTTAAGCCCATTAAGATGTTGATTCACTCATAGCTGGTACATCTTCTGAATGTGGTTCTGTGTTACAATTCTGATCCCTTTAAGGTAAGAAGCTCTATATCAGCATGAGACCTGACCAGTGTCCTGTGTATTTAATATCGTTTTAAATAATGTTCATACCTTACACTGCTTAATGTTTTCCTCGTAGGTGCACGTGTTTGTGAGTCTCTCAGGATTTGTATGATCAAGAGAGATTTATTTTTAGGTGATTGAAAGTGACCTCGTCTTGGAACGTGGACTTTCCAGTGTAACATCATATTGATTTTATCGGGTATATACAACTTATACTCCAAAGTAAAAAACTGGCTCAATTGTGTTATGGTTACTAACATAAGGTGGGATAATGGGTGCTCCTCCGTTGACGACTAGGATTTCTGCCACTCCGTCTCCATCCCAGTCGGGCAAAGCTTGCGGCTGATACGTATTCCAATCCGTGCGCAGAAATTTGCCGTCTTCCCCTTCCCATATTACAGAACCTGATACAAAATACATGAAAACACTCAATGCATGCATATTCTAGTTCATACTACCATAAGAATTTATTCATTATGTCGCCTTACTGATCAAAATAGTAAAACATTCAAAGCTCTTAAAAGTTCATATCATATGCATAGAAAAGTACAATTTCTTTTTACGTAATACACGAAATGAATATAAAACAAGTAAAATTGTCAGGCTTAACATATTCAATTAGAAACAAGAATGACATGTTAAAGAGGTATTTAATTGCTTGCACATATTGCTGCAATACTTGCTTAGATAAAACAACAAAACTGTATAATTGGTTACCACACATAACCGATTACGTCTTGTGATATATATATATATATATATATATATATATATATATATATATATATATATACAGTTAATACCGTTTCGAATATATTACAGTCATGTCAAGTTAAATGTGTATTGAATAAACATTTTACCCGTCAGGACTAACAATAGGAGAACATATGAGTATTTGTTACAGATAACTTCATGTAGCAAATAAAAAAAAATAATAATAACAAATAAAACGATACGACTGAACTACACATGCAACTTAATATGCTAACATCTTCATAAATCGTCGTGACTGTTTCCTAATCGGGATGTAATGATACGTCTAGTAACGCAGAACCCAAATAGAAAAAGACAGAGAATCTAACACGGCTATTCGTCTGGCTACAAGCAAATCATAGCAATGTGTCACGAACTGCTTTCATTCAGTGGCTTATTTTATTACTCAACGAACACGAGTTTACAATTGCATATATATATATATATATATATATATATATATATATATATATATATATATATATATATATCACATATATATTCAACTGTATACTGCCACATCGCATATACTTTTGGTATCTACTACCACATATTGAGGCCATATGATATTGTTTTGTATTATTTTACAGTGTGCTTTGCAACCATTATGAGCCAGCGTCATAACGTTTATAGAAAGTGAATGCTGCATATATGACGATTTATACTGAGTTTGTATTGCTTAAATAGCCGAAGCTATCTTATAGCAGAATAAAGTGTACACGCGATGTTGATACCATTTCGGAATCTCATCTCTAGTTGTTGACCGAGTCTCCGACGTCACTTTGACTACGTTGTCCTTGAAAGGTTTCCATCAGGAACAATGATTACTTGTATTTAATAACATATACTCTGGTAAGGAAAGTACGTGCAATCAGACATCATTTATAAGTAACAACCATGTTTTCCTGTTCTACAGATAATGTATCCATACGTGGTGTTTGTTTGTATGTCCCTTCCTTAATATGTTCTGACATTTTAAACAAAAACTTAGGCAATATATATATATATATATATATATATATATATATATATATATATATATATATATATATATATACATATATATATATATTATTGCAGGGACATATGTCTAGAACATGTCTTCTTAGCTTCATTTTACTTTCTTTCTTTCGTGTAATTCATATAATTTAACTTTATAGTATAAACTAAAACCTCATGTATTAACCGTTGCTATGCAATTCTACTTTTTTCATAATCCAAACCTCGACATGTGTTGTCTTAATGCTAATACAATAGACCAATAACCCCTTAGGAAATGAAAATTCCTATAATAAAGCCATTACTGGCTATTGATTTTGATTGATAAATCCTCGTATCTGCCTCATCAAAAGTCAATAATTGGATATTATTTGATGACCTTCACTTTGTAAGTTAGATGAGACCACGTCATACAGATCATGTAATTCAATGTGAAATTGCACAAAGCAACACCACATACCAATGTTATCGACTAACACAAAGTGAGTAACATTACGGAATAATAGGAAAATCAAATGCAGCCCATTATATTTTTTAACGCATCAAATCAAGTATAATCTGAACATAGACACTAGCTTGAATTTTGACATGAAATACAATTCCTCAATTTGAACATAACTTCCAGTTTGATTTTCCTTACATATATATGCTAAAGCTCTCGGTGTTTAAGTACAATGCTTTCCAAAGGGATCACACATGAACATTGTTTGTGATTGATTAATAGATGTTTATATAAAAATGTATTCGAAAATAAAATTAAAAGGTTAGAATAGTCGTTTATGTTAAACGCATAAAGGTCAACCATGCCATTCCAAATACAAAGTTGACGGTGATAATCAAAAGGATATACTGTTTATTTTTTGCAGCAAGTCATGCGTTCGAATCTCCTGAATTAAAGTAACAACAATGGAATGAGCTTCAAAATAAATCTTAATCTTTGAGTGGGAGTATTATCTAAGCATAACGATTGTCACGGAATAAGTCAAGAAAATAATTTGGTGTTTCATTAAAGGATGAGAGCGTATATTTGACTTTGTCGACGCGTACAGTGTTAAATATAGTAACTTGTTTTTCTACATTGACATATAGTTACTGAGTGAGTATATCTCATTGGAGGTCGTTTGAATCGTGATGCCCATGTTTCTCGACATACACGGGTACTTTACCCTTGGGTCTTAAACGTCTTGTGTTTTTGTATATAGTATAAATAGTAGGTTTTTACTATAAGCGGTACATCATCGCTTAGATCTTGGCACGGAGTGTCGGTCTTGGAACCACAAAACTACAGCCATAGGGGTAAGTGATAACTGTTATGATAACTTTGATTTCCTTGTACATTTATGCTTTTTATTGTGTTCGTGACATTCTTGTTTTTATCATTATCGAAAGTTGGATAAAGCTTCGATAGAGCAAATAACCACGTTAAACAGACAATTCACTGTTATAATTTATTCCATTTCACGTGTAGGATTCGAGTAGAACGTTACGCGTAGAGTGCGGGTTTAATGTATTTTGTATAACTCATTAGGGATATTGATATAATGGACTATATACATTTGTTGAGTGGACCATACGTATATTTCATATAGATATATTTTAGTATTTTGTGTGATAGCGTATTTTGTATTATACGCTACCAGTTTCATCTATTTGTAGCTGAAATTGGTGGAAGGTAAAGTTGAATCAAAGTGAAACTGGGAAGTTGAACCAGAGTGAAACTGGGAAGTTGAACCAGAGTGAAACTGGGAAGTTGAACCAGAGTGAAACTGGGAAGTTGAACCAGAGTGAAACTGGGAAGTTGAACCAGAGTGAAACTGGTGGAAGGTAATGTTGAACCAGAGTGAAACTGGGAAGTTGAACCAGAGTGAAACTGGGAAGTTGAACCAGAGTGAAACTAGTGGAAGGTAAAGTTGAACCAGAGTGAAACCGAGAAGTAGAACCAGAGTGAAACTGGTGGAAGGTAATGTTGAACCAGAGTGAAACTGGGAAGTTGAACCAGACTGAAACTGGTGGAAGGTAAAGTTGAATCAAGGTGGAACTGGGGGGTTGAACCAGAGTGAAACTGGGAAGTTGAACCAGAGTGAAACTGGGAATTTGAACCAGAGCGAAACTGGGAGGTTGAACCAGAGTGAACCTGACGTGGGTTGAGGCAGTGCAGCCTCACAGTGTTTTGGAACTGTTATATTTTGTTTCCTTTTTGACTGTCATCTTGGTTGTATGAACCATATCATATCGGTTATATGAACCGTCATCATTATCATTATTATTTTCAGTACTGTGTCGCCATTATCACTATCCTAGTCATTATCATATATATATATATATATATATATATATATATATATATATATATATATATATATTGTGAATGTTTGTATGTCACGTGCAAGAGTCTGATATTGTGTAGCTTGTGTTTCATTTTTTCTTGTGCTATCGATCAATCGTGCATTACATAAATATCGTCATTCACATACACTGTGTTTGTTGTATTTATTTAATCCAAGGCCAACTCGATTTCTATTCTGTTACAACGATACATATATTTGTATTATTGATTCAGTGTTATAATTACCTTAGCATATGTTTAATTGCAAATTAAGTTGTAATTCCCAGAAGAAATTTGTATGAGCTAACATATTTTTCGCCTTTGGAAACTTGCCAGTATGACACTTGGCTTTAAAATAAATAATGATGATTGTTCGCGGCACAAGGGCATTTTAGCAGGTTTATTGTATTAATTGGTTTTTATTTAATACTGTTATTATACTGAATATCTTTGTCATCCAGTTTATTTTAGCCAATACAAGAATTAAGTAAAACAGTTTTGAAGCATACAAATATAGAGAACTGATGAGAAAATGCAACTAATATGAATATATAAAATGTAATTATCGTATCTACAGGATTCTGGAATAAAACCCATAAATATACAAAATTGAATGCCTGGACCACGTACGTTTTTAGTCATCAAATGTACCTTGATAAGGATCAAAGGCAGTGAGAGTTGCTTGTCGGCCTGCTGCAATGCAATCTTTCTTTCCGTCCTTGTTGATATCAAGCAAATCACAATTTATAACGAACATGTCTGCTTTGCAATGTGTTACCCATAGCTGCTTACCATCATAGCCACGATATGCCATTAAAATGCCTACACATGGATATGCCTTCCCTGAAAAAGGAAATATAACTTAATACGAGTACTGTAACGTATAGAGCAGACGTATATAGTAAGAACTTCTTTTTAGTTATTACAATTTAACAATGAATTTCAGAATAAATAATTGGCATAATCATGTAGTGAACAATACAGGCTTATAACAAAACGACTAAGTTTAAATCTTGCAATAAACTGTGTTATTATTTTTTGTGATATGACATGATATACACAACATTCTAGGAAAATGTTAAGCCTTCTTGGTAAAGTTTCCAACTAGATAGGTTCTGACGTTTTGATACGAACGCTGATGTGTGTTTGTTCTAATCAAAGCGTTAATCAAATGTATATGTTATTAGCTTCATTCACCCATGCGAATCAAAATTGAGGGCACCGTAAACGGTCTTTGATTTACATTTTAGTGATAGGATTTACGGCTTACACCTAAAGCATATTTCAAGTGTAAGCTAGCATATATTATAGCACCTCGTACTTATACACCATTCGCGAAAAGCATGCAATTATCTCCCCAAGTGTGACAGTATATTGTTACTAAGGTAGAGCTACAGCTTGTTTCAGATTGATGATAATTACACTGGTCTACAATTTTTTAGAAGTCGTCTGCTTCAGAGATAAAATGTGCTTTTTTATTAGGGATTTTGATGTGCTGAATTCAAATATGACAATTAAAACAACTGATTGGCTACTGTTTTCAAGATATCTAAGTTGTTACATTTTACGTCTATGTATATTGTGTACATAGTAGACTTGTAATCATAAATTGTAAACCTAGGTCTTTTCATGTGTTTATGTTTGCTTTACATGATAATATTTCACATGTCCTGTTTATGTAACACTTTAAAAAACAGCAAAAGGGTTATATAAATAAAAAATATATTGAAACAGAAGTCAAAAAGCTATTATGTATATATAAGTACATAGTTTACTCTTTATTCAGTGTCTTCTCGGCGCTTCTTGGCTTGTCTCTTGTATTCATTAAATGGAGCATCTCTTGTCACTGTCCGCAAGCATTGATGGGCTCCATTTACCCTGATAGCGTTTCTCCATTGTTGCAATGTCCTGGTGAAATCGCTCGCCGTGCTCGTCGCTCACTGCTCCGCAGTTCGGTGGAAAATAATCTAGATGAGAGTGCAAACAATGTATCTTTAGTGACATGTTGCAACCAAGGCTTTTGTATGCCTTGAGAAGGTTTTCCACCAACTCCCTGTAGTTGTCTGCCTTGTTGTTTCCGAGACAATTTGCTGCCCCTAACTTGAAGATTGTCCATGCCGTCTTTTCCTTGCCACGCAGTGTACGGTGAAATGCATCATCTCGAAGAAGTTCATGAATATGAGGACCAACAAAGACACCCTCCTTTATCTTAGCTTCACTTAACCTTGGAAATTGTCCACTGAGGTTCTTCATCAGATCCAGCTTGATGTTCAAGGGTGGTAACAAAATCTTCCTTGATTCAACAAGTGTTAGATGCTGAACACTTTTCATCCCAGGCTCCAATGACTGTCGGAGTGGCCAATCTCTCTTGATGTAGTGGGAATCTCTCGCACGACTATCCCATTCGCAGAGAAAACAGCAGTACTTTGTGTGTCCAGTCTGCAGACCAAGCAAAAGAGCAAGAACCTTGAAATCGCCACAAAGCTGCCGCTGATGTTGGTCATAGTTTATGCACCTTAAAAGTTGTTTCGTGTTTTCATAGGTTTCCTTCATATGGACTGCATGACCAACTGGAATTGATGACAAAACACTGCTTAATGCAGCAGAACAGCCTTAAGACTTGTCTTCGATGAATCAATGAACAGTCTCCACTCACCTGGATCATGAACGATGTTGAGGGCTGCCATCACACCATCGATGTTGTTGCAGGCTACAAGATCACTTTCCATGAAGAAGAATGGGACAAAATCCTTTTGACAGTCACGGAACATGGAGACCCTAACATCACCTGCCAGGAGATTCCAAAGCAGTTGTCTGGAGCCCAACAGCTCTGCCTTACTCTTGGTAGTTCCAAATCCCTGACAAGGTCATTCAGTTCACCATGTGTTATGAGGTGTGGTTCAGAGGAGGAGGATGGGAGAAAATATGGGTCATGCGACATTGATGGTTCAGGAGTAGAAGTTTCATCCTCTTCCTCTTCCTAGTCTGACTCAAGTGAGAATGATTCTGGTGCATCAGGAACCGGCAGTCGTTCTCCGTGGGGTACTGGGCGTTTAGCTGATGGAATGTTTGGATAATGAACAGTCCACTTTGTCTTCTTTGACACACCTTTCCCAACTGGAGGCACCATGCAGAAGTAACAATTGCTGATATGATCTGTTAGCTCTCTCCAAAATCATTGGCACTACAAAAGGTATTGATTTCCTTTTCCTGTTCAACCACTGGCGAAGATTTGTTGCACAAGTGTTGCAGCATATGTGTGGGGCCAACCTCTTGTCCTGATCTCCAATTTTGCAGCCACAATAAAGGTGATAGGCTTTCTAAATCATAATGGTTATACTGCGCTTTTGTGATGCAAGAGTCACTTCACCACAAACATAGCAGAAGTTATCTGTATTGTTCACACAAGTACGAGGCATCTCTGCTCACTTTGGCTAAACATAAAGTGTCCCTTCGCAAAATCAAACACTGACAAATAAGAGCACGACAGTGTATGATTTGTAGAGCTGATATAGGACAATTTCTTCAGCAGAGTGGTGTAAGCTTAGTTATGATTGCATCAACCATGAATTATAAGAATAACATGATGCAATGCATATAATGTATGACGCAATACCAGCTTAAGATTGCATCATTCATTGTTTTGCCTAAAAAGCAAGTACTGTCCAAACCCAGTCATAGATTTATTCATAGATCCAGTCAAAGATGTAATTTAGTCATTTCTTGTTGAAATCCCTTCCCTTTATAACTCACTTATCGTCCGCCATTCCCAAGTCAAGGGGTCGTATATATTGACCCAGTATCATATCTTTGCAAGGATTAGTCCCAATCGTAGACATGTAGCTTCATTAGATATAACAAAACAAAGATTTTATTCAGTTTTCATTATCGTTGTCATCTATGTCCTAAGACACTCTAAGATTATCCAGATAAATCCATAGCGGGCATACTCTTTTTTTCAATACATCTTGCCTCATAATGTTACAGTGTTAACATGTATGTAATATATAAATATATATAGATAAACTGGCTAACCAACCTGCACTATGGCATATTTGTTCGTAATCTTCCATTGTAACCTGCTTGCCTTTGATCTTCGCTGTGGCCTTTAGAAGTACTTGAGAAACTGTGGCCACAATAATATCTAAAAGGCCATCCCCGTCCACATCCACTAGTCTTACATTCGCCTCAGTAACTTTCAATGTAAAAAAGAATATCATATATTTCAAAAGCCTGCTTTGTAATTAAAAAGTACTGCATAATGTATTTACACGCAATCATTTAATTTAGAAATAATAATTGCAAGCATACATACATACACACACACATATATATATATATATATATATATATATATATATATATATATATATATATACATACATACATACAAGCAACTTATTTTATTAATATATGTGGCAGTCAGATGATTCCATGAATAAAGGAACTTTAAGCCACATAGTTTCAAACACATTCAGAATAGATGCAAACGAATAATGGGAGTATTTGAACAACCATGTACATCTGTTATCCTAAAGCTTCTCCTTGATACGTTTCACGATAACTACCAGTCGCCTGAAATACAAGGTGAGATTCGGGAGATTTCAAATCTATCTAAAATATATGCCATATTTACCAATTTCATATGTATATGAGACCTTAGTAGTAACGATTATTGATAAAAAGAAATCAATATGTTGCTAGTTTTGGACATAAGTGCATCGTACGTTAGATTATATTACACTTAATCCGATAAATTACTCGAGATTACTCACACATGCCATTTGCCAATATATTGCGAAATGTGATGGGCGGGGTTGAATTTGGGGATCTGGTTATCACAGGCACAGCACATTGCCTGTCATCTGGATAGGTTCTTTTCGTTTTTCATTCTGTTTTCTTTTTTTTTTTATCTCATCTGGATATACAAATAATAGGGTCATATAAACATGGAGAGTTAGTAGAAACGAGTAGATACTAGTTCTGTGTTCTCGTTTAACAGTTTGTGGCACACATATAAGCATACACACATATTATATAAAAATGCTAAATTAGAAATTCTCCATTATGTTCTTACTATTACACATTTAGTTAATCAATGTTGACCAATCGATGTATGGGACTTGTCAAGTTTTTAAGAGCAACATGTTCCGATGTTACAGTACGATCTAAGCAATAATGACCATCAATTTATAATCTAGTAGCATGCATCGATTGTCTTGTGGTATGGCACATCTTTCTTACCAGGAACTAACCAGTATATTTGTAGATACTGACCAATAATGAGTTAAAATTATATTATGGCAAATTATATGTTAGCGGTGTCAACTATATCCTTGACAATACTAAAAACACTGAAAACTAATATAATGGTAGTGTGCAACGGATACTTTATTATGGTGACTAAAGACCCGCAGACTTGTTAATGGTATCGAATACATTGATGACAGTACTAGACAAGCTGCTAACTTCTGTTAGGAGTGAAAGATGCTTTTATTGCAACGTTTTATTGTGGCTGTTTAAGACCTGCAAACATTTAAATGGTGCACAATATGTTTCTGACAGCACCACACACATTGCAAATTTCAATTATGCCTTGGAAATATAATTTTGTAGCTCATACGTTATTGAGGTAACTAAAGACAATATGACTTTTTAATGGTATGAACTATATTTATGACGACACCAGACAAACAGCAAATTTATATTTGGCATGGATAATAGTATTATGTAACGATTCCTTGTTGTGGTGAAAAAGAATATCTTGATAAATGTATGCTTAATATCAAAAGTTAAACATACATCTAAATGTATTGCCGACCGGGACTTAAGTATTAAAACAGCTTACGTTTAAATTTATATAGGTTAGTCATGCTTACATTGCTGAGAGAGCCTCACTTCCCAATTTTCTGTCTGCTTCAGTGGGATGAGAATCATTGGTGTTGTAATCATGTTTTCAGTTTCTTTCCATGACTGTTCCACGACAGGACGTGTCGTTTGGTTACTTTCTGGTACCTCTGACACAATTGTGCGGATTAAAATCGCAATTACAAATATTAATAGGCATATCGCCACAGCGAGGCAAAAAATACTAAGACTTTGACAGGTCTTCTCTAGCTTGGGTTTGAACTTGTTTGCTTTATGCTTTCGGCTTTTGCTTTCAGATCGGCGTCCATTTAGCTTGGTCTGAATATGAATTGGGTTAAGTGCAAGGTTATTTGGTTGCTTCAAGGTTTCCTCTTCACTGGATTCATCATCGGTTGTGGTTACAAGGGTATACTCTTTCACATGCCGAGAACCTTTGAAAGCAAAATCATATATTTAATAATAAATATTAGTATTGTTGTTAGTAATAGTAGAAGTGGTAGTAGTAGTAGTCCTAATAGTAGTAGCAGTAGTAGTAGTAGTAGTAGCAGTGGTAGTAGTAGTAGTTGTAGTAGTAGCAACAGTAGTGGTTATAATAGTAGTATTACTATTTCTACATGATGTCACATGGCTAAATGACAAAATATTTGAAATTAAGGTCAGATTAAACACTATAATTCTTTCCATAAAAGATTCACTGAAGTTGATTAAGTGCAAAATGGATTATTCGGACTTGAATTCAGGTTGTATTTGCATCGATTATATCGTATTTGCTGTCGAATGCGTAGCTCATATTTGTATATGTGCCTGTACGGAGTTGGAAGAATACATATTAACGAACATGTCTTGGCTTGGATAAATTCCTTCGCTCCGACCTGCTTCTCGTATTATACCATTGTTTCATATTGCTGCTTCGCAAACATAAATAATATTATGCATTGTGACGGCAGTTGGGAGTTTGGTGCTATCCTATATTCTTGAATAAGATATAAAACTACACGCTGATGCATCTTTGCTGGTCAAGGGTAGTCGATGTACGTAGTTCAACATCAATCCTTGTAATATGTACTAGCATCATCAATATCAACAGTTACGCTTTCTGAATCAATGCAGCTGAACGGAACATATCGAATCAGATTACCAACTGTATTTACCTAGCTACATTTACCTAGAAAGAGAGTTTAGAATATTCGCTGTGACCTCGCATAGAACGTCACATCCCGTATGCCAGTTTATCCAAATTTAGTTCTTCACATGCAATACTTGTGTTTCGTTCGATTCATGACATAATACCCTCATCAGAAAGAGGACACTTGTTTAAAACTCTATCTATATCAAGAATCCAAGTGGAATGAAGAAGATCGGCGACCAATGGTCAGCTAAGAAAATACCGATACTACAACCATCAAATGCCTGATCTAGTTAAATTTAGTTCGTTGTTTCTTTTTTGTCTCCGATTAAATAAACAACACGTATATGATACGTTTCTACTATTAAAGCTTTCAATATAGATGTAAAGTAAGAATCTAGTTAAAAATAAGTATAATACATTTAAAGAGGAAATTAAGTCATACAAAAAGTTAAACATTGCATCAAAATAGGTTATGTAATTTAACAAATTACACAACCTGGGCAAAAGGACAATAATTTCCCACAAAAAGGAGTAATCTTGCTAATTTGATTATTTATGCGGCTGATAATTGACATAAAAAGCAACGAAAATACGCTAAATAATAAAATCTACATTTGTCAAATGTTATGTAATCTTTAAATATGTCCGACTAAAGTCAAAGATTTTAATATTTGGGATGAGTAAAGCACTTTTAAAAGAAAAGAAGACATAAGAACAACAAAGTATTATGCAATAGGTTGCCGCTAAAGAGCTTTAAATACAAACAAACTAAATTACTAGTGTTACTACTGCTACTACTACTAATACTATTAAAATGTGACATAACAATTACAAAAACGCGATACCAAACATTGTCGGCAACGACTACTACTATGGTCTAAGAGCGAAATAATGATGATAATAATAACCATGCTACTGGGATAATAAACATGCATTCATTCATGTTGTTCAGTCGAATCTTACCTTTGCAATCAAGCCACGCCATAATTTCTTGAAGTTTCGTTAAAGGTTTGACTTCAATAGGTTTGCACTCACGGCAGATATGGTTTTGAAGTGTCCGATTTTGAGAACGTCAGGAAAAGAACCTCGACTCGAGGGCTTATGGCTTCTTTATCTTCCCTGTCGAAATTAGTTGGATAAGAATGCTTTGCAAAATACTAATCATAACATCAGAGTAGACAAAAGTATCATATCAGCCAGAAATACTCCACAGACTAGTCAAACAATACATGTATGACACCAGGAACATAATAGACCCATCACTGTTTTACATATCAAAGGTTGTTTTGATGAACATTTTTGAATACACAAATAGATGGTCTTTAGCAGCGGTTGTAAGTTTTGCTGTTGTTGGAAGTGCCATATACCAGACTTCAAAATGTAAACAGTTATGTGTCACTCTTTTGCTGTTATTGTTAGTACCAATTTATGAAATTCTGTCATACCTTCAGAAGGTCAACCTTAAACTGAAAGACAGCAAAGTTCACGTTGACAAAGCAAGACAGTAACACGTACATATGTCTATGCAAAACATTGTTTAGTGTACTGCAAATAACTATCTGTAGGAAACACGCATATGTAAAACAATGAGGTTTTTTACTTCTTTGTTTCTTTTGACAAACTTATTGATAAATTTAAAATGAATAATGAGGGTATTTCAGACATGAGTGCGAGTGTTATAACGAATTAGATCCTCTTCCATTCAAACATGTTAACCCCCTCCACCCATATTCTTAAAGCTAAAGTATATGGCTAATAATTATGTTTCAAGCAAGGGCATCATACATTATATCAAGTCATTGCTACGGCAATATAAATACACATACAACATGTGACATTTTCACTCTACAGGGATACCTAAAAAAACAAAAAAGTAGCCCTGATTTACAAATGAAAAAAGGACGAAAATTATACAAATTGATTACGACGTCCATGTTGCGTATTATTCTGATTTGTTTTCGCTACCCAGTATACTTAAGCACTTATCTAATCTTAGCATTTAAAATTTAATACAAAAAATTCAAGCCCCCCCCAAAAACAGTACCTTCTACTTCATTTAAAACGAACTACTAAATACCTCTTAGTTAGTTATTGACTCGTCAAAAGGCACACACTCAAGATTGTACCCAACACTTGAAACATAATAAAGAATATATATTGTAACCGTTAAATTAGACATTATTACATAGTTACTCTTACAAATGTTGAAAAAGCAACGGACGGGTGTTGTGCAAACATAAAATTTGCCTACATAGTAAGTGCCACGCTTGAATCGTTATTGTATCTGCTCACAACGCACTTTTTCGAAATATATTTCTCTACAATGCTTCACACGACCAATATTGTAAATGAAATCATACATTATGCAGTTTACATTTTTCATGTAACTCAGGTTCTCAAGGGACGGCATTCATGAAAAGATTGATTATGATATGTTGGATAAAAGCAAAATCAAATTGCAAAATAGTTTAAGGCCTAATTATTCTGAGAAAAAAAATACGTGCGAAGCGTTCTTGTTTACAAATAATAATCCATTATTGTTTTCATGCAAACGTTTTGAGAAAAAAAAAAGAACTGAAAAGGGTTTTCGATAAACATGAATTGTTCAGATATTATCTTTGACAAAGTTACAATTATAATATATCAAATAATCACGATACAGCTCACAATGTGTATTCAAATGTGATTTTATTGATACAGCATTAAAATGTGTTAGTGCTCAAGGCTTTGATATGGTTGTTTGTGGTGAGAAAAGATTAGTCGATGTAGCTCCGTTGGGTTTATATAATTTCACATGAAGTTCGTTCCGAATTTTGCCGCTATAGCTAGTCCGTTGACAGACTTAACTAGGAAAGGGATACCTAATAAAGTTGTTTGGGGTACATGCCAGGAAAGAGCTTTTAACTCTCTTAAGGACACGTTGCTTAGTGCACCAATCCTAAAGTTGCCAGAGCTGAATAAAAAATTGTTAGTATTGAGAACGGATGCATCTGACACTGGATTAGGAGCACTTTTGCCACATGAGCAAGAGGGGGTAAAGTTACCTATTGCTTATGCTATTAGGTAATTGATGGCTCGGAAGTAAAACTACTTCGTGATCGAAACAGGAGTGCCTGACACTGGTGTAGGGAAATTCTAATTTCATACGTACCTTTTCGGAAGTGAGTTTGCCCTTGAAACGGACCACCTGCCCCTCGTGAAGTTAAACAAAGCTAATATCGCCAACCCACGACTGATCCGTCGTGCATTGACTTTACAGCATTGACTTTATTGTGTGTAATGTATTTCAACTTACAGAAACAACAAGACTCACATACTTCGATTAATTGCAATGATGCGTTGTCATTTGTATGGCAATCAGCTAAAGATATAAAATAAATTCAAATCATTGTCTTCTCGTAACTTTTGCAAGATTTATTGCCGTTTATGGCTTGCACCTGACGGCAGTGTATGACTTCATCTTCTGAAGGCAACTAGTCTCAGATATGTTAAGGCATCGCCATGAAACTTGGAAAGTGATATAATAAACATCAGATGATAAGCATGTAAATAAATCCCTGTGCTTTTGTTTATTTTCTAAAGTTATTGCCTCTTTGACGTGGAGTATGATCAGCGTATGACATACTCTTGTGAAAACAACTAGTCACACCGTTTTCAACGGATACCCATGGAACTATATGTTACGGACATAACTTGTAGATACGCATATGGAGAAGTCTTGTTGCCCTTTCGATGTTTCTTAGAGTTATTTCCCTTTTGTCCTGAAACTGAACGCAGTTTAAAACAAAAAGTTGTGCACGCAAACTCATATTGCAGATGTATTCTGATCGCAGAGAAACTTGACTCAATGGCATAGATTTATACATATTTGTGCTTGCGTCGTGTTTCGGGGATTTATAGTAGCTGGATGCAGTAAATTGCACGATTTGGCCAGTTCAAATACCCTTGTAGTGTTTAGTGGAATACTGTGAATCTTAGGACGTATTATGGTCATTATAAGAAGATATACAAGCTGACAAATCCATTGTATTGACACTATTTTCCGAACTGTCCTGCGCTTTTTTAGCATAAACGCATCGGTGTCATGGGTTATTGCTGGTATGCTTGGGACCTGGCCTTTTTCAGGATTTATTTCCGCAAAATATCTAATGGAATATGAAAAAATATTGTCATGGTCCAGAAAAGTACTGACATATGGTTATGTATATATTTTTTCCTGAGTCAGTATTGATCAATATGGTCAGCAGCAATCTCATATGGACCTATTTCTGACTTATAACAAATAAGAATGTGCTTTAAAGAGCTATATTCGATTAAAGCAAATTATTTACACTTTGTAGGCCTTTTGAAGTATTGGCAGATACACATTATGATTAAGATGGTAAGTGTCATAATTTAGTCCACTCTAAAAGCCAATGAAAGATAGCAGTCGCTGCTAATGAAAATACTGCTTAATTGTATAAACACCACAAACATAAGCGTGTATACTGTAGTAAAAGTGTTGTTTTTATTGTATAGACATTATAAGTATTTGCATATATTATTCGTAGTGACATTTAATACCTGATATGTGTATTCATTTCTTTATTGCTGACATTTTCTCCATAGTAATAACACAAGTATTAATCAACTGCGCACTATTACAAACTGAGAGAATGGACTGTATTTTAGATGAATTCTAGAGTAGTATGGAATTATCTAAATAAAATGTAAGGACCAATTTTTATAAATGTATTGCCCTAACGTATTTTCATAAGCATTACCATATTTAAAGGAGCATCATCACGTTTGAACACAAAATATAAACCATCATGTTCATGAAGCAAGATGAAATAACAGATCTCCTGTGGTAGCGTCAAATGTTTGCATAAAATCACAAATTCACATTGTTGTTGTTGTTGTTGAGGAGGAGGAGGAGGAGGAGGAGGAGGAGAATGAGGAGGAGCATGATTTTTTAAATTAAATCAATATTTTTGAATGAACATTCATTAAACAAAAATAATGCTGCTTTCAGTAAAATAACATAATTTGTATACACTCACCATGACAGGACATACTATTACCAAGTTGAGGATCCTAA
Source organism: Margaritifera margaritifera (assembly GCA_029931535.1). Classification (NCBI taxonomy): domain Eukaryota; kingdom Metazoa; phylum Mollusca; class Bivalvia; order Unionida; family Margaritiferidae; genus Margaritifera; species Margaritifera margaritifera. The sequence continues at coordinate 396,554 of JAQPZY010000815.1, read as the reverse complement.
TCATATGCTGGTCTGTCTCAATGTCTGCAAGGACAATCTGGCCAGATCGATTCATAGCTTTGCAAGCTACCGACACGTTTTGATGAGAAAGTACCCTGTTATATATAATATTAGTGTTTCCAATAGAATCTGTGTTGCATAACCTTAGTCAGTTACCAATCTTAAAGTTAGTAGTCAAAGCAATATAAACGTAACTTGGTGACCCTGTTTATTCTGCCTATTTACATGTCAAGGCTGTATTAGCGTGACACCTGTCTGTAGATAACACCCACGGTCTCTCTTACTTATCACTACTATATCATTTTAATAAAGAAACTTCGCATTTGCATATGCTTGTATATTGTATATGTCATAATTAAGTGCAATAGTTGCTACATAGCGCGTTTATCGTTTGGCATATCCCCATATTCCCCGCAATTCATGAAACAAATGCTATCACGGATACATCACGAGAGAGAACAAAGCGCTTCAAGAAATCAACTTATTTGTTATCGGGGTGTGGTATCTGTAATTCTCAAAAATTAATGTCAATGTTTATCAGTTTGTTTGAAAAAAGACCTGGGCTGGCCTCTCCAATACTGAAAAAGACCTTCGTTATATACCCATAGATACTATTTGAAAACAAGGCACATGTAATATTCGTTGCCACCGTACATTATTACCTATTTCTCTAAATTAGTAAGACAAGATAAAGGTCCATGCAGACTTTACGGATTGTAATCTCCATCTCATGACCTGGATTGTTTGTATCATGATGCAAGCACAGCAATACTATATTGGCGCTCACTGTTCATTCGAACAGCCTGTCAATGATATAATCAGCTTTATAATATAGTCATTTTAACACAAGACCTGCTTTAATGGTTCTTCTATATAATACATACTTTACAAGTTAATATTTATAAAAAAATATACTTTTGATTAGATGTTTCCCTTTTATTTGATAAGTTTGTAGTATTCTATATATGAATAAGCTGTGAGTGTGTAATAACGTATTTCGAACCTTGTTATTGTTTTTTCTTCTTTCTAATAATACCATATCATTTACAATCTTTCCGGATTCACTCGACTATTTCATCGATTGTATGTATGGCATTGGCATGAAATTATATTAAATTTAGATTTGACCCTTTCTGGAAAAGAAAATAAATAGCTCTTGGGATGTGACATAGAGAAGACAAATAAGATATTGACATAATAGATGATATGTTTCATGCATATCCCCCTCTCTCATGAAACCTCAAATGTATAACTCATGATTGTATTTACTTTGTAGGGTATCTCATGTTGTTTCAAATGGATACTAAGTATAAATAGTGATACATACTACCATATTAAAATATTTAAAAAAAACATTTTAAGATGGTAAAACACATTTCGGTCGAGTCCATGTTTACATTCTGCATCGGCATACATTGGTTGAATTGGCATATCAACGAAAAACTATACTTCGCGAGCAAATTGTATTTTGTATGAGTTCGCGCTTACATTTATCAAGATCATTTTGTTGCATGGCGTTTTTTATTTTTTTGGCCACCACACTTTGACAATCGGCCGACACAAATGCTAGATCGAATTTAAGATTTGCGATGTCTGTTTTTGCCGTATCAAAGTCGGCATTTTTGCCGAAATTGCGAGTAATGTTTTGAATACTCTCATCTCCGGCGAGGCCAACGGCTTGCACAGTTTGTGCATAGCCACATATCTGCAAAAGAGTGCCTCTAATGGCGGAAACATCTGTTTTCGTCTTGCTAACAAACAAGTGTTGATAACTTATCATGTTTTTGGTGTAAACCCTATAATAACCATTATCTCATCATTTTTTAACATACTCTGAAAGGTCAGCCTTTGTTGGATACTCCTCCTATAGAGCGGTCTGTGTAGAATACTCTTCTCTGATGATCTCGCTCTTTAACACTTTAAGAGTGGCTTTTACCGATTTAAACTTTGTAGAAGCCTATCTATAGTTCCTTCGGGTACGTTAGTTGTAAACTTTTCAACGTCAGCTTTTGTCGGATACACTGCCAGCAACTCGGAGTTTGGTGGGAAACTGAAAAGTTAAATATTTGTTGCATAATTAGCAATGTCGGCGGCTGTGACTTATTAGACGCCATTTACCTATGGCCCGGTCGGGGGGGGTGGTGAGGCGAGAAGGAGAGGAGGAGCTGGACGAGGTCATACATTGTACGGCCAGGGCCGCGGAGACTCATGATAAACGCTACTATTAAGGCAGTTTAAAAATACAACCCACTATATAATCTGCAGAAGCGTAAATAGTTCAAACCAACCGATGCCTACGGGGAGGATGCCATCATAGAAGAAAAGTCTAAAGATCTAGAATGCGGTCGAGGTTATCGGTTAGAGCACAATGTGTAGCCTATTCAATCCTATCAGTGCATTTGTATTAGAGTAAATGAAAGTTCAATCTGTGCCGTGGTTGCTGCCTATGAGGCGCCAAGAAGTATAGCCCTCAGTGCCATTGTTTAAGGGTTATTAATAACTTCAAATATGAACACGCGCAATGCAATGGGGCAATCTATGCTAGGGCATCCTTAAATTAAGCCTCGTGAGCGGGAATCAACATTGTGGAAGCTGGGTCTGTCAACTCTTCAAACGCAACGAAGGCTGTAGGGGTACGCTATTTTCAACGATAGTAAACACTGGTATCTCTGTGTAAACTCGACTATGAAGTCACCCAGAGAAAGTGCCATCCGAAGCCTTGATCACCCGGGTGATTTAGTGATCAACAAGTGTATAGACTATCAGCCCACCCACCCACCATATGGAAAGAGAAAGCGGATGAGACATCGATGTCACCCGTCATAACTCCTCCGGTCAACATAATCTTGACGTTTATGACATAATCCGTCTAAACCTTGGTGGCGTGTCTTTGTAGGTTCGGTTGCTAGTCAGAGGAAACATGCGCGTCAACGTTGTCGTTGTGCCGGTCATGTTGAGTAGCTGGTCTGTGGGACTCGCTTGGACACTAAACTCAAGAGGAGACAAGAGAGTGACAGCACTTCTATGACCATAGGGATCAGAGGATACGGCACTCTTGTTAATAGCAAAAATCATGCATTTGCCTGCTGGGAGAGTGTCGGGTCCGGTGGACAGCAACGGACTGAAACCAAACGTGGCATCAATATTTCATGTCAAGACTTCTCCAGACAGTGGAAGCCTGTTATTGTCAGCGGCATCAATGTAATTGCTTTTTTATTATCTTTTGTTATTACACCTCGCGCAGGCGCAGCAGCGGCTTGATAGGAAGGACCACCCAGGCTCTTTGTTTAATCTGGAGGAATATGGTACACTCTAGAATGTTAACCGGCTGAATGTAATCGAGTAAAATGCTCGCAGTGAGCTCATTAATGTCTCACTAACGTAGTGTCCGCCATGCTTCGTGAGAATGGAGACAATGGTGATGCCCTGCTTGCCAAAGAGTGTCTAAAGCCGTTCAGCGAGAGGTAAATCTTTGTTAAGTAACTGGAGGAAGGATTCCTTGATAGAGATATACTTACTAACGAGTTTCCTCTGTAGTTTGTCGGTTGTCTGCTCGTAAAGTGCAAGTTCAATAACCAGGGTTGCTCGTTGGGTTTGAAGCGGCTTGAAGGCTGGTTCACTTTGGGCATGTCCGATGGATATATCTAGTGCGCCTATGTTTCTCTGAGTTTCAGCGACTTTGTCGAGTTTGTTTGTTAAGATCACTTCTTATCGTTTCCATTCTCTTGCCAAAAGTAACAAGTTGTCTACGGGTAAACCCATCGGGATTTTGCGCTGCCACCTCGTTAACTTCCTTTTCATCAAACCTCACAGATGCTATCAACACTTCATCTGCGATTTCGGGGAGATTAAGTTTATTTCTCAATTCTTGGAGTATTTGCTTTTCTACACGGGTATTCATAATCTCGCTCCACCGTAAGGAGAAATTAAGGAGTGTATGATCTATCTGTGATGCTCATTTTCAAGATAATGGCTTTTATTTATTTTCTTTAACGTTTTTTTAACATGTTAAGTTGCTCAATTGCATAAACGGGATGCGTTTTAAGGCCATTTTCTTTTCAAAATCTAGCTTTGCGAATTGCATCAAAAGCTACTGACAAGCCATTAGATTTCCTACCTTTTTTTAGGAATTGTGCGTCGCTTATGTCGATAAAGTTATGGACGATATGTTAATAGAGGGGCTGTTCCTGCGGGGTTAATCAAGTGAGCTCGGGGCGATAGGCCTAGCTTCTTAAAAATCATACTTTGAATCAAATCCCCCTACCAACCATTTTGCATCAACTGTGTTGCTAGTGCAGTGACCGGAGTAGTATATATTTGAGAAAGAGTGCAAACCTCCATTAGAAATACACGGACGCTAGCACATGTCATAACGCGGCTACAAGCTCGCCACGTACTGCCCCAAATTCGCTCGCAAAACTTGAATGGAGTTACGTTACGAACAACCATAGACCAATCGACCAAGAAGCAGCTGCTACTGGTGAGCTTTCTCAATCTTGCCGCTAAATATGTCATCGTGCCTGGAATCGCGGGGCTGGCTTTCTCTCTATCTCTAACGGGCGGAACAATCTCGCCGATCGAGACCAATCGCTATCGTGATTATTTGCCATGGCATTGACATAAACAAGGCGTATGACTGACCATGCGGCTTAGGCAGACAAGATAAAAGCGTTTACCTGGTGAACCTTTCGGCGCACGATCTAGATGAAGTGCTAACTGCCCTCCCGAAATGGTTTTGGGGCAAAAACACACTTAGTTAGAGTCAATATATTGGTATAATAAAATGTGCGTGTGGTTATAGATATGAAACGTTTTAACGGTGCACGAAGTTATTGAATGTACTAACTTGTTGGTCTAGGCAAGCCCATAGACAGGGACAGATTACTGGTGGCAAATTACAATTAACACATCCCCACCCCCCAAAACATATTGCTGCATTATGTGATTTCAACGAGACTAATATAGGACAAATACACTTTACAAATAATGCACTATATTTCTACATTTATCAAGTGTGTTGAATATTTAAAATAATTGAACATTGCTTATGAAAATGTTCACAGGTAGAAATACAGATACACTAAAGAGCACAGAGCGCTAAATATTAAGGTGAGACGGGCATACATTAGGAGGAGTGTTATTTCTGGAAATAATACAAGGTAAAGCTCATATTGTGTATATATTACCAGCTGTTGTGTGTACGTATTCGAAGATATTAACTCTCCTTTAAGAAATACATATTGGCAATTTCAGTTTTAACCGATGTATCACACGAGTGGCTCGCTTAGTACCCGTCTAAAAGATTCTCTCCATTGGCCTTGCGACCATGGACAATGCAAAACAGAGGAAAGCTTGAACCAAACATGTGGTCCCGCAGTTGTTTTAGTATTATAAGTTGTCACTTTATCTTTTATCTCAGTCCATTAAACAAACATCTCACTACTACATGAGGATAACTCAGAAATATGCAGAAAACATGTATGTCCTAATAACTCATACCCTTCTCCACTCTATCCGAATGGGCGGATAGAGGGGGTTAACAGTCAAGATTTGGGCACATTTTACACACTTTCCAATCATCAAATTTGATAAAACATAGCTAAAGGTCTGAAGTCTTTGTCTATAAAAGCTGAAACGGTTAAAATGGTTGTGCGAAACTATGGACACAAAATGTAAGAGATAAACACTTGATTTTGAACAAAAAACGCTAATTAGAAATGATAGGAGCCAAAGTCGTTCAAACATGGGAAAGATGTTCATGACCTATCGGTGTAATTTCTGTTGTTAATGACTCTTTGTAGTGCTTTCTTCTTTCTTTTCAAGTCTTCTAGGAAAAACGTATAGTTAAATCACAACATTTTCACAGAACGTGTCTATGGCAGCCAAATCAATTACAATTATTTCTTGTTTAAATCTGCAGTGTATATTCACCATTGCAGACAGATCAGTCATGCCATTTTCTTGACCTTAATCTAAAAAACAAACATGAGGTTTTTTAAAAGGATGATTAATCTGATGTAATTGTTTTAGAACGGTCTCTATTGGTATGCAGTTTGCTTTAAGTTATTCTGATCTTGTGCAAAAAATAATGTTACTCTCAAATATTGTATTGGTGTCTATCGTTTAATACATCTATTTGCTATATTAAATCACGTGGAAAGTAGTATTATGATCTTGATAATGTAATGTCTTTCGATGGCTTCAAACGAGGGTTTTTAAAAGGATGAATAATCTGACGCAAATGTTTTAGAACGGTCTCTATTAGTATACAGTTTGCTTTAAGTTATTCTGATCTTATGTAAAAACTAATGTTACTCTCAAATATTATATTGGTGTCTATCGTTAAAAAAATCTATTTTCTATATTAAATCACGTGGAAAGTAGTATTATGATCTTGATAATGTAGTGTCTTTCGATGGCTTCAAACGAAGTAGCTGTATTTTCCGTATAAGAAACAATGGTGATCAGTCTGTCAGTGTCTGTGCGGATGTGAGCATTCGTAGGAAGATACTAATGTTACGCGAATTCTCCTACACCGTCTATAAAGTCGAACAGTTAAAAACACGTGAGGATGTATGTGTAATACCAGCAGGAAAAGACGATTATAATTCAAACCAAATTAAAGCAATGCCTATTTTGATAACTGTGAGGGACGAACAATCGCTGCGAGAAGGCAAAAGGTCCCTAAAAATATAACGTCATGGTGGGGTCAAAATACTTTTGGCCCGAGTACCTATGAGATTCACGAAGGTCACGAAAGAGCAAAAACGGCCTCGAACAAAATATATCAGGGAATATCCAGCAGGTATTTAAAACGGCCCAAAAATATAACCAAACCGTTTGTCCACCGGTCAACCCCACCCTCGGGAACCGTTTGCTTTGAATAGGCTTGAAGGGGGGATGAATATTATTTACGCAGAAACATGCTTGGAGGTGCCCATATAGGATACACTCAAACTCTTCAGGCAAATTACACAAGAGTTTCATCGATCAAGCAACCATATGTTGAGAGAGTGCGCGAAGCAGGTTGTTACACTAAAGCCTCACATGCCAATGGTTTGCAACTCGAGAAGGAGCGAGTCTTACCAACGGTTTGCAAGAGGCCAGAAGGGCCGTTGAGCGCGGCGAACGGCTACGATCAATGAAGAACGTACCCGCTGCGCGAGAGAGGATGAATGACCAGCGAGGAGGAGGCAAGACGCGAGACAACAAGGCTCGAGGCAGCTAGGCAACAATTTTGAGCGACTACTTGCTATGCAGCTCAAAGGCACGAACTTCAATTTAACTGTTACAATTTGTAAACCGAGAATTATGAGGCGAATGATATTGACCAACAAGTTCAATCCTGTTTGGGTTCAACATGGAGGGGCGGCGACTGCAATAGCCCGTGCCACGAGACCCAGTCTTTTGACAGGAATATACATACATTATTACAGAAATGCTCGCGCGGAGAAGAGAGTTTTGTTCGACTTTTACAAAGTACGAGACTCAAACCCCAACAACTTGGCCCCCATGCACGAAGGAGACCCTAGTTGCGTTGCTAAGAGCGTGATGATCTATTTTAGAAACCCTATTAGGGGTGAAGGCCAAAGAGGTGCTCAGCCTCAAGATGTAGGCGTGAAAACGGCAGGTTCACTGAACCGGGATAACAATATTGATGGGAGCGACATTTACAACAATGTCATTTGCTGCTTGTCAAAGTTGAAGGGGTGGAGATTATTAATCACAAAGGGTAGGTGTGGCCATTGTGAGTCCATGTAGCGGAAGAGTGAAATATAGGTTTTTGCTAGGGGAACGTTTGGGCTGCCATATCACGATCGTTGACCCGGACGATCTGTGGATGATAGGCGTCGGAGTATTGAAACAAAACAAAAACAAAAACAAAGAAAAAAAAGTTGCTTTGAAGTGTGTGGAACAATTTGTGCTAGTCCACGGCCGGTGCTATCGTATGCGGCAAAGGCGAGCAGAATTAATACACTTTTACTCTCTCTTCACTGACGAGAGAGAGGAGTTGGCGGAAACTGTTTTTAGCGGGGCCAACGGTGACTATCCTGATTTTAGCCAGGGCAACGCTGATTCAAGATAAAAATTACCGGAAGCCGACACCGTTTTCTGTCCTAGAAGACGTCTAAATATCATGCGTTAATTTGGGATTGGACGCCACTTTAACGCACCGCACAAGGAAGACGAGGCCAGAAATAAATGCCATTCGGCGCGCAGAGTCCCACTGCATTATATGTTTGAGAGAAAGGTGCTCACGTACTTTGAGTTGGCCGCTGTAAATATTTCGCACAAAAACACAGGACGGTGTGGCTCCTCCAAGATAAGGAAATGGCGAGAATCATACTACGCAAGGTTATGGCCGGACGAACAAACAACTTGCGGCGGATGACACGCCTGCTGGTAACCAATCGATGAGTGCTGGATTACCTTGCACCATTACTAATTGATTGGTTGCCTATAACGAGGCGCCAGTGGGGCACATTATTACAGACTGCGATGTCACGCAGCCTAAGTGCATGCACCCGCGGACCTCAGTTTTCGGGTACGTGCGTCTCAATTCAGTTAAGATGCTGTAATAGTTTCAAACGAATCATATAAAAATAAGCGCGATTTGCATACGTGTTGTTGAAATCTACTTAAAAACCATGAAGAATGTCAGAGCCTTTTCAAGGCGGGTAAAAGTGGAGCCGATGCTGTATTACGTATGAGGAACTCTGGGTCCCATTTGACAGCGCCGCAAACAATATTGCCTGAGCGTATACTTCTCCATAATGACTTACAGGCATTGTTCACCAGCCTCACTACGCTGCTGCGCCAAGAGTTGTGTTACGGAGCGCTGCATTTCCGGTCATTAAATGCGATGCAGCGCGTCGTGGATACTGGAACCTCCTTAGTATTTCAATGTTCGGCCTCTTTGTAGAGGCTGGCGACATCAACCAGGGTCAGAGCATACTTACACGTGCGTACCACCACCGCATACTACACACACCCACACACCTTCTTGTGATGCATAACGAAGAACTCGGCTTGGTGCATCTAGGCATTTAAATTAGCAATAAGTCGTGGAGGTTTATCCACGCCCGAACAACATCTGGCGATATCCGGCCGACCCTTGTCAGCTCTCGTTTTGCCGCATCGCTCTTCAAAGATCGGCGCGGGGTGCCAGTCGCTGGGATATGCGCCGCGTTATGTCAATTTTGAAATGTAACCCGCAAATTAGAGCCCAAAACAACAGCGGCGAAGAAACAAAAAACTTTCAAAAGTAAGTATACGTAACGAAACCACAGCGCTTAACCCATCGACAAGAAACATTAGCACAACGCAGGTCGGGAGATGTAATGTAACATTTAGAAAGCTTTGCTTCGTCCCCAACCTGCGCTCCGTTGTCCAGTTTTCCGGCAGTTACTTTATAGTATATCCGAGCACTGTGCACAAAAGCTCTTTCGGTAAGGCTTTCCTTGCAAATCCGTTCATTAAGGTAATTCAGGAGCTTGTTGCGTTTGTGCTGGTAATCGGCCCGCGCGATCTGCAGCTGCTCTAAGGCCGTATTGTGGCGGACTTGTTCTTCGTCGACACCTGCTTGTCTAACGTTAAACATATACAGGCAAGGCCATTAGCGACTACCCCGCCGATCATCACCGCAACTGTAGTCATTAGGCGGCCTTTGTGATATCAGCGGGTGTACTTTCCTGTTGTACATGTATATCATGTGTCTCAAGAGAAGAGCCGTGACGACAACTGCCTTTGCCCGCTCTTCAAAATGTAAGCACCTCATGTCCGCGCAGTGCATTTTTAGCGATCTTCAAGCATCACGTAAGAAACCTCGAGACCGCCTACCACTAGTCGGCGGTATAAAAGGCTTCCGAGGTACTTGGCGTATGGCGGCAGATCTATTGCTAAAATTATTCAAGATACAACAGAACGGCCCGACGTCTTATAGGAGGAGCGGCCGGCAGATGAGCAATGGGTTTTACAGCACTGATGGGTGGGGGGCGTTGGGCGTTCTCCAGAAAAGCAAACCCACAATCACTACAGAATATGGGCGCTATGTTTTTCAAACAGACAGTGTTCTCTCCTCGAGGGAGCTTATGGCGCCTTGGTCAAATTTTTGACCTGGTTGGTAACAGTTTTCACGGCCTTTTTTTTTCGTGGTGTTTCTTGCTTAGTGATGTTAGCCTCTTTTATGTGGCAACCCTTCAGATATGTTTACCTTAGCTTCTTCAGTAGGTTATATCTTAGGTTTTGGAAAATTCCAATTTCGCTTCCGCGGCAATTACCGCCTTAGGTTCTTCGGCGTCACCAAGTTCCACCTTAGGACCCGTAACATATGTGTATGTGTATTGAATTATATTTTCAATTGAGCCTTCGGAGGGCTCATCAACTGGGAGTGGAACGGGTAGACGAGCGGGAAATGGACGCGTTTGCACTTGCAAAACCAAATACAGATGCTTGTCAGAGAAGCTTGGACGAAGGGACGCTTTGAAGATTAATCGCTAGTTGCTCTACATTGGATAGTAGTTAAATGTGCTTAATCGCTTCGGTATAAAGGCTAATGAAAGAAGAATCCATCGATGTGATCATCCAAGCGCCCACTTTTGACTCGTACAAAGCATGGGTTTTGATGACCTTCTCTCCGCTTGACGCAGCAAGGTTCTTCAATGACAGCTGCTGGCACATATTGAGAAATAAACTTAAGCTCCCCGAAATCTCAGATGATGTGTGGATTGCATCTATGAGGTTTGACAGAAAGGCAGTCAACGAGATGGCGGCGCAAAATCCCGATGGGTTCACCCATAGACAACTCGTTACTTTTGGCAAGAGAATGGAAACGATAAGAAGTGATCTTACAAATAAACTCGACCAAGTCGCTGAAATCCAGAGAAACATAGGCGGACTAGATATATCCATCGGACAAGCCCAAAGTGAACCAGACTTCAAGCCGCTTCAATCCCAATTAGCAACACCAGTGAATGAACTTGCACTTTACGAGCAGACAACCCCCAAACTACAGAGGAAACTCCTCAATAAGTATATCTATATCAATGAGTCTTTCCTCCAGTTACTTAACAAGTATATACCTCTCACTGAACGGCTTCAGACACTCTTTGGCAAGCAGGGCATCGCCGTTGTGTCCATTTTCACGAAGCTGGGCTTTATCGTGAGCACGATCGCGATAGGAATCACCTCGGCTTTTGTTTGAGACTGTGCTGCTGCTGGTGGACCTGGGTCTATATATATATATATATATATATATATATATATATATATATATATATATATGTGTGTGTGTATGTGTGTGCGTGCGTAAAGACATGCTATTTTTAAAGGACACGCCTTATGGGACAAAAAAGTTCATGCTAAGGAAATAATGGGACATCTGCTCTCTCTTCTAATAGCTGTAGCAAAAAAAAAAAAAAAATACGCGCCCGTACTATATTTTGCTTGGCTGTTAATGCGAAATACATGAGGCAAAACCATTCTTGATGCGCTTGTCACTGAGAATGAATGTCACGCTAACCATTCCTTTAGTTGGACAGGTGCCTATGGAAAAGGTAATATTTTTCGAAGCAGTTCCGTGTGTGGTGCTGAGCGAGATCTCCTGCATACGCAGATGTTTCACTACATAGGACTCGCTTGGTAACAATACGTTTTCCTACTAAGCAAAACCCACCCGATCCGGAAAAAAACTACTTAAGTTTCCGGACAGGTATCACAACATCAACACCCTCGGTGACGCAATGCAGACTTTATTATTGGACCATTACCATAATGGTTATTCCTTGGACTTTGTGGACTGCCGAGCACCTGTGACATTAAGACTCCTACCTCCACCCAGATAGGGGTCGAGTTTATGGCGATCTGGGGACCGTTTCCAGCAAACACGCTTCGCGCAGTCTATGCTAGTGAGACATTGAGAAGCTCACTGCTAGCATTTTAGTTGATTACAATCAGCCAGTTAACTTAATAGAGTGAACCATGTTCCTCCAGATTAAACATTGAGCTTGGATGGTCCTTCCTATCACGTCACTGCTGCGCCTGCGTGGGGTGTAACCAAAAAAAAATAAAATAAAAAAATAATAAAAAAAAATTTCGTTGACGCCGCTGACAATAGCAGGCTTCCACTGTCTGGAGAAGTCGTGACAGAAAATGTTAATGCCACGTTTGGTTTTAGGCCGTTGCTGTCCACCAGACCCGACACTCTCCAAGCAGGCAAATGTATGACCTTTGCCATCAACAAGTGTGCCGTATCCTCTAATGCCTATGGTCATGACAGAGCTGTCACTGTCTAGTCTCCTCTTACGTTTAAGGTTGAAGCTAGTCCCACAGACCGGCACAACAACAACGTTGACGCGCATGCTTCCGCTGACAATCAACCGCAAACTACAAAGACACGGCCACCAAGGTTTAGATGGATTATGCAAAATTACGTTGACCTGAGGAGTTATGACGGGTGACATTGATGTCGCATCCGTTTTCTCTTCCCGTTGGGTGGATAGGTGGGCCGAGATTATACGCGCTTGTTGATCGCTCAAGCATTCGGGTGATCAAAGCTTCGGATGGCACTTTCTCTGGGTGACTTCAGAGTCGAGTTTACACAGAGATACCAGTGTTTACTATCGTTGAAAATGGCGTACCCCTTCAGCGAGCAGCATATAGGCTCGGGCACGAGATGGGCCTTCGTTGCGTTTCAAGAGTTGACAGGCCAAGCTTCCACAATGTTGATTCCCTCTGAGGAGGTTTCATTTAACTCCTGCCCTCGCAAAGTTTGCGCCATTGCATTGCGCGTGTGGAAATTTGACTAAGGTCTGATATAAATATTACTGCTACTACTACTATTACTAGTAATACTAATACTATAATCACTATTCTTGCTACTACTACGACTGCTACTACTACTACTAATATTACTACTACTATTACCACTATTACTATTACTAATAATAATATTAGTATTTATTTTTAGATATGATTTTGCTTTCAAAGGTTCTCGGCATGTCAAAGAATATTCGCTTGTAACCACAACCGATGATGACTCCAGTGAAGAGGAAACCTTAAAGCAAACAAACAGCTTTGCACTTAACCCAATTAATATTCAGACCGAGCTAAATGGACTCAGATCTGAAAGTAAAAGCCGAAAGCATAAAGCACACAAGTTCAAGCCCAAACAAGAGAAGATTTGTCAAAGTCTTAGCATTTTTTACCTCGCTGTGGCGATACGCCTATTGGTATTTGTATTAGCGATTTTAATCCGCACAATTGTGTCAGAGGTACCAGAAAGTAACCAAAACGACACGTCCGGTCGTGGTACAGTCATGGAAAGAAACTGAATACAGGATTACAACACCATGGATTGTCAACCCACTGAAGCAGACAGAAAATTGGGAAGCGAGGCTTTCTCGGTAATGTAAGCTTGAGTAACGTACACAAATTCAAACTTAAACTGTTTTAATCTTTAAACACCAGTAGGCAATACATTTAGCTATATGTTCAACTTTTGATATTAAGCATACATTTATCTAAGTAATCATTTTCACCACAACAAGGAATCGTTACATAATACCATTACTAATGCCAAATAGAAATTTGCTGTTTTCTGGTGTTGTCATGAATATATTTCATACCATTAAAAAGTCATATTGTCTTTAGTTACCTCAATAAAGGGTACGCTACAATATTATATTTCCAAGGCATAATATAAGTTTACAAATTTGTCTTGTGCTGTCATGGACATATTTTACACCATTTAAATGTTTGCAGGTCTTTAATAACCAGAATAAGGGGCCCGTTGCATAATATCATTGTTCACTCCTAGCAGAAGGTATCAGTTTGTCTAGTACTGTTAATGATGTATTCGATACCATTAACAAATCTGCGGGTCTTTAGTCACTACAATATATGGTCCGTTGTACAATACCATAATAGGAGCTTTCAGTGTGTTTAGTACTGTCAAGGACATATTTGACACCGCTAAAATGGATTCAGCCATATCATAACTTTAACTCAGTATAGGTCAGTACCTACAAATATACTGGTTAGTTCCAGAGATGTGCCATAACTCAAGACACTGGATGCGTGCTACTAGATTATGAATTGATCGTCATTCTTGCTTAGATCTTACTGTAACATCAGAACATCTTTCTCTTAAAACCTCGGCAAGACTCATACATTGATTGGTCAACATTGATTCACTAAATGTGTAATAAAAAGTGCATAATGGAGAATTTCTACTTTAGCATTTTTTTAATATGAGTGTATATTTATATGTGTGCCACAAATTGTTAAACGAGAACACAAAACTGAGATATACTCTTTTCTACTAACTTTCCATGTTTATATGACCCTATTATTTGTATATCGAGATCAGTTAAATAAAAGAAAACAAAAAATTATAAATAAAAAAGAACAGAACCTATCCAGATGACAGGCAATGTGCTGTTTATATGATACGCAGATCATAAAACCCCACCCCACACATCACCTTTAGCGATATAATAGCAAATGGCATGTGTGAGTATTCTAGAGAAATTAATCGGATTACGTGTATCATAATCTAACGTACGATGCACTCATGTCCAAAACTAGCAACATACTGTTTTATTTTGATCAATAATCGTGACTACAAAGGTCTGATATAAATATTAAATTATCACATATAACATATATTTTAGATAGATTTGAAGTCTCAGGAATATCACCTTGTATTTCAGGCGACTGGAAGTTATCGTGTAACGTATCAAGGAGAAGCTATAGTATGACACATGTACAGGGTTGTTCAAATACGCCAATTATTCGTTTGCATCTATTCTGAATTTGTTTGAAACTATATGGTTTAAAGTACCTTTATTCATGGAATCATCTGACTGACACATCTATTAATAAAATAAGCTGCATGCATGTATGTGTATATATATATATATATATATATATATATATATATATATATATCATTGTATTTATTATTTTAAAATTAAATGAGTATCTGTACAGTATGCAACACTTTTTAATTGCAAAGCAGGCTTTTGAAATATATGATAATCTTTTTTACATTCATAGTTACTGAGGCAAATGTATGACTAGTTGATGTGGACGGGGACGGCCTTGTAGACATTATTGTGACCACACTTTCTCAAGAATTTATAAAGGCCAAAGTGAATATCAAAGGCAAGCAGGTTACAAAAGAAGATTTCGAACACATTTGCCATAATGCAGGTTTGTTAGCCGGTCGTTCTCTATATATTTTATATTATATACATGTTAACACTGTAACATTAAGAGGCAACATGTATCGAAAAAATAGTATGCCCTATATGGATTTACCTGGATAATCTTAGAGTGTCTTAGGACATAGACGACCACGTTAACAAACACTGAATAGAATATTTGTTTTGTTATATCAAGTGAAACTACATGTATAGGATTGGGAGAAATTCTAGCATGGTATGCTTGCCCTGAATAAAGATTTATGTGGAAAATCGCATTGATCTGTATTTTCTGTTGTATATTGTATAACAATATCCAATAACTTAAAATTTGACTTGCCTACGGTGCTGGACGACGGATATTTGGGTCCTTGTTGTTTTTGCTAATGTCTATTTCATTCATTAAGTTTTAACCATGTGCCTTGTTTCAGATGCAAAATGATGTACGCAAATGAAATCACCTTTTCACCATCTATTAATGGCATATTTTAGAAGAAGAAAAAAAATAGTTACCAGTCAGTTGGAAAATATCCAAATGAAACGTAAGAACAAAGCTTCGCGCTAATTGACTTATCAAACTGCTTAATATCAGATAAACTGTAAGCTTCAATCTGAGAATTAATGACATAATAGTACTATTTCACCAAACGTTTACGACGATAATATTACAACGTATCCGATAAGATCACGTTAAAGTCTCTCTTTGTCTAGGCGTATGTCTTCCAAAATTAGCACGACTTAAAATGTCTTTGGGCATGACAGTCGCCCTATATAGACTGCAGGTTCAGATCAGTTAGCCATTTCAGCAGAAGCTAGTTTGTAAAGTTTGTTTCCTTAAAGATGACAGATGACAATTAATTCCGACTAATCTTATATTGAATAAACATACCTTAAATTGTTGAACTAAAACTTGTAAGACTCATTTTTAATAACACAGAAAACATGTTTTATATTTGTCTATGGAACATAATCATATAACTTGCACTCTATAGCTATTTTAGATTACACATTTCATAAGAAGTATTGAATATAGGTACTGCCTGTCAAATAATAATTATCTTTGTATGCTGAAACTACCAGCAGATGTACCTTAGTAACAATATACTGCGACAACTGGAGAGATAATTTCATGCTTTTCGTGAATGGTGTATAAATATGAGTTACTATAATAAGTGCTAGCTTTTAATTCAAATATGCTTTAGGTATAAGCCGTAAATACCCTCACTAAAATGTAAATAAAGGACCGTTAAGTCTATTATGGCTCGCATGGGTGGACGACACTAATAATATATACTTTTGATTACCGCTTTGATTATAAATAACACACATCAGCGTTCGTATCGAAACGTCACGACCTTTCTAGTTGGAAACTGTGACACGAAGGCTTAACATTGTCCTTGAATGTTGTGTATGACCTGTCATATCACAAGAAATAATAACACAGTTTATTGCAAGATTTAAACTTAATCCTTTCGTTACAAGGCTGTAATGTTCTCTACATTACTATGCCAATTATTTATCCTGAAATTCATTGTTAAAATGTAATAACTAAAAGCAAGTTCTTACTATATACGTCTGCTGTGTACGTTATTGGATTCGTATTAAGTTATTTTGTTTTTCAAGGAAGGCGTATCCATGTATAGGCATTTTAATGGCCTATCGCGGCTATGATGGTAAGCAGCTTTGGGTGACACATTGCAAATCAGATATGTTCGTGACAAATTGTCATTTACTTGATATCAACAAGGACGGAAAGAAGGATTTCATTGCAGCAGGCCGACAAGCAACTCTCACTGCCTTTGATCCTTATAAAAGTACATAAGATGACTTCACTTTAGTATAGTTATGGGTTTGATTCCAGGATCCTGTAGATACGATAATTACAGTTTATATATCCACATTAGTTGGATTTTCTCATCAGTGCTCTATATTGTAATGCCTCAAAACTATTTTACTTAATGTTTTGTATTGACTAAAATAAGCTGGATGATAAAGATATTCAATATAATAACAGTAGTAAATAAAAACTACTCAATACAATACACCTACTCAAATGCACTTGTGCCGCTAACAAGCACCAATATTTATTTTAAAGCCAAGTGCCATACTAGCAAGTTACCTAAGTTGAAAACTATGTCAGATTATACATAGATTCTTCTGTGAATTATAACCTTATTTTCAATAAAACATATGCTTAGGTAATTATAACACTGAATGAATAATACAAATATATGTATCATTACACTTAGATAATTAATCATTAGGATTTATTTCGAAGCTCACTCCATTGTTGTTACTTTAATTCAGGAGATGCGAACGTATGATATGCTACCAAAATTAAACAGTATATACGTTTGCTTATCACCGTCAACTTTGCATTTTGAATGGCATGATTGCCCCTTATGTGTTTTATATAAACCACAATTCTAACCTCTTTAATTTTATTTTCGAAATAACATTTTAAAATAAAATAAGCCTGATAAATACTTCTCTAAACATATATTAAACAATCACATACAATGTTCATGTGATTCCTTTGGAAAGCGTTGTATTTCATCACCGAGAGCTGAAGCATATATATGTAAGGAAAATCAAACTGGAAGTTATGTTTAAATTGAGGAATTGCATTTCATGTCAAAATTCAAGCTAGTGTCTATATTCAATTTATTCTTGATTTGATGTGTTAATACATATCATGGACTGCATGAGAGTTTCATATTATTTCATAATATTACTCACTTTGCGTTAGTTGATAAGATTGCTATATGGTGTTGCTTTGTGCAATTCACATTGCATTATATGATCTGTGTGACCTGGTCTCATCTAACTTACAGAGCGAAGGTTATCAAATAATATCCATTTGTTGACTTTTGATGAGACAGATACGAGGATTTATCAAACAAAACCCATAGCCAGTAATGGCTTTATTATAGGAATTTTCATTTCCTAAGGGGTTATTGGTCTATTTTGACAGCATTAAGACAACATATGTCGAGGTTTGGAGTATAAAGCAAGTAGAATTGTATAGCAAAGGTTAATACGTGAGGTCTTATATAAGATTATAATATAAAGTATGATATGAATGACATGAAATAAAGAAAGTAAAATGAAGCTAACAAGTAAATGTTCATGACATGTCTCCGAAATAAAATATATTGCCTACGCTTTTGTTTAAAATGTCAGAACATATTAAGGAAGGGACATACAAACAAACAAACGCACGTATGGATACATTTTCTGTGCAACAGGAAAACATGGTTGTTACTTATAAATGATGTCTGACTCGAGCTTGATTGTATGTACATTCCTTACCAGAGGATATGTGCTTAAACGCAAGTAGTCATAGTTCCTGGTGTAACACTTTCAAGGACCTCGTAGTCAAAGTGACGTATACAGTTCAAAGTCTATGTGATATATGTAACCTTGCATATTTGCTTGTCACCTTTTGATCAGATGACTACACGACGATTTATGAAGATGTTAGCATCTTAAGTTGCATGTCTAGTTCAGTCGTATCGTTCTATCTTTTATTTTTTTGTTTTTTCTCTTGCTACTTGAAGTTGTCTGTAAGTAATATTTAAATGTTTTCTTATTGTTAGTCCTGTCTGTTTATTGAATACACATTTAACTTGTCAAGTCTCTGACCTACTCGAAACAGTATTAACTGTATATATATATATATATATATATATATATATATATATATATATATATATATATATATTGATATATATGTCACAAGAACTAATAGGACATGTGTTTTAACGAATTATACAGTTTTATGCAGCGGTATGTGCAAGCAGCTAAATACCTCTCTAACATTGTCATTCTTGTTTCTAATTGCATATGTTAAGCTTGACAATTTTGCTTGTTTTTTATATATTCATTTCGTTTATGACTTTAAAAAATCGAACATCTCTGTGCATATGCTATGAACTTTTAAAAGCTTTGAATGTATTAGTATTTTGCTCAGCAACATAAGGAATACATTATTATGGTAGTTACTAATACCTGATATGAAGTTAGTGTGCATGCCAGATTATGCATGTATTGAGTATTTTCATTTAGTTTGTGTCACCTTCTGTAATATGGGAAGGGAAAGAGGGGAAATTTATGCGCACGGATTGGAATACGTATCAGCCGAAAGCCTTGCCCGACTGGGATGGAGACGGAGTGCCAAAGATCCTAGTCGTCAACGGAGGAGCACCAATCATACCAGCTAATGTTAGTAACCATAACACAATTAAGGCAATTCGTTTGGAGTATAAGTTTTATATACCCGGAAAAATGAATATGGGCTTACACTGGAAAGTCCACGTTCCAAGACGAGATCACTTTCAAACACCTTTTAAAAATAAATTGATCCTGATCATACAAGTCCTGAGAGGCTCACAAACACGTGTATCTAGGAGGAAAACATTAAGCAGTGTAAGATATGCAAACTTATTTAAACCGATATTGAAATACACAGGACACTGGTCAGATCTCATGCTGGAAAAAAGCTTCTTCGCTTAAAGCGATAAAACTTGCAAAACAGAACCACTATTAATACTGGCGATCATTAACCAGAAGATGCACGAGCGATGAGTAAACCAAAATCTTAATGGGCTTAAAAATAGCATTATGAATTAAATTATTTCCATATATAATACCTATACTTTCAGGTATACAACCGAACAGCTGGAAGGTTGATAGTGTTCTCTGGCGCAACAGGGATGCAGCTAGGTCAGCGTTATCTAGAAGTTCCCCACATTAAGAAGTAATACGTGAGTCCAGTTATTTACAAAGGCACAGCCGGCAGCTCATACATACTCTTTGGTAGCGGGGGAGAAACAATACCAGGTGTGAAACCCCTGCACGTACAATATTCACGTTTATTCCTCGTGTATAATGTGTTCCATTATTACCAAAAAGCTCACACATATAAGATAAGCTAACATTGAGGCAAAACACGTACATATCAGACACATCCATGAAAACAATACCTTGCTCAAACAGACAGCAGGACTTAGCAATGTCAACTCTAATTGTCATTAACTGTCTTACTTATCCACATCAATTGAACAGCATGATTTCACAGCTTTAGTAGCATATTATTAACGATTAAATTGATGGCATGCCAGGGAAAGGAATACCAACCTAGGTTAGCTACTATAGGATTTGCTGCAGTGTGACATTCCTGATTGAATTTTACTAAAGTTTGAGTGGTGTTGTGTCTATATATTATGTTTTTGTTTTTTTAAAACGTTAGATCTATCACTTGCGTCCCGATGTTTTAAGAATACTTTGCAGAAATAGTTCAAATTATAGTATATATTAGAAAGCAAAAAAAAAGTAATTAATCAACGTGCCTAAAATCAACATGCAGCATATTTTTATTTCTTTTTTAAATGCAAAATGAAAATAAAACTATACAGAATATAATGGACGCTTCAAGACGCTGGTCGGATTATTTTCTTACATTTTCCCTGGTGTATGCCACATAATATGTAATTTGAGTTTGAAAATAAGTTCAACAATTAAATTAACGAATGTCATCCAAACATTGGGTACAGACATATTTTTGTGTCAAAACCACATGGTAGCCCAAAAAAATACGAATCTAAAATATTTTATATATATATACTGTTTGTCAACAACTTTAACGTACAAAATAGCAGTTTTGTCAATTATATTATTTTCGTTAAAACTGCCGTATACTGGTCATCTAATCATGAGTATTCCTCGAAATAAATGTTGCTACTATATATGGTTACAGTCTGTATTAAACAATTTTAGAGACATGGTTAAAAGAAACTATAACATGTATCCTCCATTAACATTTTGCATAGTTTAGTTATGTATCACTAAACAGCTTCCGGACAAATTCAAAGCCAAATTCAAGGTCAATGCTGAACCGTCTCAGCTTTTTAGCCACCCTCCATAACCATCAGCGTGTATACATTTTCACACTTGTCAGAGAACGGAGAAACCAAACAAATTAAATGATTGGTGAGACAAAGCTGATCCTTTCGTAAGTATTCCCTTTAGTTTCACACCAACTCCCTGCATCGTTGGAAAATCCGTAAGACTCCGAAATGATCTTCTGCGGAGCAATATTGGATATATTGCATATGTCAGACGGGAATAAATGCGTATCATATACTGCTTTCAGGAATAGAAACAAATAAATTATAAACGGAGCAATTTCCCACAGCTCAACTCCATCAAACGCGTTTATAAGCTAGGAGAAAATAAGCAATTGCAAAACCATAATGTAGGAACAAACGTGATTCTGAAGCTGTTTAGAACAAATGTTATTCTGCACTCTATATGCATATACACTTTATATCAGTCATTCTTGTTACCAATATAAATATGGCGGTATATGGAAGGAAATAAAGTACTGACATGTCCACAATATATATAATACTCACCACTGCAAAATACAAGAAATGTTGAGCACTTCATTAAGTTGGGCAAGTTGAGACCTATGTATGTACCTCTAATGAAGGAAATTAAAAGTACAAAATAGTTAGCGATCTTGAGTTATTATATTAACTTTTACAAACGTGTTTTTAATGTACCATAAAATACAACAGCTTTGCTAATTTACTTTTGAGCAGTTCGTAAGGCTTTTGAATTGTAATCCTGCTTAGTTTTAAGCGTGCGTATGCTATCCCTGTCTGTCCTATTAGGACACTGGACTATAACCCGAGTTAAGTAAACAGCAGCAATTCTCGTGCTGCTATGGGAAAGCTTTGCATAACAGATCAACATATACACAGATCACACTGCATACATACTTTTGTATTTCTTTTAAACATTATATAATGAATAAATGCTATGAAAATTAGTGGGTGTTACTTTCTCAGAAATCGTATGCATGCACACAAAAATTAACAAGCAATCCTGAAATGAATTTACAATCATGCATCATCTCTTGATATTACTTTGTGACGTTTGTCAACATAAGTGCAAAAATGAAAGAGTATCATTTACCGATAATGCATAATGTATATTTTCCCAGACAAGAATTAGAAACCCCTTATGTCCATAAGATAACTTGCCTTGTACAACAATTACATATACCATAATTTATTGAGCATTCTTAACTTTGTAACCTTAATTTACAGGCGACCTTCTTGGGATTTCTGTACCTGATTTCTGCAAGTACATAATGGGTTCTCAGGCCTCGGTTTGTCCTCTACCGGAAGCAGACGTTATCTGGAATACTAAAGTGAGGGATACATACGGCATTTTCATTTTGTTCAGGTATTTATATTTGTAAATAACGTTCCATTTCTAAAATGCCAAAATCAATGTATTTCCTTTCACTTTCGTGATAGTTTAACTGTGTTGTAAGAACATATATTGCTTGTAGTATTCAGTATTCTTCAGTTTCCATTACATTTTCACTAAGCTCTTTATCTGTCTGTCTGTCTGTCTCTCTCTCTCTCTCTATATATATATATATATAGTCAAACTGACCTAGCCGTAAATATATGAAACATAGTATGATTACACTTTTGAATGAAGTTTTATACGACGACTTGAACACTTCATATTAACGTACTTTTGTTTTTATTTCAAACATTATAGGTTATTTCATTTTTAAAGCAAAAGTCATTTAAATGAACAAATCTTCAAACGTTGTTGTGGCAATACTTATAAAATATTGTTTACAATTTATGTAAAGAAAAAAGTTTAGAAGTTAGAAATCGTACATTTAATAAATATTTTCAAGGAAACGTTTAACATCGAGACACGTTTTCTTTGTGATTTGTAATAACATGTTTGCATATAGTTCAAATAGAAGGTATTTCCATAGCATTATTATTTTAAGTTAAATTTGTATATTTACTTTATTTGTGTAAGTTTCAATCCGAGTTCTGTCAATCTTTGCATTTGAAACAATATGTAAGTTTACAAACAATTGCTAAGTTGTTAATCAATCTGTTTCAACAGTAACCCGGATATTGTTGCAAAATAAAATCAAACATGGAGTCATGGACAAATATTTAAAAATATTTTGACGCTAATCGAAATCAAATAATATGCGCATAACACATTAATTAGTTCAGTTATCATGAGCGAAAATAATATTTGTGTTCATATCGTATGAGCTTTAATTACTAATATTCCATATCATATACACTGGATTCTTTTAAGAATTGAATATCTTTGAATATCATTCTGGATAAGTTATGGGGCTGACCATATTTATATATGTGTGTCAATACATTACCCCTTGAGTCACATCTTTTACAATAGCTTTGCAATGAAATGTATGACCGTTTTTAAATTGTTAGAGCGCATTCCAAAGGTTTAACGTAAGAATGCTCATAAAAACACTAGTATAAACTTCTCAATCCATTACTGAATATATATGATACAGTACAAATTATTTGAAGCAGTCACACGCCTTTTTTCTTTATCATTTTTTTTTCTTTCATTTTTTATAAAACGATTTAAGAGCAACAATATCAATGAGCAGTGTGGGTGAATAAGCATATTTTTAAGCAATGTTACCTTCAGAGATAAAGCTTTGAGGAGAGAAATGATTTACCAAATATATACAAGTAGTATCAGTACTGTGTTCTGTGTAGGAAGAAGAGGGAATATTTCACTGAATAAGTGTCGTCTCTAAATGTCAGAGGTTCTAATGTATAGTTTAATGTGGTCATGTAATGACAATTACTCATCTTAAATTAAATATGCATTGTTGTTCCAAAATGTATTACAAATATAGTTTAACAAAAGTCTATTCAATCGTGATTGTTGAATGATCTGCACTTTAAATCTCATCGAACACTTTCAGACGACACATATTGATAGCTATGGACTTTTACAGTGCTGGCCACGTACTAAACTGGGTCCACAAAAGAGAACATTGGGTCTAACCACAGACCAAATAGCATGACGCGCGGTTTTAATGTTCTACTGGATCACACCTTTAAGTTGATTTCGTCCAAAAGGTTTCACGGACTTTAACATTGATTTTACCGTATATTTTGCACGGGATGTATATGTAATGACCTCCCTAGGAATATGACTATATGATGATTGAAATAGAGTAAATAATCGCCATTTAGAGGTATGTGTAATCCAATCCTAAATAATGACACACATTACTGAAATAGTCTGCACTGAACGCATACAAGACCTCTATGACGTTTGTTATAACCGCAGTTCGGTTAAAACAAACCCACCCAAAAATGTGATTGTTGGGTATATTTGTTTTATTTAATGTAATGTTCTGTCCAAAACATTTCAGTATTAATATCATATTAAAGCATCAAAATATGTGTTGAAATATACATACCTTGTGATTTGATTTTCTGAATGAATGGTTTACCCTAATAACAACGTTTGTGCGTTTATGTGTATAATCATTGATTTGCATACATACACCGATTTACGAGCCCCAGATAGATCAGCTACGCCGTGTCCATCGTGATGAAAATAATTCAAGATTAAGGGCTTATATAGGTAAATAAAAAGAGTTGTTCAACGAAAATATAAGCGCTAGCTGTAGGGTAAATAACAATAAAGGCACACCCACAAAACAGAAGCCGTGATATTTGTTCCCTTTAACAGAGCAGGGCAGAACTTTACGGCAACTCAGATCAAACAACAGCCATATTATATTAATTATAAAATATAAATTATTCATGGTGATGGCAAGGCTGATATAAATTGGTAGAAATGGGAAAGGAGAAAGAGTTGTATTTCTGATCAGTATTTTGGATATAGACTAAAAATGGTATAACACAACTGACATAACTGTTTTGAATTTACATGGAAAATGAAGATGTGAATATTAGTTATATACACTTATTTAATCTAAATTTAAGTTGACATTGGTGTTATTTAAAAACTAACTACAGATGCATGTATTAACATTATGAGGCACTTCTTACTTGTATACTGTTTTCTTATTGCAGAAAAATGCTAACGTTTCTCAAGCTAGTGCAACTCATCACATACATCTTGTGAGGTGCATAATTCACATTTTGTTCAGATATATTCAAATATTCCCATCTTCCAGTTTCAATGGAGAACATGTTTCGTTATCTGGAATTTTGTTAAAATTATTATATTCTTTATTGTGACACGTGTTAAAAGAGGTTTACAACTGAAAGATTTTTGTACAATAATGCTATAAGATTTATTTTTACATGAATCGGAGACAGAAGAGTGCCAATTTTGTATATATTGATGTGTCTGTCTCACTATGATATTTTTCTTTAGCCAGTCAACATAGATGAATGACTGGGATAACCATAAACTATAACGACGTATTTGATAAGGGAAAACCATCACAACTGCATATACCAGCAGCAATGTTGTGTTACGTAATAACGTATAATAATTTTGATATTTTACTCATTATCCCAATTACAAGCCTACCACAACATATATAACAACCCTAATCTTGTTAACGTGCCCGTAGGATACATACTGGTGTCTCCAAGCTAAATATATATTGGAGTACTTTTTCTTAAAGACAAAACGTTTCCTAAAAAGTCAGTTTTTAAATGTTTCCACAAAAGACTTAAAGACGAGAAGCCCTGATCTCACTTCCATCAAACAATATCGGCAGAAGAGTATTGTCAAAACAGTTTTAAATGTAAATCCAATTGTAAAGACGTATAACTTATTATTTTGTGTAGGAAAAACAAAGTGCAGTAGGTTATTTTCCTAATAAAATGAGCTGCTGTGTTTTAAGCAACGCTAAATGTAAACACTGATCAACTATTTCGACTCACATTTTACCAAATACAAACGAGAAACGTCTATATTATCGTCAAACAAAATAACTATTTTTCTTATTTCGACCTAAGCCTTTAATCTCCGTTCTATACAATCTATATATATATATATATATATATATATATATATATATATATATATATATATATATATATATATATAGAGAGAGAGAGAGAGAGAGAGAGAGAGAGTGGAATCCACCGATGATTCTGTGTCCTAGTATTGAACATTCACACCACTAAAACTCATATTTGCTGTTTCTTAAACCTGAAGGTATCTCCTATTGTGAACTAGCTTTGGTCTGGGCATGGCTACAATCGACTGAACATTGTTAAAACTCATATTTGCTGTTTCTTAAACCTGAAGGTATCTCCTATTGTGAACTAGCTTTGGTCTGGGCATGGCTACAATCGACTGAACATTGTTATGTGTTGCCTAATTATGCAAGCATGGAGTAATACGTTTGGTGTTTCGCTGAAAGTAAAAGAGGCTCAATTAGTACAACATACCTTACATAACTTTATTTTAATTGCGCCAGCCACAGTTTAAAATGCTCACTTTATTACCAATATATTTATTACTTTTTGTTTTCTTTACATTAGCGAATTATTTCAATCGCCAAAGTTAACATTTCACCTTACTTTTTAAATAATGAATCCAACAGTGGAGCTAGTACTCCAGAAGAATATTGCACCTTTTATCGCAGATCATGGTACTTTCCATCAGATAAATCTTTACAACAATACCGAGTACAACCAAATACTTAACAATGAAAAAATATACTTTAGGTATACTCGGCGTAATAAATACTTGTATTACTACACAATTTTACTCAGGCATTCTTTATTAAGAACAGTTTGAAAAGCTATTTTGCATTTTGTCAGTGACACGAGGAAGGGGGTGATGGTTCCCCCGGTGATTGTGGATGTGAATAGGGATGGTGTTGATGACATCGTTGTAAATTCATACGGAGGTTTTTTTTCACGGTGCTGGATGGAGTAAACCTAAGGCCAATATGGATAACTGAATTTTATGGCATTGAATCTTACAGTTATCGAGGCAAATATTCCTGCGTTTACAGCTGACTACATGATCCAATCAGAACAATTTACCAATGACATCATTTTCAAAGTTTTCAAAGTCATTCAGCTTCACAGGTTACAGCCTAGCTTTTTATATCGTTAATACTCTGTCTTTTTCATTATGTACCTCTATGTGAGTGACTGATAACTTGATCGAAAGAAAACTAAATTGGATCGACTGAGAGCATTACAATTCTATGGAAAAGGTTTCTCGCATCAGTTGTGATATACACTGATTCAAATTTATATTAACCTGTTTCAACATGTGACATATGTAGCCCATCTTTAGAAGTGGGTGCAAGTGTTGTGATTGTCGCGCTGAGAGTAGAGACCTAAGGGAGTTAGGTCTCTGACAGGGAGTATAAGAAATTGTGTGTGCATAACAATTTAATAATAAACACATCGTTCAGATAAAAGATAAAAAACTCAATCCTTTGGCTATGTATTACGTCATGCTGTCAGAAGCTTTAGCAGCACAATTGGCATTTATTTTCTCGGTTTATATTTTGCTAAGAGGGTAATGTTATCCGGTGTTTTAAATGATATAACTGTAATGGGCATAACTTCATAATTTTATGAATCTCCAACAAAACGTTTGTTCCGACTTTTACTGTAACAACTCTGAATGTATGCGTACAAGACCGATTGCTATTTTTTGCTTTAGTACATACAATCCTTAACTATATATATATCCGTGCACATAACTCATTGTAGGGTTCCTGAACTCTGAATCCTTTTTGAGTTTTATCATAAAGTTGAGTCACGTATTTTCCATTTTGGAAAAAAACATGCAACCGTACAGATTGGTATTTAAACTTTTCAGCACCCCAGCCCCGGGTTACTTTGATGATGATGACTATATTGACTTCATCGTGCATCACAAAGTTGGAGCGTGGCCTCTGTACAGCTTCTCATATGTAAGATGACATGATTCGAAAATTAAAATTGTTCAAGTCCGATGATATCATCCATTATACTTTAATTTTCATAAGGTTATGATTGAAACCCTGAGAGAATTGTGAATAAGCTGAATGATCTATTCAAAATATGTATTACACTTCTTCTTAGATATTGAATTGGTTATGTAAGGGCACAGGCAAATATTGCAAGTCCCATGGACCATACTGTTAAAATTGACATAATTACTATACTAATGTGGCAAGACCGGTAAACCACACTTACATCTTATGGACGATCTAAGAGAAAACATTGAAAATGACGCAAATGATATGCTGCTCTTCTATTTTTGGCACAAATTCTCTAGTAGGTGAACACTCTACAAAATTCAGCCCGGTGAGATCTCCCCGCTTACGTCCAGTACTACATATGCGACGACAGTGATACAATAAAATTGGTTTCCAAATCAAGATTAATAATGTCTGCAATTTGATCATTGGGAGGCTTCTTCTCAAAAAGTACTTTAATTGTTTTCTGGTTAATTTTTCATCCAATTAGCCACTTTCATTATTTTAAATACGCTGTGTAATATACCCCCAAACACAGGCTGGTTCAGTGGCTCATACAATACTAAGCAGGCTCTGATTCTGTGTAAGAAACTTAGCAGTTTATAACAAACGACTTCAATCTATCTCTGCAAGCTGTAAATAACGCTAGTGTACATTCAGTACATATATATTTATCCTGTTCTTGAACTTACATACGTTTGCAGAGGAAGTATAAAAAAAAAACAAAGTTCATATTAAATATGGCAATATTTGTGTAGTTCTTAGAACTATAGCGATGGTGAATGTCCCAGCATTCACATTGTAAACTTGCTACACTCAAATGATGACAAAAATACACGTTCATCATTTATTTTATGATTTATTGTATTATATAAGTCATAAATTTTGACATCAAATATCCTGAATGTTTGACTACTTGAAACCATTTACAAGCACAATGTGTTGCTTTTAACACTAAATTCCGCTGAAATATACTTTATCATTGTAGACTACAGTGCTCAGTGACAGAGATGGAAGCAAACTGTGGTCGTTACGTTCCAAGATGCTTGAGTCGACCTCGGACTTTACCCTGCAAACAAAACAGGACCACAGAGACATCTTCGTATTCCGAGTTAAAGGAAGAGAATCCTCCATTATGTATAATACCAATGGGACCATTGTCAGAGTCGAAGACATTTCGCAGAATATAGAGGTTTGTTTTTTTTCAGCTTCTGTTCACTGAATCATCAAGTTAGAAGTTTCATAACTGTTATCAGTTAGCATATAGAAACAATGTAAAGTGCGATTAGTTTTAGCATCAACCTAAAATATTGAAGAAAGGAATACCTCATACTGATCAATCAAATGGTCGAGAGGTAAAGAACAATCAAGTACATAGCGACTACAGAGACAACACAACACAACACAACACACACACACACACACACACACACACACACACGTGTGTGTATATATGTATGTATACGTATATAGCCGCTGCAGATAGTATTCACTGTGAAATTTAGCATGATTTAATTTTAAGGACGAACTTATCATTGATTTAGGCATATTTTCGACCAAAAGTACAGGAACACGATCGATATATGTCCTTTGTGTATACAAGATTCATTACAAGAATGTGATCAAAAAGATTTTAGTCCATATTATAAATTCAGCATTGACAAAGAATATGTTAAATATTTATGAATGTACACATTATTTGACAAACATAATTTGACTTCTCATTTTAAATATATGTCTTTCTTCTATGACAAGATACATGTATCTTCCTCCATGAACGGGTTGATTTTTATCCGCACAAAGATACGCATTAAACAAGTTAGAAAGGTTCTTTTCGAAACAATCCTGAGCTGGACATATTTGTTTCGGGGGTATGCTAATTTTCATGTTTAGCTTCCATCCGATTGTTTAGCAGATATATATATATATATATATATATATATATATATATATATATATATATATATATATATATATATATGATGAACCGTTGAAACTACTTTCTATACTGAGAACACAATTTATTTCGACGGAAAAACGTGTTAGTGTCATGATTAAAGTTGATCATTATATGTCGTTAAATCACTTTTATTTCCATGAAATTCTGTTTTCTTAAAACTACGAAATCAATGTCTCTAGCAAACAATGGCCCATTTGTGAATATAAAAGACCCCTAATCTACCTGAGGTATATGTACAAATTTGAGGAAGGAAACAGCTATCATGTTATTTTCAAAGCCACATACACGATAAACTGAAAATAGAGGAATTCATGACTGCGATATAATTATATATTTGGATACAAAATTCTCTATGTACAAGAAAGAAACAAATTGGAATAAAATTAAATATATTGATAATAATACCTCCTAGAAAGGACTCTGTCACATACTGTCATGCTAAATGTATCCATTGAAAGCGTCGTTATGGGAAAAACATACAATTAGTTTACATCATACAAAAGCTGTCAATATCTCTTTTCTTGTCTGTACTTTACGATTCACTAACTGAACTGATAATTGTATGATCTTTGCAGACACGAAAGAGTAGGCATACTGACGACAACAAAGAGCATGATTTTACTTTGCAACCAGGAGTCTTGAAAAAGGAGAAAAGTAATTATCTTTTGTGTATTTTGGCTATAAGTAGTTGCAGCCATATTTGGCAATTTGTAAACATATTTCAGTCTATTCGACTGACTGAATAATTACTTTATACGACAATAACAGTCATTTTTCTTTCTTTTACCTTTTTTAATTCAATGAATTAGACAGACAATTAAACATGTAGCTTAAGACATAGTATCCACCAAAAATGTAATGTCAGTTAGGTCAGGTCTAACTTAATAATGTTCTGAAACTATTGAAACCTTGACTTCTTTTGAAAGGCAAGATATCACTATCTACCAGAATAAAGTAACTAAGATTTCATTTACGCCACAATCCACCTTTTTGTCCCCTATAAACACAAACCTTCTTTCTTTCTTTCTTTCTTTCTCTCTCTCTCTCTCTCTCTCTTACTCTCTCTCTCTCTCTCTCTCTCTCTCTCTCTCTCTCTCTTCCTCTATATGTCTCTCTGAATCCTTTCTCTCTCTCTCTCTCTCTCTCTCTCTCTCTCTCTTACTGTCGGTACGTCTGTCTCGCTGTCTCTAGGTATATCTCTCTCGGCCTGTCTGTCTGTTCGTGTGTCATTATCATTATATATATATATATATATATATATATATATATATGTATATATATATATATACATACAAACATAGATACACATGCAAACACAAAGGTATCAGCGACGCTTTTGAAGTATATTGAATCAACCATAGTGTACATGTGTATATATATATATATATATATATATATATATATATATATATACTTATATATATATATATAAGATAGAGAGAGAGAAGGTCATAGAGACTTGTGTAGCACATTCGATCAAGAAGACATTAACTTCTTATTTGTCAAACTATATATGGTAATTAATGTATTTCTTCTATGCAACTGTCAATAGTAAATGCTTTAAAAGCGGAGCATGAGACAAGTTTTATGAGTTGTGAGGTGGATCTAAATGGCAATACTGCAGAAGTGTTCCTAATTGACAGATCGATTTTACACTTTGGGATACGGATCAAAGAAGATCTATTTGAAAAAGTCAGATACAGTAAGTTCGCAGTGCACACATTATCTAATCACACACAATCTAATACAAAATACACGATATATATTCCCTAGCGCATTTTAGATTTATTTCCTCCATATATGTCGTGAAGACGAGGTCTAATTTGTCATGCAATAAGTGATGTTATATCTGCAAAGACAAATAAAGTTCAGTGGAAGAGGGTTATTGTAATAGTTCTGAATACAGTGCTGTAAAACAAAGTTCTGTATTTGTAAACTTTACGTTAGTGTGTGCCCACAAAGTACACCCAATACCCCTTTATACGCTGTTTTCAGTCTGATTATCCAATTATTATATTCAGGTTTTGATATTGTGTACATTCCCTGCAAGGCTGCACTTTCAACTGCATGGCAACTTCCAACTGCATGGCGACTTTCAAATCGCCGGCCCCTCAGCGAATCTTTGATAACCTGATTCAGTGATAAATGTTGCAATAATGCTCTAATATCTGAGGCTATATTATAAATAAGGTAAAAGGTTGCTAGTGGAAGTGTGCTCAGTTGGCAAAACCTTACATAGATTGTAAAAATACAAGAAGCCGTATATTTCAGTTTTTAAAAGAAATTTTAAAAACTCGTCTATAATTGCTTTGACAGATGAATTATTATACTATATTCCCTTTTAAAAACCTATAAACTAGTATATACCCCTTAGTGGATTCTTTTATACTGAGAGTAAATCTTGAGAATATATTTGTATCTAGAAGTTCAAACAATTTTGTATTCATATATACGAAAGATGAAGAGGAACTCTGCATGGTTTTGGCGCCATACGAATTTACGACAGGTGAGACATAAGAATGCATTTTATTTTCTAATAAAAATGTCATATACTTTAAGTAGTACTCAACGTGTCTTGCTAATTAGCATAAGGCACACGTAATCAAAACAAATCTAGATTATTTACGCATTCCTTTCACACCAACTTTTTTTTTTTTTTTTAATAAATTATTTATACATTACTTTCACACCAAAAAACGTGTCTTTTTTAAAATACAAAATGTAAACTTTATCATGAGTGCAAGCTTTGTACACTCTAAGCCTTTAAATTAAACAGAATAACTGCATGATTAAGCATGCACGTTAAGTGCTTACAATTATGTATTTGTGCGTATAGTCAAAAAACATCAGCTGTACCACCGGCAATAATGACAAATAAAAACCTGAGGATCACCCGTAGGTATATGTTGAATCAAAGTAAACCACGGGCAAATTAGTTGCGTATACATATTTTTACAATCTAGATATATCACGTGTGAATATGATGGAAATTAGGATTGAAAAGCAATGAATTGCTGCAAAGTGTTGAAGAATATATTTTCTACAGTTAATGAAATAGTCACGGATACATGTAATTCTAGATGTTTGTATTATGTTAATTGAATTTTAAAATAATGTAACATAATCACAGCTTGGTCTTTTGCCGAGATGATATGATTTGATTTGTTCATTTATGAAACTGTTTCCACTAACCACTATGTATACATTTTATCAATAACAAAAATCAGACGCAGATATATAATAGTTCAATGCATCATTCCTCTTTCAATGGAATCATTAACTTCTTATAGAAACTAAATATGTTTCCTTGCTAAATGCTTTTCTTTTAAACATTTCAAATTGTCCTTCACAATTCAAAGTTATCGCAAACGCTCTTTCTCTCTCTCCATCCCCAAAGGTCCAATAGCTGATGTTGATGGCGACAACACGCTTGATTATTTGTCCATTGTTCCGCTAGCAGGAGTAAAAGTCAACTCAGTGTACACCAAGACCTCGAAGGAATGTGCAACCAGAATTAGCAAGGTTAATAAATTTCCACATGTTACCGTCATGGATAGAATTCATCTAAACGCAGCAATTCCAATCCAAAGGAACAGTGAAGATAAAGATATCGAGGAAGTTGGGGTACTTCCTCCGGTCTAACAACAATGGACACAATATTTGGGCAATAACAGTGACAGTCATTACTATAGCGGTTAGAAGGAAAAGATGGCCATTGGCAGTCATGTGAATGCCACTCGTCTGTATAATACATTTCCATAGTTGCCTGTTTTTTTGTTTTTGTTTTTATTAATTTTTTTAAATTTTTTTAAAATTAAAATTCCTTGTGAAATAAACAAAATGATTCAATTAATTGTAAACAAATGTGTCAATCAAGTCCAGCCCGTTATCTACGATTAAAATACATCTATGAAGTTTTTTTTATAAATGAAGGAAATGTTGGCTAGACTTAATTGTCCTTGTAATGGTTTCTGCTGTCATTCTGCAGTGTTAAATAAGTCTTATACATAACCAATCCAGAATGCACCCTGTGCTGACTGATGGTATAACAGAGGGCTTGTGAACAAACTTGCTCTCACGTATACGAACATTGTAATTAAACGATATTTTACGTTTAAGAGCTTTTCTTCTATAGCTATCAGGTAGTAATGTGAAAGCTCACAAGAGTTTCAAGCTGATGCAAATTGTGTTACATGTGCAAATAAAATTGGCCTTGCATTGTGACACTGCTATTGATACTGCTGTTGATATTTACTCTCTTATACGACTTCACATTTTTTCATTGTGGGGATCTTTTTGTTTTTTTGGTGACAATAAGAATTTGAAAAGTTCGAAACAATCAATTCGGTGAGATATCTCATGATTAATTTGAAGACAACATAATATATACGTACATAGCGAAAGCACCTAGAAGGTGCGAAATGGATAAAAACAATAAAAGGACAGAAACAAACCTACCTAACTGCATGTACGTACATATATGCATACATGCATCCTTGTATACATGGAAGAACCCATATTTACAAAAATGTGTGTACTTGTGTATACTGATTACACAAAAGATGATATTCTACTGACCTATATATGCACATACGTACTTGGATAAATCTCCCTCCCTATATATATATATATGTATATATATGTATATATGTGTGTGTAGTGTGTGAGTATATATGCCGTTCTCTCTCTGTCTATGTATCTCTCTCTTTCTCTCTGTGTGTCTTTCTCTGTCTCTGTCTCACTCTCTCTCTCTCTATCTATCTATCTATCTATCTATCTATCTATCTATCTATCTATCTATCTATCTATCTATCTATCTATCTATCTATCTTTCTATCTATCTATATATATATATATATATATATATATATATATATATATATGTCTTAGCACGGGTTGTCTACCGCTTATGTTATACCTGGTTGTGCTTATTTGCAAGTGTTTTTGTGTGTGTCTGAGCGAGCATAATTATATTACATTAGCAGACATTATTAGTCTTATTAAAATAATTTCCTATTACGAATATGGCATAATGACACATTTACTTTCCTCTCCTAGGACTCCTAAATCTTCTGGTTAAACTTCTGATTCAAGCTCGTAATTTTTTTTATGAGCTTTTCTCCAATCCACTTTATATTCAGAATATAATATGATTTAACATTTCTTTTTCTCCCTATACTGATGTTTTTCCGCGTGGCTACGTTTCTAGTTGTAACAATATCGTTAAGTTGTTAGACAACATTTATTAACGTTTTCTATTACTTAATTAGCCTTAGTCATATCCTGTACGACTCTTAGTCATAGAACCATGTACGAATGCATAACTATACATATTTGATTGCTTAATAGTTGATGTATATATTTATACGCACAATATACATGTACAACTTAGAGTTTGGAATAAGATTCATAAGTGCCTATGCTGACTTTTCTCGAGTGGTGGTATGGGGGTGGGGTGGAGGACTAGGAGGGTAATATTTGTACCAACCGCCGTTGATATTCAAACTGATACCTCAATAATCAACTTTTGGTCCAGCATGAATCCTTGACAACTAATCTCTTTCTCACACAATCTTAATATATACATGAAATAATTGCTTTATCAATCCACATAAATACCAAACTTCAGCAAGAGCATATATACAATTTGCAGTCCTTTCCAAGGAACACAAAACCTAATACTTCAGAAGTAAATTTGAGTTCTCAGGCAGATAACAGCCTATATATGGACTTAGAGAGTAGAACCTCAATTGTGGTCAGCACACACAAGACTTCAGAATATAATTGCACACTGGATGTCACAAGTATCTTTACAAATTATTGGTTGCTAGAAGGATAAGGCCTATCAAGACTGATAAATTTATGTTTTGAAATATACTTTATAAAGTTGTTTAGTACTATTGTGTTAAATTGATGACATGACACAACAGATTTAAAACATAATGATTTTCTTAGCGATGTACCCATATAGCTAAATATTCAGAGTCATTTAATGCAATTTCATTCATTTAAAAATACTTGAACATATATACTTTTGTTCTTGCATAATTTCTTCAACGCTTCATCATTTTAAGCACCTTACTGCATAACCTGTATGTTAAATTGGCACGGTATTATGGTCTGAGGTTGACATTCTGCGGCCTCAAAACATGTACTAACAAGTGTCTTTGAACTGAGTCTTGCGCTAAACAAAATAAAGAGGCAATAATTGTTAACAAAATGAGTCAATCCGCTTTTCAGGAATGTGCATTATACTTTAGGAGATATTTAAGATAAGATCGTTGCGATCACCCTGAACAGATTTATGAGCAACATAAGATTTTGCTTCGCATTTTGCGCAGATTATTCTACACTATAATGCCATTTGAATTAACCATGTAGCACAATAATAGATACTTCCCCAAACGTATGTTTATTGTTTGTTGCCATGGAAACCAAAGATAAAGTGTATTCAAATTGTAGCCGAATGAGACCGAATTTGTAGACACGTAGACGTCTTCCTCACTTGTCACTTTTGTACTACCTTTGCATCTTAATGTGAGACAAACTTTCATATATACATTAAGAAAAAAGTAACAGTGCCATTTTAAACTTCTTCTCGCTTCCATGCAATCAATGCAATCACATACATACATTTTATATATACGCAGAAACAAGTGCATCAAGCTTAATGTCTTCGCTAGCTGCTGATAATATTATTGCAGCAAGATAATCTGGTTTTATTGGACTTTGCTTTTATAGCTCTCTTTTTTTGTTGCGCGGACTTTTAAGTACAATATTTTTAAAGATATAGATGCTATGTTTAAGCTCTCAGGTCTAGATTACTAATCATGACACGCTAATCTTGTATATACGTGTATTTTTACCATCAGCCATTAAGCTCCAGATGGATCTCTATCTTTGTTTACTTTCTACTTGGGTTGATACAATGTAGTTTTTAAAATTTTATTTTAGCAATTTGCAACATTTTGTTGTCATATGTCAAATTGCTTCAGACAATGTAAAAAAGCAACCAAACTTCTAAGTGTAGGTAAAAACATGTATCTTATACATGCAAAAAAAAAATGCGTCGGTTTAGCTTTTTATCTGGAATGATTTACAATTTGGATGATGGTAAATATATAATGTGCGGGAATTAATGCTTAAAGTGATACTATCTCGAGTTACGAAATGTACATGCGTAATAATTTGACAACCTGACGTAAACTCAGAATATCCAAGAGCTTCGACTCAATAAGGAAACATTGCTTCTACCTATATAACAAGCTTATCTAATTAAAACAAATATATAGGCCTCTTTTTCTGTGTATCTTTGTCTATGTCTATCTGTCTCTCCCTCCCCTCTCTGTATCTATGTCCGTCTGTCTATCTCTTTATCTATGTCTGTCTCTGTCTCTGACACTCTCTTTCTCCCTCTTTACATCTATCTCCCCCTCTCTCTCAGTATTTCTCTCTGTCCCAGCAAAGCACCAGGTGCTCTCCAAATCTTCTCTTAATTATTCCTCACTTATGTACTGTGTCCTTGTTCGTCGAGCCTCTCAAAGATCTCAATCAAGGGAATTTTGTCTGAAGTTCAAAAGCCTTATTTTAGTTAAACGGGTGACAGTATCCTCCCACTAGTACACACGCGGTTAGGCACATACAGATCGGATAGCAGTTTTCCGTTAATGCGCGAAAGATTGCTACTTCATGTAAAACCATCAGAAGACCGCAAACTCATCCAAAAAATAGTACTCCATTCCGAAAAATGAAATACTCAAGTCAGAGTTATGAAACTGTAGTGACCTATAATTTTGTACCAGTTATTTCTTTTTTCTTTTCTTTTCTCATAAATTGCTCGATATTTTCAGAATAACCTGAAGCAAAGCTTATAGTCAATTAATTGCAAACAATATACTGCAAATCGAAGCCTACTTTTAATGAAAGTCCAATATAACCTTTTTCTCTAGAAAGCTTAAGCCTGAGTGAAGTTTCTTGACCATGACTATATGCGCACTCAAGTTGACAATACCTTTTTTTGTGTTTCATTAACAACAATCACGGTGTGTAGTCCAACTGGAAAGTGTTACATGAAATTAAGACTTTTCGGGAAAGGCGATCATGCGTTACAGAGCAATATAGTAATATATTTCCAAAATAACATTGTCATTATATTTATTTGTTCTTTGTTTGTATAATCTCTTGCAATCAATCTGACCCTTTAAGTCTATGGAGACAGAGATTTCAGACTTTCTGATATAGATTGCTTAATTTGGTGATATGAATATAAATAAGTGTTCCGAGTCTTGATTGTAATACACACCATTCAATGTAAGGAAGAAAGGAAACACGAACAGCACATGAAACACACTGTTACCAGTATATATAACTGCGGGCACAAAGGCGCCATTCGAGACCAGTCGCAACATTGTAAACAATCTCATGCGGGCGAATATCAAAACAATAAGCGTTAAGCTCCAGGGTAACAAACAAGCAAGCGTTTACAGGGACCTTTTGCTGACGGAAAGGGAGAAAAAATGGCCTACCAGGACATCCAGAATAAAATCGCCCAAGCCTTTATTAAACGCATATGTGTTTATCTACGCGCAACCTAACATGATAGTTTGCCGCCTTGACTGCAGAAAAAGCTATTTCGACTGCTAGCTTTACCAAAAAGATATTGTGCCCTTTTCGATTTTATCGTTATTATTAGCCCTGCCCTTAACATAAACAAGGCGTATGACCTGCCCTGAGCCCGCGACTGTAAAGACCAAAGCGTTTGTTTGGGCGAATCCCTTGGATAACGATCTCGATGAAGTACGTTTTTCCATTGCGAAAAAGGTTTTTGGGGAGCCGCTAATATATTGCCTGGGCACCATACCCCTACAAAGGAGCAACCGGCTAGTCACTCGGGGAGCACATTTCGAATCTCCTTGCTCTGCACCTCTTCAGGCTGCAACCGCATTTTCGTGTGTATCTCCTTCAGCGAGTGTTCTTTTACCCAGCCGTGTGGTGAGTCTCTCCCACCACCACCCCACCCCCATTTGGAGCGGGTTGCCCCTGGTCGCCGAAACAAACGGCCTTAACCTCCCCACCCCCATGGCTGGGGCAGTGGGGTGCGTGCGCAGGTCTCGAGGCTGTGGGGAGGGACCGTACAGACAACTTCCCAGAAAATAAACAACGGGACTTATTTTTGCCCTATGCGTTCCGGTGTTCACTCCTTCTGGCTGTCCAATAGAAGAAAGTGTGTTAGATTTGCGCGTCTTCTCCGCGATTCTGTACTTTCCATGGTCGGGTTTAGAATCAGCAGCCTTCTCACGTGAAATACAGTTTTCTCAGCCCTCCGCCGCGATAATGGTAGGAAGGCGATGGAACGCCAATGGGTCGCTAACATTAAGTGCATCATAGAGCAATACTTGTTATCCGATCAGTGCTCTGGCCTGGGTATATAGGCGTTGCTGTCAACGCGGACCAGGAGTTTCTCATGATTAATGCGCTACCGTCTCCATTTTTACTCGCCATGAATACGCTTCGGCGTTTCGTAATTGATTTTAAGCAGATTCCAGCACCACTTGTGCACTTCGCGGTTGTTTTTAAAACTGCTTATCTCGATACTATCGTATATGGAATCAGTCGCAACTCGCACTGACTCGGTTGGAAACCTTTGCCGCACCTTAATGAGTTGATATCCACGTAACCGAACCTCGAAGCCCGTAAGTGCGTATAGTTAGGTTGCGTGCTATCGCGGAACGTAATAAAGTGCACAACTGGCGCCCAGTCGTATCCATCCAATGAATTCGTTTCAGTCCAGGTTTTCACCAGAATATCTACCCGATTGGCTACCAGCCGGCGTGTAATCCGCTACCAGTTGTTTGAGCTTCAGGCCATACACTTGTATATTATAATTTTCTGCATTTCCTTCTCATGTGGTAGTCACAGCACCACATGCGTTTTGTGCAAAATAATCGACTCGGCTATCTCAAGGCGCGTGAACACCTTTGATTCAACCATGTGCCGAATCAAGGCTATGGACACTGGATACGCTTATTTCGTGCCTCCACTCCCTCGCGCGGTGCTTTAAAGTGGCAGCCAAACCAGGCAAGGATTATTGGATGGATGCCTGGCGCGAAAGCTCGATTTTTCACATGTCCTTAATATTGTGTTTGAGAAGGTATCCAGTAATAACCACGGGCGCCAACTCGCGTAATATAACACCAACATTACTGTATCCATACAAAACTGCCCGGATAGCAAATGATCATATCGACGCTTGTCATTTCGCTAACGTTGTAGCCGTCGGGGTTGTTCGAAAGACAGTCTTGCCCGAACTCCACTCAAGCCTGCTGGCTGTGAGTGATCGTTGTGAGCAATAGGCCCCACCGCATCCACTTTCACGAGCGGTGAATGCATTGTTGTAAATGTCGTCCCTGGCAATTTTATTATCGGGTGATACGAGCAGGTGTGGAATATTTTCTTTCCAGCATCGCAACTTCGGAGCTTATAAATTAGTCCATTCAACTCTTCACAATGCAATTAATGTCTAGTTTGCACATGAAGGTCAAATTGTCTGAATTTGGCTCTTGTACCTCGTATAAAACGTCAATAATATATCTTTTGAGTGAGCGTTTATATTCTAATGCCTGTGTGTTCCTAACAATAGGCAGAGCCTCGTATCGCGCGCTATCGCAGCCACTCCTCACGTTGAAACTTAGCAGCGTCGAACTTGTTGATCACCATCATATGTAGCAAATTGTTATGGTCGAATAGGGCATTGTTCGAGAGTTAGAAAAATAAAAATGCCGAGCACGATTTTGAGTCTCTTGTACTATCAGCAGAACAGCCAGCGCCAAAAAAAAAAAGAAAAAAAAAAGATGGAATAGCGATATCAGGAACGATTGTCAAGCAGAGCCTTGTGCACAAGGAAATCGTCGCGGTACCTATCACAGCAGCC
Organism: Margaritifera margaritifera; assembly: GCA_029931535.1. Taxonomy (NCBI): domain Eukaryota; kingdom Metazoa; phylum Mollusca; class Bivalvia; order Unionida; family Margaritiferidae; genus Margaritifera; species Margaritifera margaritifera. The sequence goes on along the minus strand of JAQPZY010000815.1, from coordinate 355,659 downwards.
GACCAGAGACTGGAGCGATAGCTACGCCATGACCTTAAATTACTCCCAAGGGCCGACCGTCGAAAGTTCGCATTAGTGTGGATGATTACCGACCATTTCCACTGAGCAAACCTTGCTTATATAGAGGTTTCGCGCATGGAGAATCGGGCGCAGCTCCAACGTGCGGAGCCCAGAACGGCGCAACAGCGTGTGTCTCACTCCCCAGCACACCGAGGTGAAAACACGCCGGCTCATGCAAAAGAAACTTGACGAAAATAAAAGACAAGACAAAGTCATGGCACGCCTGGTACTTTGAGAAAGAGATAAAAATTGAAGACATGCTGCAGTTCAAGTGACAGAAAAATACTTGCAATAGGGTCAAATGCATTACGCTTACGTCCTGCAAAACGTGCAGCCGTTAAATGTGGACCACCTGGACAAAGTCAAGGGGCACAGGAAGAGCCATTTGGGGCGTATATACTTGAAATGCAACCTTAAACGTGGAGTTGGGGATGAAAACATATATCAAACCTATACTAATAATAATAATAATAATAATAATAATGAGGACTATGTATAGCGCCTAATCTTTAGAAGCTTTAAGCGCCTTATAACATTAGATAACACCTAAAAAAACATATATAATTATATGATTACGAAAAACAAACACCATGAAATTAGAAACAAAACATGCTGAAAATAGTTATGACAAGGAAACACTAAGTCTTTAAGTCTATTCTTGCAGTCGAAATAGGTGAGTTTTAAGAGCACTTTTGAATGAGATCACTGTGTCTTCGTGTCTCAGTTCAGTGGGCAATTCGTTCCACGTTGCTGGGCCCTGGTATGCAAAAGAACGTTGTCCGTATGACTTCATTTTGATAGTGTGAATAATGAGAATACTAGTGTCGGAAGAGGAGCGTAAGTATCTTGCTGGTGTGTACACATGGGCGAGGTAAGATAGGTATGTTTGACTGGTGCCAGTCAATGAAACGTTCACAGAGAACACATTTTGTGTTTGATTCTGGATCGAATGGGTAGCCAGTGTAGGGTACAGAGCAGGGGGGTGGGGTGTGCTCTGCTCGTGGTACTCTAAGAATGATCCGATCAGCTGTGTTTTTAACTTTTTGAAGTTTCTGGTGTAGATACTGAGACGAACCAGATATAATTGAGTTACAATAGTCCAGTATTGAACGTACTAAGGAACACACAAGTGTTTTAGTGGCATCAACTGAAAGATAATTGCGAATGGAGCTGATGTGTCTCAGCTCAAGGTATGCAGCCTTGCATATGTTCATGACATGCTGGTGCAATGAGAGTGTACCGTCTAAAGTAACACCCAGGTTTCGTACTGACTGTGTGAATTTAATGTTATTTGTTGCTGATATGTATTGTTTGAGGTAAAGGATGTGAATGAGAAAGTATTTGTGTTGTAATCAGAACGGCTCCAGATTTATCATCATTCATCTGCAGCTTGTTACATGTCATCCATGATTTCAGATCGGAAATATACCTCTCACCACCTGGGATGGTAGCATCAACTTCAGTTGGGTGGCTAGATTTGTAGATTTGGGTGTCATCAGCGTACAATTGGTGAGACACTGGATGACGATATATGACACCTGAGAGCGGCTGAGTGTATATAATGAAGAGAAACGGTCCAAGAACAGAACCAAGTGGAACACCAAAAAATAGATCGACTATGCTGGAGTGTTTTCCATTTGCGGACACAATTTGTGTCCTGTTGACCAAGTTGGACTTGAACCATAGTAAGGCTGTATCGTGAATGCCAAACACATGATGGTGACGGTGAAGTAATATATCATGGTCTATTGTGTCAAATGCTGCAGACAAGTCAAGGAGGGTGAGGACTGTAATCTTTCCACTATCCAAAGCAGCTAGAAGGTCGTTAACTACTTCAGAAGGGTAGTTTCGGTACTGTGGCGAGGGCGATATGCAGACTGTACATTGCTAAAAGGACTGTTTGAATTCAGATGAGATACAAGTTGGGATAGAACAACCTTTTCTAAGATTTATGACATGAATGGGAGGTTAGAAACTGGGCAATAATTCTTTAAATCGTTATGGTCAAGTGTTGGTTTCTTCAGCAGAGGCTTTACAATGGCAGTTTTGAAAAATGATGGGAATTCCCCGGATGAGAGAGAAGTATTAATAACATCAGTTAGTGAAGTCAATATTCTGTCTAAGCACTCAAGCAGCAGTGATGTCGGAATCGGATCAAGTTCACATGACTTTGGGGCACTCTTCATCATGATTATACGTACTAAATCCATAGAGACAGGTTCAAATGCTGCTAACAGTTGCCGCTGAAATTCTGTATCGCAACTGTATGGTGACGACGAGTCAATTGAAATTGTGTTGTCAAGCTTATCTTTAATGGTTTGTACTTTGTCACGGAAGAAATTTGCAATCTGTTCCGGAAGGTCGACTGGAGAGAAGGTAGTTGGAAGTGGTGTACATTGTTCCTTGACATTAGCTTGTTAGTAATCTCGAAGAGCTCTTTGCAGCTGGAACTTTCAGTGATCTTAGTACTGTAGTGGGCTGATTTCGCGGCATGGACTATGTTTGTGGCATTCTTCTTAGTGGCTTCATAGATTTGCTTATGAATAGTGAGTCTGGTGGAAAGCCAAAGCCTTTCAGCCTTACGACGGGCTCTTTTAGCAGTGCGAAGCTGGTCCCTAACACTGCTATACCACGGAGAACACTTTGTAATTGATACTCTGCACTTGGTTGCTGGGGCATGTTTGTCAATCATTGAACGCATGCATTAGTTGGGTTATATTTATCATTCGGAGGTTTCTCTTAGTAGCATATAAAGGTGGAGGGTTAGGGACTGATACGTCAAGATGGAATATAATGCAGAGGGGATCTGATGCAAGTTCGTGGGACACCAGGGAGGACTGTAGAATATTAACATCAGGTCTATATAGAATTCAGTCTAAAATGTGACCATGTTTATGGGTGGGTTGGCTAACTGGCTGTTTGAGATTGAAAACGAAATGTAATCTAGGAGTTAAGATGTGTATGGGTTTCCAGGACAGTCAAAGTGAAAGTTGAAATCTCCAAGAATAATGAGGTTGTCACATATCGAATTTCAATACTCCAGGAGATTCGAAAACTGCTCAAAAAAGAGAGATTCAGTCAGCTTGATTTTACTACTAGGAGGAGGGCGGTAGAGGCAGAAAAAGTATCCCCCGCAGAAGAATTAAATCTGGTAGTATATGTGTGCCAGCAGGTGCAATAAGCAGTTTTTCACGCACAAAGGAGCACTTAGGTCCTGTATTTGAGTTCGAAGCGCTGGCAAGATAACACAAATCTCGCGAGCCGGTTTTGGCAAGGGTACGTTCTATCCTGTAGACCACCAAAGACTGGTCGTTCATGTTTCCGGACGCATAAAGTTGATGCACGTAGGTATCAGAGGGAGAGTATTGCTCTGCCTCTTCTAATCCAATCTACTGCGTAGAAGGAGGAGCTGGCGAAGACGGGACGACAGAGTTGCAAATACCCGCGAACAGCATCTCCTGGCTTCTTAAGACTTTACAACGGCAGGCAACCAACTGGCTCTCTAGGTGCTGCACTTTGTTGCGCGCTCCGCTGCACGAACACTTTATCCTGAGTGTATATGTATCCAGAAAGCAACTCGGCTTGAGTAGAGGTAAACCTGTAAGCAATGCCCTGCAGGCGGTGAACGCGAGCCTCGCCAAGCTCCACATTGTGCTGGGCCGAGAGTTGCGTCATGGCACCCATACAGTCTTAGCCAGGGTCGTCCTGCAGCAGCTTCTGCCATTCAAGCGGGCAGCGCAGGTAAATGAAGGGCAGCACGTTTGGCGACGCTGGAAGCCTCCTTAATAGTAAAAAATCTGGCCCCTTTAAAGAGGCTGGCGACATCAACTAATGTCAGGGCACGTGCACCGCCATACCTTGTTGTGAGGCGGAAACAAAAGGTCCGCTTCGTGAGCCTCCATAGGTAAATTACCAAGAAGTGTTGTTTTTTATTATGCCACGCCAGGGAGACATCTTGATAGCCCCGGTCGGCTTTTACAGCTCGCAATCTGCCGCGGCGGCCTTCTAGTAGCCGAGCCATCTGTTAAAAATATCCTCGATTAGGCGGAATATGCTCCGCTGTATGTCTATACACTTTGAAATGTAGACCGCAAATTCCAATGCAAATAATGGCGGCGAATCGACGCAAAACGTTCAGAAGTACTTATACGCCACGAAATCCACAGCGGCGAATCTTTCGATGAGAAATATTACCTCATAGTTTTGCATGTAGAAAAAGGGTGTGTACAAGCACAAAGCTTAGGTTCGTGCCCGAGCTGCGGTCCACCGCCCTGTTTCTCGCCAGTTAACAGAGAGTACTCGCAAGCAATGTCCTGAAATATTTTTCGGCAAGGCCTTCGTTGCGATTTCGTTCAGTAAGGCAATTTAGGCGCTCGTTGCGTCTACGCTGGAAACTGGTTTTGTGACCTGTGGCTGTTTCAGCGCCTGAGTGTGGCGGGTTTGTTCTTTTTTGACACCTGCTTGTTTAACGTTGAATAGAGGAAGTATGTGCCAGCAAAGGCGCGAGCATTAACGACCGTCCAGCCGACAATCACCGCAACTGTGGCCGTTAGAGAGCCTTCGTGATGTTGGCGGGTATAATTCCAAGTTGAACCAGCATATCAGGTGTCCAAAGGTAAAGAGCCGTGACGACAACTGCCTTTGCACCGCCTTCAAAATCTACGGGCCCCATATTCGGGGAGAGCATTTTTAGCAGCCCATCGGCGTGCGATGGCGTATCTATTGCTAAGTTACTCAAGATGAAATACGTCGACCGGACTTCTAATAGTGGGAGCGGCCGGCAGAAGAGGAACATGTTTTAACAGCGGTAGGCTTGGGGTGGGTTGGAGGCGCGTTCTGTAGAAAATAAAACCCTTAATCACTACAGTGTACAAGCAAAATGTTAAACAAGTCGACAATGTTATCTCCTTTGAGCGTTTTTTTTTTTTTTTTTTTTTTTTTTTTTGACGCCTTGGACTTGGCGGGTGATCGATCTCATGGCCACCTATTTATCGCGGCGTTACTTTTTCTAGAACGATTATGTTTATTACTGAGGCACCCCTACCCGTTTTTATTTTCCTGACAGGTTTTACCTTAGGTTCTTCGACCGCACAACCACCAAATTCCACCTTAGGATCCATACAAGAGAGATGTGTTTATTGCATTAATTTTCCTATTTACCGTTTTATAGGGAGGGGATTTCAACTTCAGGCGGAATGGGTTTGCTAACTGAGGCAGGTCTTTGTGCCTGAAGGTTATCGTGTCTCTTACGCCAGGTCGGCCTGCGCCGCCCAGGAAAGAAGATCTTCTTCGCTCATGAAAGACATTAGACAAAACACAAATATCTGGTAAAGTGTGTTGGGCCTCCGCTCTAAGTAGCTGACAGATGACTAAAGCCAATGCAGAAAACGTCATCTAATGTTCATACAGGCTAGCTGTCAACAGCAACGGCATTCGTCCTAGTGATAGGAACGAAATTTGTAAGAGTCTGGCGGATCGGATCGCATCAAGATGCTACCGTAGCTCTCTCTTTTCCAAACAGTTGTGCGAATGGAAAAGAAAGAGAAAAGCACACAAACGAGTCATTGAAAACAGATGTTACACTGAGAGGTCATAAATGTCATTTCTGTGTTTAAATGCCTTCAGTGTGTGTCATTTCTAATGTTTCCGGTATTTATTTTTTTTAATTGGTACCCATTTTAATAGTGAAATGCCATGTTTTCGTTTGATTTAATGAAGGCATACATGTTGTTGTTTTGTGAATTATGCTATCTCCATGTAAGGTTAGTTTTAAATCGCCGTCATAAAAGAGATGTACGTATACAAAATTCAGAGATATATGATACGTCACTGTACACATTTCACTTACATATATCATATCCACGCCAACAAGGAAGAGGAGTGACCATACAATATGTTCGATGCAGAAAATACCTTCAAAATATAGCGGAAGATTGGAAAAGAAAAGTGTAGTTCATATAATTTGTGACACTGCGTGAAAATGAAAAACGTTGCTGATGTGAATTAAAGGTACCTTGCATATTTACTATATGTATTTGTCGTTGTAATATACTAACCATCGCACATTTGTAGCAGTTATACTCAAAATGTCCTTTTTCTTGCAAAGTCTCTCTCAAGTCAGTCAAAAGGATGCTACTTCGAAACGTTTTCTTCAAAACCTTGTTTGATTGTTCAATTGTGCCTACACTATTTTACGACGATGAAAGAGGTCTAGGCTACATGTTGTTTCCGGTATATCTTTTTTAAATTTCAAGCCTGTTTTTATAGTGACATGCCATGTTTTCATTTGATTCAATGAAGTCATACATGTCATTGTTTTGGGTATTATGCTATCGCCATGTAAGGTTAGTTTTAAATAGCCATCGCAAAGAGATGTACGTATATACAAACTTCAGAGATATATGAAAAGTCACTGTACACATTTCACTTGTATATACATATACAATAAATCATATATATGAAAAAAAAATATAGTACCTATTAATTCGATTTGACACAAATGACATAACTATTAGGAAAAAAATAAATGCGATGATAATAATGTTTTGACTAAATAAAAATGAAGAGAGGAATAAATGGTGTGTAGCTATTATCCAACTGGAAACATCGTTTATGCAGACCTGCATATGTCATCATGTACCGGCAAATAGGGTTCTATGCAAGTTCACTATATTTGTCATTTCAGACGAACCGAGTAGACCCTGATTTGACGGTACATTATTGGTGGGATGCTTTGATGTATGTGTATAGTAGTTATATATGTCGTATACACTAACCAATAGTACCATTTGCATCATTTCTGACTTAGTATAGCTTTCATCATCACCTTGCCAACAAAGACGAAACTCTCAAAATAATAAAGCCTGACAAATTAAGTTATAATACAAAGAAAGAAACAACAGACAGTAAAGCTACAAATCCATGACTTGTTATTTTTTCAGTAAATTGTAAAACAGATGTCTGAAAAATGCAAAATTATGTCTAGGCACTTCGTGTAATAAAAGCCAGTCCCATCAGCTTTTGACATTGAAGAGACTCTCGCCTCTAGTGAAGGGTATATTTTATAGACAAATTATAAAATATGTATTATCTCCATTTAAAGTGCTTAATTGCAGGATCTGAAAATAATCAATGATTTGTAAGGATTTATGTTTTATAAGTTTTTTGCAGAATGATTATGTGATTAAGAACTCTTCTAGTAATAATTTTGCAGTAAATGTATAAAGTATAGATTGATTAAATGATACGCCATAGTGGCAGTATCTGCAATAGTTATATACAAGAAGAAATGTTCTTTATTGGTGCAAACCATGGTAATATCAAACGCAGAATGAATTCGTTTACAACAACGACAGATAGAACAACACTTTAACAAGCATGACTTATGTTTTTATAATTTTGGATGACATTCTAATTACCTCCAAACATATAGGACGTACGCATGATATCTGTCTTGGATCTCTAAGGTGATACAATTCGTATTGCATAATCCGCATACAGCACACTAGGCATGATGAATTAATCACAGTCTAAGTAGTTTTCCAGCCAAAACCTATACTAATGTCTGTTGCGCTGCTTAATTAGGTATAATTATTAAAGCACTATTAATGCAATCAATATTTCTTTCGAAGAATTACGTTCCTCCTGCGTGATACATATAGAGCAGGCCTTTTCTCTCATCCATCTTATGTGGATGATTATTAACAAGAGCTAGATATATTGCAATTGACTAATGCTAGTTTATTTCAAACTGTGAAGGTATAAAGTAGCTCTTTTAAATGAGTTGATATGGATAACAGAGTTGAATATTCTTTACGTTTCTCTATGAATGTGGTGAATAAACCTTTGAATCTATACACAATTGAACAAAAATGTAAATACTCGACCTTTACTTGCTTAAGTCATAACGTGTTCATTATCTGGATGGTTGGATACTGCTTGTCTTGGTTGTTTCTCTAAGTAGTACATGATATCGTCATAATAGTTGCATCTTTTCATGGTAGATGACACGAAACACGGTTTCCATCTAGATCGTCATATTGTTCCTCCTATTATCATTGGTTCTGTGTGATAGGGATCAAATTGTTGACCAAACATGGCATGGGCGATGATGAAGAGGCGAAACTTCTGGTCCGAATCATGAAAGCAAGGAAGGAAGTAACTAAGCACACCAATACCTTTTACTCTTTTCTGTCATTCCAATCACTATTTTATTAAAGCGGGGTTTAATCATATTATACAGGTTTGTTATTTGGAAGCTTATAGCTTATCGATTTTCGGAAATATTGAACAGTTCCACGTGGTTATACCGCCTTATCATAAATCGCAGCAGAAGTAACACCATCGTCGCCATCACCTACGTCATCATCAACTGCAACAGCAGATTTAGTATAATTGTTATAATTTTGTTGTTGTTTAATATGAGATTGGCAGTAGTAGTAGTAGTAGTGGTATTTGATGTTGTTATTGTCGTTGATGTTGCTGTATTGTTAGCTATAACTATTGTTTGTGTTTGTGGAATCAGTGGAAGTTTTTTGTTGTCTATTTTGCTGTTCATGGTTTTGTTATTTATTATAGAAAGATTATATATCTCATGCAACGGGCACTTCTCTGACATCATTAGGACTCGTAAGAACTTGTACTGATTTGGGGATTACAGTTTCAACGAATATTTTGTCCAGTGTTATTAAATTCCCTAACGCGTGATTCATTTAACGACCTTACGTGCGATGCTATTATACTCTCTTCGTTATTTTGCTCAGATTTCTTATTTTATTTTTGCAACTTGTTCAAAAGTCATTTGTCTTGTTTTATTTGCAAAACTATTGACAAATAGTTTTTAAACATTTCTCATATTTAGTTCAACTGATTATAAAAGACGGTATCTACGTATTTCACAGGTAACTGTGATCTATTAAATATTTCAAATTTTAATATCTTTAAATTTCAAACAACCCTAAAAATAATTAGTCAGATTTTAGAAGTAACAATCCATTGTTTCGGACGCTTATTACTTTGGTCGTCTTAAAAGCTTAATTTAGTCACAATGTCCCCATTATTATTATTAGTATTATTATTATTATTAGTAGTAGTAGTAGTAGTAGTTGTAGTATTTAAAGGAATAAATAAACATTGCTGAGTAAAGACACCTAAACTATTCGAAACAATCGATGTATTAGTGTATGAGACACGTTTGACAAGTATTTGTGATCAATTGTTCTTTCTTCTGTTTCTTAATAATAAGAAAAGTACGATACGACTATGGGCTATTTGATTTCAATGCTATCAGTTGAACTTTGATGAAGAGAGGAGATAATCATTTTCAGATTTAACAGATATAATGTGTTAAGAAGAGAACAATTGAAAAGTTCAGCGTGAAAATACAGATGATAGCCATAGAAAGATAATTCAACGCTGTTTATCGATCACATATTGAACACAAATGTTGCACGAACATTATTTCAATTATACAACATCGACATACACAATTATGTTTGAAAAGCATTATTTTCTTTTCGACACATCTCTCTTGTTTCTGTGTACTTTATTTTGATTGAGGAAGATTTATTTCTAAGCTGCTTTGTTATTTCTGAATGCTTTTTTCTTACCTATCTAATGGAGTTTTACTACCTCATACCAAAGTGCCCCCTCCTCTCGACATAAACAAATATTTTAATTGTACGTTACTACATGTATTCCTCACTTTTAACGTCATGAAACTTTGCGTAGGAATGTATCTTCGCGGGTACTACGCATCGATCCCAATTGATGCTAAATGTGACGTATATGTCATTCTTCAATCTTCATTAACAACCGCTTCATACATCATGACTGGCATTGCTAGCGACGGAGCTATTAGTGTCCAGTGGACAAAGCCTCGTTTGCCATGTTGTTTACTTTGTTTCTTATGTATACGTTTGTCCTAACCTAACAAACTTTATCTGTGGACGGACCCTGGTGAATGCAACAACATCATTTAAACGGAGGTTACCGTTAATTACAAAGCATGCTTCTGTGACTCTGGTGCACCCCCTTAGGTCCACTACTCGAAAACTATTACCTCTAAGGTCACCAAACATTATGTGTCTGGATTGACCCGTGCGTATCCCATCTTATCAAAATAGGCCACTATGGCCTACATTTGATGCTTCAGTGAATCATGTTTATTTTTGCCTTCAATATGATATTAAAATACCATGGCCTATACTCTGTGAAATTTATTTCTTGCAAGATCTTTTGAAGTGAAATGCCATCATTTGAAAAATAGCTAAGTGTGTCCTATATTTTATACTTCAGTGACTCTTTTTCTCTATAATAGAGTCACAAAAAATAAACCCGAAAATTCTGGTGTTATTTTATTCAAGTATGATTTCGTTTTTTTTCCTTAAGTGTAATATGTCTGCATACCGAAATGCTACAAATGGACTCGATATGTCCATGCACATAGCCTGTTGCGTGCATTTTCCAGGGTTTTATTAGTATACATTGACAAAACAATCCTTGTTTTGAAAAATGTACATACGTTTAAATTATTGATATAGTCAGAGAGAGATACATTTAGGGACAGACAGATAGATGAAGAGTATCACAATATCCCCTTCTAAAGCATTGGGATAGAAACGTAAACTGTTTGGATTATGAATAAAAGCATGCGCTGTGGTCTGATTGAATACATTTTAGAGTTAAAAGGTTACATTGTCTATTGCACACAATAAACACATGACCAAGATTGTTATGTATTAATACATCAATGTACACTGACAGCGTTAAGACATACAATACAATTGACCAAACACATTTAGCTTGAACTTAATTCACTGACGTTGCAACGTGTATGTAACTACTTTGTTAATATCATTGCTGCATATGATAGTGTCAATCATTATTTAGTGTGTAAGGCCACCAGGTCAAATACGTGTTGTAAGTTAAATGCCTGTATTTATAGGCCACCTGTGTATAAATACCAGATTTTGATTGTTTATTTTGTATTAATCAGTACACATTGTGCTTGCCTATAAAGAACAGGTTGAACCAGCATAAACTTAACTGTTTATAACGACTACTTTTTCATTAACAAACGCTTTAAAAGTTTCCCTAGAGTGCTCGTATACTTGGGTTTGACTGTACAGGGTTGTACATAAAGCATGGACTACTGTAACCGTGAAATGTTAATCACAGTGTTTCTTCAAGTCACATTACACAAATATTCAGCATTTCTTACTCACACCGTTTTCTATTATTATCTTTATAACCAAAAGTGTTCAGTTTATCCGTGAAAACGTGTGCTGTGCTTTTATTAAATAGAGTTTAGAGCATATAAACTCTATCATGGTACATACGTTGCAAACCACATAGCACCTTTATTTTATTTTGAACATAATAATACATGTACCCTTTTCTTGGCAAAATATATGGTCTACTTTACTTTGAGATTTGAGGAACATTTGATGACACTAAAAGTTAAAATATGAATATTACATTTTTATAGAAAAATGGCACAATGACGTTTTTCAAACACTTTACAAAATATTGTATGAAAAATACATGAATAAAATGAACTTGTATATGCTTACATTATATTGAAAAATACATTGCTGCTAACTTTAACTTGAACTCAGTAATTTTTTGTATTTACCCATTTTGATACGTAAAATAAAAATCAAGTCTGTAGATGTAAACAAAAAATTGAAAAAAATAATTAGAACCCCTATCTTGTCAATTTCTCAGGCCGCATACTTCCAAACAGGAGCAATGAAATTGTGGAGGGTTGGATTTTATATTTAAAGAAATATGGAGAACAGAGTATAAGACCTCACGCAGACATGATGTTTCGAGGCAAAAAGAGGTGCACTTGGCTTAAACGAGAAAGTTAAGAACTCTGTGGGAAATACTGCGGTTGTAAGTATTATTGCATGCATATAACAGACTTTCAAATATGCTGTGGAGCTTACCTATATCAAAAGTGTGGTGCTAGAAAGTGTACCGATTATAATATACGTGCGTGATGTGGTGACAATCGTGTACCAAGATACATAAATAGAACATACAAAGGAGCAAGGAGACTTTTTAATAGCGTTATGTGTGAGCTTGTGTCAAGGCAACATTCATTTAAATCTTATGGATTATAGGTATAAAGCTATATTTAAGCACGACAAAATAAATTGCATGTACATGTTAGGGAGTAAAGTATAAAGCTTAACTTCAGCAAATTACAATTAAATTCATTTGGAGATAGGTGCGCACAACATAAGTTATATATATATATATATATATATATATATATATATATATAGTTGGTTTGACATGTATAACGCTTGACATAGTGGAGGTGGGCTTCGAATGTGAGTGCCAAGTAGGCAACGTTTGGTAAGCAGAACAGACGCAGTGGGATAAACCAAATGCTGTGGTTAAGACGCCTGATATTAACGCTCATCAGAGACCATACCATATGATCGTTGATACAGACAGCTGGACGGTGGCCACGGAAGTCGGAATACGTATTTTTGGTAACATTAAATATTCAAATTTGACACACCATAAACTGATGAACATAGTATTACCTATTTACATAGAATATACATTGTATGTATAGTTAGCTGGTGCCAGGTCTGTTTGTCTCGTGGAGTTTGTCGCTCTGTCGTGACATCCGGTCTGGGGTCCAGTTAGAGTAACTGCCTAAATTTTCGATGTGAACCAACTAAAAGATGCAGGAAGTTAAAAGGTCATGGTATAAAACTCCGCCTTTGAAGAAGTTCACACAAGCTACATGGTGCAATGGTAATGCGATTCCGATGCTCTTTGACAGCTGGGAACTATAAGATAAAGCAGGGCTAGCAGCCGGTCCAACGTATGGCTTTAGCAAAGAAATATTATTTTGTTTGCAACCTAAGCTTGCCAAACGAGAAATGTAAACTTCCGTTTTTGAGATTTAACGACTGCATACAAGAGTTAGCCCGTACCAATGAGTAACAGGGATTTTTTTATTAAAAACTATCAATCAGTCTGCTGCCGGTCTAAATAGTATCAATGTCTAGCAGCAACACTGTTGTACTGAGTGGGCTACACTCATGTCTATAGATTGTATGAATACACTTGTTTACATAGGTTGCATGTTTGTCACGTAACAATTTCAAAGACGGGTACTTGAGTAGTAGTAGAATAGTAGTTTTTTCGTTGTTACTGATCTGGGTTGAAGTCTCCTACCCCACATGACTTTCCTTCAGCATGGGTATCTTGTGGGTAACATTAACTCGTGTGCATATGCATCTGATATGAGGCCAAAGTCATTGGGGGGTAGAATACATTTACCCAGATCAGTACCCAAAACACAAAATTGCTATTTAACTACGAATATATTTGTCTTTTAGAAATCTGTCCATGGTTGGAAAATAACAGTAATTAAAGCTTTGTCTATGCTCGTTCACTGTTTGATGGTACTTCCTGACCCTCCAATGGAAATCATGCAGTATTTATTTTCAAACAGTATTTTTTAACTTCCTTTGGAGTGGTAAAGGTGACAAAATCAAGTTATATTCTAGTCAATGACTATCAAGATGGTAGACTGCATATGCCACACATTCAATCTGTTGTAATGCTCTTAAGATCACATGGATAAAATTAGGAATTGATCCACTCAACCATTTGCCATGGAAACTTCGTATAAACATACTTAAAGAGCTTGGAGGGGACAATATTATTGTTTAGTGAAAGACGGACTCATAGTTTCACAGAAGTTAAACAGGTCTTGAAAAAATGATTTATGCATGGTCTGAATGGGATGACAATCCCACCACAACCCCTGAACAACTTTTAGCAATGCCACTCAGGTATAATAAATATATCAAAATACTTGATAATACATTCTTCCTGACGAAATGGTGCGAGCAGTTCGTATTCTGTATTAATGACATAATTAAGAAAGGCGGCATGTTCATATTTATACAACAAGTTCATACCAAAATTTTATATAAAAATCATTTTTGTAGAATTCTATGTAGTTCTTGATGCACTACTAGGAACTTGGAAAACATTTTTAGAGATACTGTACTATGAAATTAGAATCTCAACTGCATGAACATATAATTCTTCTCGGGAAGGGGGACAAAGTTGCAAAATCATTTTATACATTACATTTGAGGTGAAACGACTCACAGTTCAATCTGAAACTAAATGGAACTCTATTTTAAATCAGAATTACTTACACAACGATTAGGAATCAGTATGTTTCCTTCCCTTCTTTACTACTGAGGATACAGGACTTCCAAGTTTTCAATACAAAGTTCTCCGCATAATTCTCTATACTAATAGTAGATTGTTTAAAATAAAAATCTATGAATAATCACTATGTACTTTGTGTACTGAAGCCAAAGAGACTCTGTTTCATTTATGTTTTCGGTGTTATTTTGTGAAAACAGTATTGCAGCTTTTCAGTCAGTTCTTAGAGACAAATGTCATATTGTGTTAGATTTAACAGAAGATACCATACTATTTGGAATTAGAAATGCACCAGAATTGGAAATCATTAATGTATGCCTAATTCTGATACAAAACTTGTAGAATCAAAAATTGCATTCTAAGTTTTGGGGCTTGCAGAGAATAAATAAAATTGTATAAACATCTAGAATTATATACTTGTACTTCTCAGCAAGTGCAGAAAAAAATACAACAACGGTAGGAAAAGATTAAAGCAGCACTGACAGCTATTCGGTACTTTATAATGTAACAAACACATATATGTGTATGCAGGTATTAAGTGTGTAATGTGTGTGTTTATATATATATATATATATATATATATATATATATATATATATCCATTTAATAATAAATTTACAAAATTTGTACATTTATATGTATATAACTTGACAAAATAAAGAAGTTTAGAAAAGAAAATATGGGCACTCGTAAAGAAAATGAAAGATGTACTATATAAAGGTGTTGTTGATTCTATTTAAATACAATCATGACAAACACAAAAAATATAAACATATAGGAATATTAGGTGAAATGAAAGGAAAATAGTGCAACATTTGTCTAAAGATACTTAAACCACATAAAACAAATATAAAAACAACTTTACTAGGAAAAAGCAAAGGACTTTTATAAAACATAAATCACTCTAAGAATACTTTTTGCATTCATATTAACATAATGAAATTAAATGGACAGATTTTGAGCTTGGGAATACATATGTACTCGGGTTTGGTGTTTCGTGTACAACGATACCCGAGGGTGATTTATGTATATTGTACAATATTTCGAAACAGTGAGTTCGGTTCACCCTATGCCGCACGTGCGACGTGCTTTCGATGGGAAAAACCAAATACATCGGACGGTGTAGGGCTGCATCGTCTGTGCATATATGCCTCACCGTAAGACTAAATCTTTACATTACGGAAAGTCTTGTCAGTGAGCAGTCTACTAAAAGATTTGCACATCTTCAGCTGTAGAGGTATGTAAGTTATTTAGTAATTTCTGATGTATATTTTATATGTAGCTTCGGCTTGCGTAGTACAATGCAAATATTTATATTCTTGTTTGTGATTTAGCAAAAGCTTTATATTAGCAATATAAAGTGGCATTTTTAGGAAACGTTTATCGGACACGGGTAGGTTCACTTCTGAACTTGTTTATTGCTTTGTAATGTTGTGCCGATAATGTAATTTGTATAACTTACCGTATATAACGTCATTACGTGTTGTTGTATATGCCCGTGTCAATCATAATACACGGTGTTAGATTTATTTTCAGCTGGTCAGAGTCGACGAGGCCCAAGCTGTAGAGCTAACCATAGAAGTTGACCATAGCAGCTGTAAAGCTGACCATAGCAGCCGTAGAGCTGAATTAACAGTGTGTTGCTGGATGAGTAGCAGGCGATCGGGCGTTGCTGACCGATTGGTGGGCGCTGATTGCTTGATTGACCAAGGAATTGAACGGTGGTCGGTGACTACCGTTAATGCTGACTGCTTGATTGACCAGTGTGACTGGTAGCCGAGTGTGCCAGTGACGGAGTGTTTTGTGTTACTCCATACACGTAATCTTTAAGCCGTGGGCTAATTTTGGGGTTTGTGATACCCAGTCGTTTGGGATTGTACAGATTTTTTGTGTGATATTTATCCCATTGTTTTCATCATTTTATTATTTGAATAAAGTACCTCATGTTTCATTATTTGAGCGGATACATTTTTACTATATGAGTAAAGTACATTATTTTTACTATTTGAGTAAAACCCATCATTCTTTTCGTCTGAAATTACTGTGAATCATTAACCTTTGTCCTTGTACTGTGTAAGGTTATTTATTTGTATTCACATTTGGGTTACATTATTAGGTTCGTGCGGATTGTCTTAATTTGTCCAATATTGGATCTTATATACGCACGTATAAATCATAACTCTTTTCCCATTCAAGTCATTCATCAATAAACATTGCATTTGTATCACCATCAAAAGTGTCCTGTTATAAATCCGAAATCCAACCCGGTTATCTTGTTACACAATGCCCGCTGCTGAATTGTATTATTGGCAGCGTATAGAGAACAATATTGTCTGAAATGAAGATTTCATGTCACTTTACGCAATGTCACGGTACGAAACAAAAAATCGAATGATATAATTTTATTTTGTCATCTAATGTCAGTTACTAAAAACAACCACATAATATATGTCAGAAATATATCATATCAACCTGTCTCCAAAACTGAAAAAAATGACTTAGAATCATATGCAGCCCTTAGTAAACTACTGTAGCAATGGATTGTGTAGAATGTCCAGGGTACATGCTATTGGTGAAGAGCAGCATGCAATCAATCATAATTATTTTACTAACCTCCAAAAATGTAGATATTACGAAGTCAAAAAAATAAAGCATGGCACGCATTTAATGATTTTAGAAGTATTGTATTCATCTTGATCTGATGTCTCACCACCCTTAATATGTTGATCATAATTTGTCTGTCTGGCTCCGTCTATATTCGTTCTTCTAATATTCTAAGCGTAACACAAAGAAACAAAAGAGCAAACTAGATAGTGTATGGCATTTAAGAGCACCAATTTATGTTATATACCAGTTTGCAAAAAAATATGTATTTGGTACCATCATAAATCAGGAACGATGAGATACTTTGTATATATGTCAGTCATAGAGTAGACACAAATGTTTCATGTAAATAACTAATATTTGTTAAAATTTCGACATACATTGTTTAAATCATACTGATATTAACAAATTACATCAGTATTTATAAACTATACATCATATTATGGCAGATCATGTTGACCAAGATATCATATAGACTAGTTAAAAGTTACATTATATATGATAGATAAAACACTTAGAGTTGTAGACTTATTACATACTATGATATACAATCTCTTAAAGTAACAGTATTTAACCGCACGCCAGCACCATCATATATTTATAGTGCCAATTTAAAGATACGTTTTAAAAATTAAAATTTAAACAACAAACTATTTAGAAAACGTTACATAAGTGTTTCATAAGATGATAGCGAATCCATTAAAATAGCAGTCATATTACATAAACTTATAGATAATCCAAAACACAGGACAACGATATACAGTAGACGAAACAGCATATATAACGTTTGCACCTATATGATTCATATGACATTATTTGCTTTGTTCTCTGTCCTTTCGTCCTTATTTAAGTTATGAAAATAAATAAACTAAAGAAACACACAAGGTATTTACTCTTAAACACGAATCCTCTCGCCAACAGGATCACATCTGGATTATCAGACAGTATACTGACTGGTAGAGAGGAAAATGCCTCAGTCACTCAAAACGGAACATTAGGTCACTTATTGCTTACGTTTATTATGATTGAATTGCTCTCTTTGAAAGACATTTATGACTGTAGGCGAAATAGTGTCCAAGATGTTGAAAGTGAACAGATAGCTGAAAACAATAAAGCCAGACACGGGATGTAAAGTAAGCTGCTGCGAGCCTATTGTCTGTATGGTCGAGTGACCCTTACTAGGATGACTAATCATGCCAACATTCATAAGTGTAGCTGAACTAGAGTCCAATATACTTGAGGGTGTATCAAACGTATAGCTGACAACACAAAAGTCATAACTTAGGTCACACTGACATAGTTTCTATATAATAGAATTATTGATCACGACATGCATCCATATTTCATTTGTCATCAGTCCCTATGAAGCAGGGTCTATAATATTGAGGATTTAATGTACATATAGGTAAAATAAATAAGTCACTCAAGCGTGAAAATTAAGTCGCATGACCTAAGTTTGGTATCATTGATATACGTTTGCAGAGGATAAGTCAATCACAAGAACATAAAAAGTAGATCGCTGTGACTTTTCAAAGGATTAGGAATTCTACTGAAAATGAATCATCCATCAGGTTTCTTGACTAAAGATTGAACAGTGTTGCGAATTGGAGCAATTACAAATAAGAAAGGATCGTGAAAAGTATGTCTTTGTGATCGAGATTCGCAAGAAATGAGTAGTGCTTCTTAATATAAATGAATCGATCAGGTTTCATGACTGACCGTACTGTGAGATCCGGAAATATAAAAACCCTAAATCATTGAAAGTTGGTTAATGTTACTTGTTTTTCCCATTATGAACAGTACTTCACAAGATGAATGGACTTATCAAGTGTTCAACCAGTTGCAGCAAACGATGCTGCTCTCATTACACGTCTATTACATGAATATTTCTCATATTAAAGTTGATAGCAATACATTTTTGCTCACATATACTCAGATAATGTACGCATGAAATTGTGATATTAAACCGGCGATTAAGTATCGATACGTTTTTGTCACGAGGTCATTTTGTATAAAATTACACAGCTGCCAGCTGCGAAAGTCATGCATATCCACACGAATAAATACCCAGTATTTTGCATCAGTAAATAACCTGTGTCTGTAAAATAAGCATATAAACTTGGTATGGTATCACATAAAAATACCCTATGCATTGGTCCGACAATTTCGAGTATTTCTATCATAGCAGCGAATTATGGAAGACACTTACGCCAGTATAAATAAGGTGATGTGTCGCTTTCAGATAAAAATAGAGAGCGAGGAGGGGTGGGGTGGGAAGATTGTGTAACAGTCCAGATCAATATACTGAACTGATGATGGTTCACTAGAAAAGAAAGACCAATGTAACGCATTTTTGACAAAATGGTTTGACCATATAATAGTTATTTCAAATAACTTATCATAAGGAATAAATATATGGACGAGTTTCTTACGTATTAAGGCATATGCAAATACATACTAGTGGCATAGTGCGTGATACAAAACACCTGTGCGCCTAACATTTGATATAAAGACACAAATTTAATCAGATCGACACGGGACCAGTCTAGAGTTAGTGCACAAGTCGAAATATTTGCCCCAGAGGTAGCACTAAACACTAGTAACATAAGGCATGAGGTACATTTTTAATCCTAGAAGTATGGATAAGTTATCTCAAAGTATTACCATCATTATTAGCAAAGATGAAATTAATGTAGTTTTGTTTATGGTAGTTGTTGAGACGTATAAGATTTGTGCACTAAAATGTTGTCCCAGTTTGGTTTGAGTTTAAGTTGAAGGTCACTGTTGTTTATGGGTTGCTGTCTAACATTGATTTACCATGAATAGGCATCTTCTTCGTAATTATCATAGCAAATAATTTTGGAAATAAAGGGTCCGTTCATGATTCACTTTTCTATTGAATTGTTCACATACTTGGGAATATCTTGGTAGACCTTTCCTTTGCAATCTCCGCGATCATTTTTTCGAATTTATTTGTGCTATAAATATAACATTGCACTCATTTTCAGTCACTGGTGGATGGTGGGTGGATGGGAACATATATAATGAATTAACCTTAGGAAATATGTGTCCGTCCTCTTCCAAGTATAAAAATACATACATAGTGTTAATTGCATTGTAATGTAATACGGTTGGATTATCATCATACATTCTGCATAGAGGCATGTGGAGCTTGACCGATATTCGTTATTGTTATCAAAAATAAAACAAAAATATATTTACTTATGCACGATAAGAGGATATGACTGAATGAAAACTGAAAACCACAAGCATGATTCAGAGTTCTTGTTTGGAAAGTTAGAGATAATGTGATCCAGCAAATTGTCACAAATATGAGCTTGTTTTCTCTATGATATAAAGCTATTAGTTCAAACGGTTAGAAAGGTTATGTAATATATATATATATATATATATATATATATATATATATATATATATATATATATATTAATGGCATTAATCTAATGGGAAATTCTTAAATATAAATGTGTCCACGCTGTCAAACGGTTTATAGGAAACACACATTAGCTTATTCCAATATTACATCAAGGAATTTCCCTGTAATACTATTCGATAGTCATGGTCATAAACCATCGATGGGGCAATGGTTGGGGTAGAGTGTGTAGGGGCTGTCCGGTCCTGGAAAAAACCGCGTCAAATTTTACATTAATAAATATAAAAAGTATTACTCTTTAAAACAGTTTAGTATGATTGCGGAGTTTTGACATAAAATATTGCTTTAATTTCATCATGTGAACGATTAAAATATTAAATTTCCGATTATTAAATATAAAATTTATGACAGTGGCACTTGACTTTATTACTGACCATATAACATTTTGCTGTATACCGATCACTTATAGCGGTTGTATTTATATAAGTGGAGAAAGGAAATGATACATATGAAACGAATCGAGTAATTATGCTGAATTTTACTTATTTACATACGAAGTAAAACAAGAATACAGAAAAATGCGATCCAGGACTAAGATACTCGTTACAGTATATTTGTGTTTGTTTACTCAGACAATGGGAAAATGCAATCGAAATAACCACCGGTTTACAGAGCCCACCTCCCAACGACCCCCCCCCCCCGAAAAAAAACAACAAACAAACGAGCAAAACAAACTCTTATCAACATCGTCGCTATTGAACAATTCATTGAGAACTAATTTAATTTACCTAACATAATATAGCATCTGAATGACTATCGAAACATTGTGGGAGTTATCTAGTGTGTATTCCTTTAATTATTCTGAATTTATTTCGGACATTGACGGAAGAAGCCGTCAGCAATATACATATACAGCAATACATATATCTGCTCAACTTGTTAACTAAACATATGGCTATAACAATCAGCTTACGGACTAGACTATCTAAAAGTAAGGTTAGTGTTGAAAAAAATATCTATGTACGCAATAAACAATACAACCTTATTAAAGACAATATTGCATTCCTTGTCTGAATGCAAAAGTTAAATGAGTTTTATATGGCACATTTTAAAGAACACGAAACATCTTGAATTGTTTAACTTGAATTCTTTAATTTAGCATACATCAACGTTTCTGATATCAAATAAAACCGCAACTAAATTATGTATTGCCACCTTTTTTGAATGTGAAAATGTAGGACTTGAACTTAAAACATCAATGGGCTATTAAGCGTACATGGAATGTTCTAGGGTGTTTTTTAGATTGTTTTAATTGTTTTTTACTCAAGCTGATTTTAACATTGGAGGTTTTTCCATGTGCGCACGAAAAAGTTCAAAATGACCGCCATCTCTGCAAAATAGTTACCACGTTCATTACTTTGAGGTGGATTTTTCGTTACAAAAATACCTCAAACTTTCGACGGTATCTATGCATGTAAGTACAAAATGTTGTCAGAGATCAAGAGAGCGTGAATATAATTTGATTTACATCATGGCATTTTGACAAGCAGTAAACATAATTCTTTCACACAAAGAAAGGTGATTTAAAATAATTATCTTTCGATATGAATAGTACGTCCTGACTATTGTTGATTTAGACTTTAATATGTAAATCATGTACCAACATGTTCTATACATGCCAAATTATAACATGAAGGTGGTCCGATTTACTTTAGTACCTGCAGCTATATGTTGTTCGTCACTCATATGTTCATGTATTAATGTTAACATACTGCTCTTACATGCCACCGCCGAGTGACCTGAGTGGATTTCAACGTAATAACAGTTGCATTCTGATAATATATGCCGAGTATTTATCCGTGTTTTGATTAATACTCAAACGAGATATAATAAAAGTATCGTGCATTCATGAATTGTGTCTGTTATAAAAGATTGGAAAGGTTTCTCTTTTATCTATTGTGTCTTTTTTAGATCATAAGGTTCTCAATTTGTGGCATTACCTCACTGAATATTTTCTTAAGAGTCATTGATACTCAGCAATACACATGACATCGTGTTTAAGTACAAAAAGCACAAGTAATAACTTTCCAAAAAGCTTGAAGGCTCCGCTATATTCAGTGATTTGTTTGGTTAAGGAAATAGTGGCAAAGCATAGAATAAGAAGGTCGGGTAATATATTTGGAGGAGGAATGCTCTTTTGGTGTTAAGCTGGCGTGAGATAAGATGGGATATTTGCTATGTCTTGTCATTGTTGAGCGTATGTGTATGTTTAGGACTAAGGAAGTCTCTACATCGTCAAATATCAGTGTATTGAATGGATTCCTTCTGAAATAAAACTTTTCTCATGGTGCATGTTGTCTAACTCTTGTCACATGCGTGCGCTTTTTGGTATGACACCTTAGTGACAGAAAATAGTAGGTACTTGTTATAGCGTGCAACTAAGTCTAGAATGATGCTAAATGCTTACTTTTAATTTTTATTGTTATATATTTCTTCTACTATTCCACTTTATTGTTGCACTGGTACCTGATGCCTTTTAAAACGATGGATGTGTTTTTTGATTTCAAAGTGACGTATACGAAGGCATTTATAGTACAAGGCTGATATACATTTTCAGGTTTCAAGATATATATTTGTCTCTTTTCTTGAGCATTCATTCATTCGTTCATAAATTCATTCTTATGCTTACTCCCTCACTCTGCTTATTTGTGTGTACGTTCATCTGCTTGTACATGCCCTTTATTAAAATTCATATTAATTTAAAGGATGACCACTGATTTCGCAAACTGAATGAATTATATCATTTATGGCGGTCACAATTACAATTAATCAGAACAAAATCAGTTGCAATCCAAATCTTAACGCACAGAGTAATGATTTTAACTTCATGCTACCTTGTTAGATATGCTGAGGTATTGTTCCTGATAAAAATTCCCAGGGATTAGAGAAACCCAAAATGCCATTTTAAAAATAGTTGTAGATACGTGCTTCTCTCTCTCTCTCTGTGTCTCTGTCGCTCTCTGTCTCTGTCTGTTTGCCTGTATGTCTGTCTGTCTGTCTCTCTCTCTCTCTCTCCACAGAAAACAATGTTAGTCCTGGCCGACCATGCGGTCTCCATCATTGTTACAACAAGACGGAAGTTTGGCTCAGAATGTTTATCTAAATGAGTGTCCTTTTCAGAGCTAAAGATAAATTCTCACAAAGATCTATATACATTATTTAGGAGGCAGAGGATAATATTTAGAAGTAGATAAAACTGTTTGAAAAATTTATTTACTTTGAAAAAACAAGCACATCCAACAGCTTAGTAGCCTGTTAGGTATCAATTTATCGGTGAAGTGGAAACGTAGTAAACATATATGCCAGTGAACGAAAACAAAGTAAGCATTTAGTATCATTCTAGAGTCGCACGATATAAAAAGCTAATATTTTCAGAATTTTTGGCAACGTTTCTTATTAAGAGTCAAATGTTTCATTAGATGAATCCTCGATGATTTATTCATACAAGTGTACAATTGTTTCTTTTTTTTTTTTTTTTGGAAGTTTACCTCCAAAGGACAAATCCCATATATATCAGAAGTTACCTGACTGTCCTAATTCGTATTTGACAAACATGTAAAACAGTACCCGACAAATCTGATTATGAAAAATGTATAAAGTTTCACTTGTCGTATTTAAACACACAGGAATTTTAAATATTTGTCTCACTCAACTTGTATCGACCAACACTTACTCAGGTGACATCTGACCTTCTCCGCCTAGTTATATCTTGATGTATGTCAAGGAAACAATAAAATCAAAGCGCTTTGTAAAACAATAACCCGCATTGCCACTTTTTTAAATTCAATGACAACAAAGAAGGATTCTTGAGTAAGGTTTCAATTTATCTTTGTATTTTATCTTTTTCTTTAGTACACAAGGTTGAATAGATTGCTGCGCTAACGTTTCTTAAATCTGAAAAATGTATTTGAGTTTACGTTTCATTTTTGTCAATACCTTTGTACAAGTTCCAAAACGTTTCCTCTCTCTGTCTCTCTGTCTGTCTGTCTCTTTCTGTCTGTCTCTCTCTGTCTGTCTGTCTCTCTCTCTCTTTACAGTTCATAATGTAAAAGGATATTATATAGGATATTGGTCTGATAAATCAAAACAGTAATATTATCTTGACTCGATTTAAAACGATTTGACTCATTTTTAGCATGTGTAAAAAGAGATTTAGTCTCTCTTCGGTTGCTTTTGCATCAAGCAAGTTTCAAACAAAAGTGAAGCTTGTTATGCATCACTTTTTACAGCAATTGGCACTGACAAGGTATCAAGGTAAATACCAAGCTTTTAGAACTTTTGAAAACTGTGTAAAAAGTTTAAAGGCAAATGGCTTCTTTAAAGCAAAACTTACCAACATATTATCCAAAGCAAAAAAAAAAAAAAATCATGCAAATATTAGCTTTATAGCGAAAGACAAAAGTGAAATTCATCTCCATAAAAGTATCATATTTGCAAGAGATATCTATGTAAAAATTGAACTTACCATGCTCAATTTTTGTGTAATTCTACAAACTATCCATTTTTTGTGGAAAGGTCACTCTCGAACGCACACACAATATATTCTGCTGAATATATTACATTGTGGTGTATGTCTAAATTTAAAATATACCAATATAACGTGTCACTTAAGCGCACAAACAAAATCTAAAACAACATTGTGTCAAGTCAAGTTGACTCTCATTGTTGTCAAGTTGACCGTCCCTTTCATTTATTTACAACCAAAGTGGTCTACGTGCTTGGAGTGATGACTTCATTCACGATGGTCGATGGTACACATTTATTTATAACTTAAATGAGCCACGTCCTTGGAGTGAAGATGCTTTTAAGATGACTTTTCTTTAGCAGTAAAATTATTCGTTTTTATCACGGTACCAACCAACTGCTTTTCCATGACGTCCATTTTAACGTTTAGTGCAATAAATATACATTCTGCCCTACTTCAGCAAACGTGACACACACTTTAAAAGAGAGCAATCTTCAATTGACAATTTGACTTTGAAATAATCATGTACTCTACAGCATTTAAGAAGGATATCTCTACAGAAACTAGACAAGGATAAGAGATATACTGTCACAGGAGATTCATTTTCACTGATGTGTATCGCATATTTAGACAATCATAAAAATACTAAGCATTACCTAAATATGAATTGACTTAATTTAACATGTAGCCAAGATACTCAGCTGTTTCCTTTAACCCTGACAGAAACTACAGCTCTTACATAAGGACAATATTATTTAGGGCAAATATAGTATTGCATACTAAATTTACTAATTATTTTCATATACAAGACTGAAAATGTGACTTTTTAATTCTTGATCCATCATGTATAGTGTAAGGATGAAAATGCTATGAAATACCTCCAGATATATTTATCTTCCCTTCACAGTGTTTTCTACGCAGTTTAAATTAGCTCATGGAAAGAGGATAACTTAAGTGCACGTACATTATGGAAAATAAATCTTTAATAAAGTGAGAGCCTAACATTAAGGCCTCCATATATAGCATAAATCCTAACGATATCTATGATTTAATTTTGTTTTTCTATATGATGAGGTTGCCACATATCGGATAGCTCGTGTTCACCAGAATACCGCTATGTGGAATGAAGCATTCTGTCAACATGCCGCTATAATTCCATGCTATTCTATATTTTTGTGATGTGGCCCAAAGTTTGAAGAACAGTGTGGGGTTGTTTGAAGGGACTGAGCAATATTCAACCAATGTAATTACCATTCAGAATCTTTAAACCTTTATGAGAAAATTCGGAAAGAAAAGTTGGCGGAATGCAGCAAAAGTCTATTGATGGTTACAAATAGACTTGCACAAGTGAAAGTGAGAAATGCTGGCTTAAAGAAATTCCACATTTCTGACAGTGTTTTAACTCCTTATACAAACGGAATGTAAAATTACTTATCTTCATAAACATAATTAAAGAGAAGAAAAAATACAAAAAGCTTCTATTATTGCATAACATTAAAAAGGCAAGTGGACGGAAGACCATATATATATATATATATATATATATATATATATATAATACGTTGCCTAAAATCACTTAAGCCAGCATACACTATATCATACAAAGGAGTCTATAACAACTGGGACACCTTCCTTAAAGCTTACTGAGTTCTCTATCCTGGTTTATGGCATACCTTTCTAGAACCATGTTGTTAGTGTTTATATATGATTTATTATGATAATTGTGTGAAATCTCTAGTAGGTGACCAAAATCATCCACACGTGGTTCATTCTGTTTAAATAACTTATTTTGACCATAGATGACAATATATCAGCCAACACCACTGATGAACATCTTTGTCTGCCCTAGCCACCTATACCAAAGGACCCCCTTCTGAAATCAACATGCACTATTTGCTTAAGTTTTTATATATTTTCTCATTACAAATCCGTCAATATCTGATCAAAAATAATCAATGTCCTTTCCTGCTACTTAATCAAACTACTAGAGTTATAAATGGCGCTTCTATATACACGTTTATATGGATACACTGTTGTTCCATTTTGCTACAACGGTGCCAATCGCTATTACATACACCTCCATGCTAACGTTTGATGAAATAAATATATAGTATCTGCCCTAATGCGGCACACATGTCCCACACTGCCACAGAGAGAAATCTTCAATTAACAATTTGACGAGGACAGAACCATAAACTCCACAGGTGTTAAGAGAGATAACTCTTTTGAAACTAGACAAGGGCATGAATTATTCCGGCACAAGAGATACATTTTCACTAATGTTTATCACATTAAAGAAAAAATCATAAAACATAAAATACATGACCTAGATGTGAATTAGTTTGATATCATATGTAGAGATTCAGATTTCGTAAGCCTAACAGAAAATACTGGTCTTACACTAATCACAGCTATCTTTGTTGTTTTCGTAAGACTGACATAAAATACTGGTCTTACACTAATCACAGCTATCTGTGTTTTTGTTTAATACAATATCCACCCCTCCTTGCGCAATTGATACCATTATACCTCATGCATCTCTCGCAAAGACAGAAATCTTTTGATACGTTTACTGTGTAAAAGATATTATTGGAAACAACCCTCTGCGATAAAATATGCAGAGATACTGACTTGTAACCTTATGAAAAGTATATGTAATGCAGGAAAATATGCATAACGAAGATTTCAAATGAGAAAGCAGGTTATATCAGCTGGTCTTATACTAAACTAGATTTTAGTTATGTATGGGCTATGATGTGTCAATAGTCTATAATCATGTGCAGATGTCTTCTATTTTCACAAACAAGTTAATGTTATATTCAATAAGCATACACTTTTTAAGAGGATAAAGGGATCTGTATAACTAAAAAATGATTTGAAAGACAAGGGACTATACAAGCACAAAATTGTTCAGTATGTCCCGTGTATATATCATTGGCAAGGAGCAATGTGCAATCATCCTCAGTTTGTATTGATCTTCCGTATTTTAAATATGATAAATCCACGAAGAATATCATGCGCTTCATGATTTTTTGGTATTAATTTATACTGATCTGTGTCTCATCAACCCAAATTGCTTAATGTAGGGATGACAAAGTTATTACCATTTCTGTCGGTCTGTCCGTTCGTCTAAATTGTGTGAATACAACATAAAAATATCAGTGGAACATATTATATGGCACTTAAACACGACAATTTATTTTATGCAATCCGTAAAAGGCCTGTACAATTCTACACAACTGGTTTAATTTTATACTAATATTAATAAGTTCCTTCGGATATTAAATTATTCATCATTTAACTGCAGGTCTTTTGTAACGGGGGTATCATCTAGACTAGTTAACAGTTACGGATCTATAATATATGACAGCGAATATAGTTACAGGCAGTTTATATATCTATGGCATAACTTGATATCGAATCCCTTAAACGTATAGATGCATTGCATAATGTGATAGAAAATATCTTAAAGTTACAGACCTATTACATAAGATGATAGCAGGGAGTCCTTTAAAACTACATACCTATTACATAAGGTGATAGCGAGTCCCTTGAAACTACAGACTTATTACATGAGGTGACAGCGAGTCCATTGAAACTACAGACCTATTACATACGGTGATAGCGAGTCCCTTAAAACTACAGCCCTATTACATAAGGTGATAGCGAGTCCCTTAAAACTACAGCCCTATTACATAAGGTGATAGCGAGTGCCTTAAAACTACAGACATATTACATAAGATAATGCAAATCCCTAACAGTTAATACCGGTTAAATACGATTTTAGCGAATCCCTTAAATTTACCTACTTATTACATAAACTGGCTGTTGATGCCTTAAACTTACAGGCGTATTACTTAAGGTGAGGGCTATCCCGTTAGAGAAATGATATCTCAAGGTCTGCTGATTTAATAGCTCGATGTAAATCATAGTGCAAGGGTCAACCGTTTACAATCTAAATATTCTAGTCTGGGAACATTTCTAACTAGCATATGATGAATACAGATGTGGTTATGCAGTTGTATGAAGGAGCGACAGAGAGAGAAAGAGAGAGAGAGAGAGGTTGCATCTATTTTTCGAACTTTTGAAAGTCATATATGTGTCTAACATATAATCCGATGAAATCGTATGTTTCTTTAGTAAAGAAATAAAAAAGGGGAATTAGCAAGCTAGCTAGCAAGTTAGCTATCCATATATTTTTCAATATACTATTCTTGACAACCAGTTGTGCAACATACATATGCGTCTATAACTTTATTTTTGAAACACATGTCAAGCACCCACACCCTCCACAAAAAAAAAAACACAATTCAGAGATTTCGATGTAGTATTGTAAAATATTGAGAGCAAGTACTTTTGAAACACACGTCACGCACACACACACAAACGCACATACACACCATTCAGAGATTCCAGTGTGGTGTTGTAATATATAGGAATCAGCAAGTGAGCTATACATCGATTATTGTTGACAACCATCTAGGCAACATAGATAGGCATCTAACTGTATGTTTGGCATCAACTATAAGAATTGTTCATCTTATTATTTTTTGATGTAAAGAAAATGCAGATTTTTGATACTAAAGTGATGACTTTTAAAATATGGAGGTATTACTTGCTGGTGCTATTTAATGAAAATATCCTAACTGCACCAATTGCCATAGGTCAGTAATTATGTGTTATCTCTGAAATGTTTGCATTTGGGGATTTTCATGAGCATTACATTACAGGCAACCCAGCAACACCTAACAAAATAGCTGAACTGGCTGGAGAAAGTTGAGAAGTGAACTGGCAAAAGACGGTATAAGTGCTTAATATGCATGATGTTAGTATCTAAAAGAAGATAACTTTTGCAATTAAAACATACATGTGGTCATCAGATTAACTGATACTAAAATCTTACTTGTAAAATACATACTCATATACACCAAAAGACGCAACAACTTGTCTTGAGAACGTTGGAGCACCTATAAAGTAAGTTCTTTGTTTTTGAAATTTGTTCATAATGGACTTTTTGACTTGCATGTGGAAGGAAGATTATAAGTGGGCATGTGGATCCAGTCTTTACGACAACGTATTTTTTCTTTACAGGTTAGTTTCTTTCTTAACCAAGTTATTTTGTCTGACTGGAAATGAGTAACAGTTCTAAGGGCTTTGATTTAACGAATAAGAACAAACTTCAGGCGCTACAAAAACAGGGCAATAAAGATAGTGTTCATGATGTAGGAATGAGCTCACACAGAAAAGCTCAACATATCAGAAATTAGTGTGTATAGCTAAATGAGTCTGGCATTACTATGGATATAAATGACATGAATAAACAAGGACAGTCAACTTATGCATACGATGTATACACATGCAAGAGTTTGATCCTGATACTATTGCTGAATCAAAGAGATATATCCCTGGCATTCTGTAAAGAAAGGAAAATATTTGAATTTGCGAGAGAAAGAGCAAGATATGGGAGTTACTGAAGATATTTCGTAGCACTTATTTTGATCAAGTTAAGGTAAGTTGCATATATTACATATATTTGACTCTTTTTATGATTCTATTACATACATTTTGTCTAAAGACTGCCATTCTATATTATTAAAATCAAACTGTAAAGTGATGGTCAATCAGTTGTCCAGACATAAATCAATATTTCTTGACGATACTACATGCAACATTCAGATTGACTAAGAAGTTTCAAAAGTCGTCAAATTTTACACAATCTGATAGCTAGTGCAAGAGCTTTTGGTTTTAAAGAAAATCTATATTTGGGAGTATTAGAGAATACCGGCTGAGAAGTTTAGTTTTCCAACTGAAGTAACGTAAAATGCAGTATGTGTTATGTGTTATGTTGATTTTATATATTTACTATACCCTAATACTAAAGATAAAAATATAATTAATATGCATATTATCTTGCTCATAATTGAAATTGTCTATGATCCTGGTGATACAAACCCATTTACCCAAGTTTTATAGACATTGGATGAGAAATATAGACTGTATATAATAGCGGTAACAAGCTCAGCCAATCAGATGCAAAGTATGTTATCAATATGTACAGATCTCACTAAAACCAATAAGATACAATATTATCTAAACAATATTTATATGTCTTGCTCAGGATCAAACTCATCAGACATCTTGATAATCTAAAACTATTCAACATGTTTAATTAAAATCTGACGAGAGATTTAGTTGTTAGGGTGTTGACAAGCTCAGTCAATCAGATGCAATGTCATGTCATAGATATGTATGGACTTCAATCATAATCATACCCAAACAAGATCGTGATGTCATGGGCATATTTACCGATTGTGATCGTAACCCTATCATAATTACAGCCTTGATTGGTACAATCATCAGCCATTCAGATGCAATATCATCGAAAAAATATACATAAATCTCACTCATAATACAAATCTTCCAACAATTGTATGATGTTATCCTTTTTACCATTTGTTTAAAACTGGATCAGAAATATCGCTGGAGGTAAGAAAATCAGCCATTCATATACAAGATCTCTTTATTAATATGGTTAAATCTTGATCATAATATAATACATGCTATATCTTGATGATTAAAGCATATTTATCAGATTCGGTACAAACTATTATGAGAAATAGAATAGCTAAAGTGTTGGTAAGCTCGGGGAATCTGGTGCAAAATTACCTTATTAAAATAAATGGATTTTGTTCATAATTGTACTAATCAAAATATTGATGATAAAATCCCATTTATCAACTTTGATTACATTCGGATCAGAAACAGTTTCTAGAATCTAAACCAGCTCACACAGTAATACGCAAGATCACCTCATTAATATGCATGGATCCATTGCATTATCAAACTTGTGCACGATCTTAATCATATAAGCCTTTATTTGAAGTTTGGTCAAATTTAATTAGATCACAAATATGGCTTCCAGAGTCGTATCAAGTTCAGCCAATAAGATGCAAGAACACCGCATTAATATGAATTGATCTTGTTCATTATCAGGATCATCAGAAATCTTTAAAATCTAAGGTCACATACAATGTTTGATCACAATTGGATCAGAATTATGGACTCAAGAGTGATAACAAGCTCAGTCAATCAGATGCAAAAAAACACCTTATGAATATGCATGAATCTTACTTATTATTAAAATTGTCTGATATCATGATACATTAAGCATATCTTCCAAGTTTTTTTCTTAATCAAATCAGAACTGTGGCTTCCAGAGTAGTAACAAGGTCAGCCAATCCGATTTAAGATAACCTCATTAATACGCATGTACCTCGTTCATAATCTCACCCCATCCAAGATACTGATGATATAAACCTATAGTTCAACTCTGATACAAATTTTGGATAAATTCAGCTTACTGAGGGTAACTCAAGTGTTGGCTCATAAATGACACACTATGCAAGACAGATACATACCATAATCTAACTTGGTCTTACAGCTAGGCGAGCTAAAATGCATATTAAAACGTTTATAAGATAAATTGATTACTACATCTGTCAACAGTCAGTCTACACATTTGTTAAATATGTCCGTCAAGGGGCAAACTCATATTCAATTTCAAAATGTGTCAGACTGAAAGACCTTTTTTTTTCTTGCCTAAAAATAGGTATCCCTTTTTAGGCAGGAACAGTGTCAACATTAAGATTTTGTGTTAGAGTTTCTTGAAAATCATATACCTCAGCTGCTGTATTCAACTGAAACTTTAAAATATCAAATAATTGCTATAAGTAATTTGTCATAGCCAAAGTCATAAAAAAACTCTAAAATGACCGATATTTATTAATTTTTTATAATCGGACTGAAACATATAAGAATAATTAGTATTTTCAACAGGTTATCCCTCTGTAAACCTTTATTACAAAATATGAAGATGTATATACATTACAAAACTGTATTAATACATATTAAGCTTGGTGCAGATCATGGTAAAGAAAGGTTATGGAAATGGATCTTTCAAAATGTATTAATCCAAATAGTTTATAACCTCCTAAAAGAGACTAATTTAATATAAAATATTAATTTTGAGTAATAGTTATATATCCCCCTACAAAAGGAAAACACGTGTATTGAACTGTTACTAATAAATGCTGTTGAGCAATACAACGGTGAAGCAACCTGTGTAGAATGCTGTTAGCAAGTCTTGAGTTTTGGATTTTTAGGTGCCGTAATGTATTGCTTCTTTCTGTATTCCTGTACTATGCCTTAAGATTTTATCCTGAAATGGTACTGTTTTGTGTCTTTCTGGGATTGGCAGCACAAACATTAAGAGCTTGTGTTAAAGCTTTTCAAAGTTGTATCTCTTACACACAAGTTGATTAATGCAACTAAACTTTGGTTAGGTATTTATACATGCCTAACTTTAGTACCCTGGTATTACAGGGATTCTTTCACACCTGCAAAAGCAGACAATCATATTAGTATAATTATGTCCACAGGCAAGACACTGCATTTAATTCAATTCAATTTCATTTGTAGGATGGACCTAACCACACATTTTTTTCATTAAGTACATTTGGAATTGATTCCATCAGTTCCTACCCCTACCCCTGAAACAAGTAAACCTTATCAAAGAGACATTGGATAGATCACAACAATCTCTTGTCTAGCAAACTTGGGATCATTTCAAAATGTCTATTACATGACAAATTTGGGATCAGTCCCAAAAAGTACTTTCAGGTAAGCTTGGTTCGATTCCAAATACCTCTTTATAAGCAAAATATGGGTCAATCCCAAACGTCTCTTAGCAGGCAAATTATAATAGATTAACACAATCCTATTTCTTGAAAACTTGGCATTGAACCCATAATCTTTTCCTGGTCAAAGTTGTGATTGTTCCCATAAATATGTACAAATGCTAAAACTGCATCTGCCAATTTGATATTTGTTACTGTGACCAGTACTAAAACATGAGTGCAAAGAGTCGATATTGTTATCAAAAGCCTCAAATAATATGGTTAAGTGTAATAAATTTAATTAAATACAAGAGGATTTTTCTGGAAAATGATTGTTTAAAAAAAGGATTAACCGATTTGTCCTTAATTTAATTATTGTCATATATATATATATATATATATATATATATATATATATATATATATATATATATATATATGCGTTATTAGTGGTAATGATTTT
This sequence comes from Margaritifera margaritifera, assembly GCA_029931535.1. Taxonomy (NCBI): domain Eukaryota; kingdom Metazoa; phylum Mollusca; class Bivalvia; order Unionida; family Margaritiferidae; genus Margaritifera; species Margaritifera margaritifera. The sequence goes on along the minus strand of JAQPZY010000815.1, from coordinate 321,724 downwards.
CATTAACTATTGTATGGGTATAGAGACCGGAAGAACGGAAATATACTCTTTCAGGCATGAGCGCATAGCGCCAGAGAAGGTCAATAACCGACATTAAATCGTTGTGTTATTTTTATAAGCGTGAGGGAATAGATATTTGTATAGGTTAGAATGCTCTATCATTAGATCTATTAGATACTTGAGAAACCTTCTGCATACAAATTTAGTACCCAAAGATGAATATATTACTGCTTTGGGTGCGCTATTGTAGAGTGATGGCGCACCCTAGGTGCACTATTGTAGAGTGATGGGGCACTCTTTTGGTTATATTTCGCTCTTGAATGAGTTGTGTCGAAACAGGCTTATAACTACGATGAATATAATGAAGCATTTCAAGTGTTTGGGTCAAAGGTGAACAACGGCACGTATTTAGAGGTATATGTATATGTGATTTAGTATACAAATTCTTACGCCCCATTATCAAAGGGCTACCCCATGTAGTCCCACACGCCAGTCTCTGGGTCGGAATCAGTCTCAGAAACAAAGTTTCATATGCTTGATTCAGCACTAACATAGTCGGACAGAGAGTGCACCTCCAACGTGGAGAGTGACGCAAAACATTGATGAAGCTAATTACTCCAGTATGTACATACACATCGTGGGGACATTAGTTATAATATTGTCAGTGTGCTCTTAAATTGCTGAGGTTAAACCTATTGAAATTTGCCCCCAAACTAACTTATTAAGCTCACAGTTTGGCATGGCGTTGAACACGGTACATATACTTGTCTGTGAGAAGATATATATCATATCACGTTTCATTCTATGGCGAAAATCGAAAACTTATGTAAATTAAAGCCCTTATTAAAACCAAAATTTAATTTTGTTCCAAAAATGTGTATTCTTCAGATGTTTTAGTTAATCACAATATGCTTAATGTTTGTACTTTAATATACTAGGGGGTTTCGGTTTTGCCAGCGTTAGAAACAAACAACAACAAAAAAGACAAAACAAACTGAGTCATGACAGTGCTAATCACAGACAAGATACTGAATTCCATTGAATCCTTGTTTTTAATATATTTTAGATTTTCTATATATATTTTTGAAGATAGGTCATAGTGTAATGCATTTTCTGTTTTCTTCAACGGTTGCCAAGGTCAAGACATTCCGAGGTGAGGTTAGGATAGAACAGGACTGGAATGAAATATTTAAAGATCCGAACTCAGATTTGTCAAACGAAAAAGCCTACAACTTTAAATCAGCTGTAAGATTTGTTCCATGTTTGTTTAGTTTTTCTCACTTTTTGCCTCGCCTGCATTATTATATTGAGACATAGACACCACTTTTCCAGCAGTGATCATGGCGACAACAGCGATGCTGGTTACAATGGCAGCAAAGGCATCACGAATAATAAAGTTTTGTGTTAAATTTTGCACACGCCAGATAAAGTTGTAAACAGCAGCATTCAATCACAGACGAGACACTGAGGGTTAAAGAGGGATCGGACCACTAATTTATTTCAAATCGAACTTAATATTAGAAATAATTTCTTCACTAGCTGGGAATACAAGCCACCCATGGATCCATTCATTAAAGTTAGACAAAAATGTTCATCCTTAAAAAAGGTGTTAGGCAGCATGTTTTAGAATCTGGTGATGCCATACTGGGAGGATCTCTGGTCTGCACCTAATAACATAACCTCACACCAAGAGTACATATGTTATTTTGTCAGTAGGAAATTAAATACAGGATATTAAAATAAAAGTAAATATTTCTTTGTCAGCTATAGCACATACATTGAAGTTTGTGAAATTAATAATGGAACACAATTGAACCAATGTATTACCTAATGGGCGCATCTCAAAAGATTTAGTACTCTATTTTTTATTCCCCCACCAGGAGACTGGTTCCATGGTTGTAAACTAATTAGTGGTCCAATACCTATACCAAAAATACATTTTTGTCATTTTTATATATTGACAACCTTAGGCACCAAGTATGTACTATACTAACGTGGGTGATATTCAAAGTGCACTAAATGGTAATAGTGAACACTTGTGCAATGCCTATTTATGACAAGAATGTATGTTGTATTTCAAGAATGTTTACCATATTCATATATTATGGTGAAGTTAACTGAGTAAATGCAGTGATTGTAACAGTTTGTCTCGTGTTTTTCTTGATTTCATGTGTGTCTGCTATTCAGATAGGCATGCATGAAATATCCATCTTTAAACATTAAGAAATAAGAGGTATCAAGTTACACAACCCCCTATTTTCATCACTTTCTGGAATAAAGATCATATTTTGGTTGCATACAATTTCATTAATTGTCGATAATATCTTCTTGAATCATATATTAAGAAGTGTTTATTTCACATAACAGGTTTATTGTATTTTTCATCACTACAGAATGTAGTTCTAACAGTGCTCAGCAGGTACTGAATTCACACCTTGAAACTCAAAACATAAACTACAGTTACTTTACTGTGTCCAAACTGTCAAAAGTACAGAGGAAAACCAAAGATTGTCTTAATGCATGAGTTCAGTTTTACATCAGACTAGGAAATATTCCTCATGACAAGGGTGGAACAAGTGAGAAAACTGTAGAGAGTGATGTGACAAAAACACTATATAAAAGACTTTCAAAGAAATGTACAATATGTTCACAAAAAGACCAACTTCACACTTTGATATTGAGAAAGATTAAGTTTAGGTACAATACAAGTTCCTATGGCCAACTGAAACCAACGTGTTAGAGGTTGATTTGCATGCCGGTGGCTCAGAACAAAAGAGGTAGGTATAAATTCATCATTATTCAATGTTGTAAAAAACATTACCGATCAATTTGGTTTCCTACTTTTCATCACACAATTCATAGAGGAAAGTAATGTAAAGAAAAAATAAAACAATGATTAACAGGTACAATTTAATTGAAAAACAATTTATCAGACAAAATATGTGCACAAATACCATATATGCTGAGAGGCAGATTTCTTCGCATGATTCGTAACTGTAATATAATACAACAAAAATACAATTCTAGTGTTAAAGTTCCGATTTTGTTACTATGAGATCTGTTAGCTCTTTCTAAAAAATGGACTAGGCGAGTTAACCTATCCCAATAAACTAATACCTTGACACAGAGAGTTGTTAATAAGAAATGAATGCATTTACAAAACACCCGGCAACATACAATGTGATAAATTTCAGATTATATATCCCACAAAGGGTAATACATTCATAATGGTTATGTCAGGTCCGGTGAACATAGTCGATACAGCCGGTACAGACCAAGAAAATTGAAGAACTGTAGAATGCAGTGTTCACATAACACAAGAGAACATATCCCATGTGTGATGTGAGCCTCGAATGGGAGACATCGTTACAAAGTGTAATGCACTTACAAATATGATGCCAAGAAGAAAAAAAAATTGAATGTGAGACTATGAGTATGAGAAACAATTTTGCGATAGACCTCAGAGTATTGTCATGCAGAATTTAATGATGCCTTTCAGAAATACTGTGGGGAAACTTTTACGATAATGAGGGCCATGTCAGAAGCAGTAAATGCGATATGATATATTTAATGCTCTGTTATCACGTGCAAACTGGTTAGTTAAAAGCTCATAGTTGCCTGACACATTTAGAATAGTAAATGCTACACATATCGAATCAAGTATACGAATGCTTGTTAACTATCGGCTGGGGAAAATGACATTTCAGAAGACATTCCTCAATACTAACACACAAATGTCTGAAAATGTAAATATCGAAATTCAAAGAAGTTTACCTTGAAATGTAACATTCATGAGGAATTACCATGCACATTGTCACATCCCAGTACATTACAGCAACAATGGTCTTATGGAGTCTAAAGTGAAACTGCTGAGCTTCTGGGTGCTCCATAGCAGTAAACTCCTGTGTGGCTATGCAACGGAAAGAATACATATAGCACATATTATTGATAGGACATTTTACAAGAAAAAGAAAGCATACAGACATAATAGATGTAAAAAGAGAAAGCTTGTATTCAGACCCAATGAGAAATATGAGGAGGAGAGGATTTTTCTTTTGTTTTTCTTCACAGTTCACTGGAAATAGTGTCTCAATGAACGGTGAGTCTATATAACAGGTTCACAGCTGCAGAGGCTTATATTGTGCATAGTATACTGAGTTATCTCCCTTATATAATTTGTTCAACAACATTACAAAGTGATTTACCTGTATCTTATGCTCCTTATTTGCCGGTGCATGATGACATAGGAAGGTCTGGTTAAACAATATTTTCATTTGGATCTAAACTGCACATAATATGTTCCAGTCTTCATTTATTATTGAGTCAAAACATTAACATCACCGATATATCATAATATACAAAACAATAACATGTATGCCTTCAATAATTATAATGAAGACATGGCATTTCACTATAAATACTGACATGAAACCTCCAATCAAAACACCTGAAACAATGCGTAGCCAAAACCTTCTTCATCGCCTTCAAATATTATAGTCACAGTTAAGTAATAAAACGACATCTTGAAGACAACATGTCGGGGTGGGGGAACATTATTTTGACTGACATGAGAGAGACTTCGCAATAAAAGGGCTAATTTTAGTTTAACTCCTACAATTTGCGATTCTTATTATACTATAATGATTTAATACATTGATTAAATATTTTAATTTCCCTCAACAACTTTCCATTTTGCAGTGTCGCATAAAAGACATAATAAGCTCCTCTCTCCTAATCTGCAGACGGATTAATGGCACATTTGCAGAATCTGACTTATTATATGGTCACTCCACTTCATTGTTCGGCGTTGATTTAATCTACAAGTCAACCAAATACGTTTTTACCACACCAAGTTTGCGACGAGCAAGTAAGCCATCGAGCCAAAAATTTCCTTGTAATAACGTGAAACTGAATTACTACGCAATGCCGTTGTGAATACATATGTATAATGACTAAACACTAGGAAAGCATGTACGAACCAAAATTTGTTTGATCTTCAATTTTGGCACAAAAATGAACATCACATGCGGCTACAAACACGACTAATTCTAGATTAGGAATTGGAATTAAAGAAAGCCTGCTGAATAGTATCGACACTTGGTCCCTTTATCATTTTCATTATATTATTCGGAGCGCTAAGGTGTTCTTCCAAATGCCTGTATCGTCCCCTCTCTTTCTGGAGGTCGAAATAAGGTTTTAATGATTCCTAAGTATAGAATATTCACAAATGTTATACTCGCGGTTATTCCGATAAAGTGGTTCTGGGTGTAAAGACACGTGGCTAAGAGTGTATTGATTCCTTTTTAATTTTATCTCCTGCACGTGTTTTACTCTTTGTTAATTTTTCTAATTGATATTTTGCTTTAGAACTTCATCTTACAGTGTTATAGTGGGCTGAAACACGTTCGGTACACTGAAAATACCAATACTATTTTTCTCGACTGGAAAAAAAATTCAGCTTGCACAAGATTTCAAAGCAAAAATCGTACATGACAAGGGAAACACTGTCAAGCAGCAATGTATAGATCATACATTTGGAATATTGTATAATAGTGCAAAACTCTACATAGGACAATGAAACACAGTAGACATGAGCAGATAAAGAAAGGTAATAACTTCACAGAATCTACATGATATTTGTTTCTACATATCCCCAATGTAAATACGTCGTATTAGTATCATGTCCCTAAGTTTGTGAACGTGAAAAAGAAATCAGTAGATTCCGAAGTGCTTGGTTTCAGCTTTCAGTTCCTCCTGTTATATATATATATATATATATATATATATATATATATATATATTGGTTTTAACCACACTTTTAACACAGTTGTTGTGACTATATCATGCCTTGGAAATGGCAGCTTAATATTTTCCTTAGAACACACAAAGGCCGCCGCCGAGGAGATATCGAACCCCGGGACATTTGGACTACAAGTCAAAGGTTCTACTTATTGAGCTTTAAATATATATATATATATATATATATATATATATATATATATATATATATATATATATATATATATATATTATCTGACAAAAGTAAAGTATTGTAGTCAAAAGTAGTAGGTACTAATTATGTAGCAATGGTACACATTAGTGAGAATTTAACTTTAACATCTCCTTGCATTCCAAAACCTTTTCACATTGCGTTTTTTGTCGTGATTTGAACCTAATGACTGAGATGGAAATAATTAAAAGGAACTCACGTTGGCCATAACTCCTAGCTCCATGGAGGCGATTACGATATGAGTTCAACTATTTAAGATCCGATTTCGGCCAGGAAAATGTGAACCTATTGTATTAAGATCATTTAATTGCAAACAAGCTTGGACCAGAGACAGTCTTGACATATCTGTACCCTTGTTCTTACTTACTAAAGGTTTTAAAACATTTTTCGCATTCGGTGCCGATGTATCCTTTTCAATTTTGTTATTTTGCTTAAGTTCGAAATCGATTTACTGCTTACTAACTAGGTTCGCATTTGAACGTTTTTCAAAAATGTTGTATTTTATTGTAGGGAATTACAACTGATATAATAATATACTCTCGTATTCGTGATTTTACTCAGGTTCTTTTTTACATTCGCAAACATACGGACATATAGTTTTCAAGCAATTTCAAATTTGGTTCAGCTGAATATAAAAGACGGTATTTACGCATTCTCACAGGGAACTGTGATTTATTAAATATTTTGAAATTTATTTTATTTATATTTTCGCAGGGGTCTAAAATTATTTTTTGAAATACATGGGTACATGCAAATTATTTGTCAATTTTCAGCAGTATTAATTCATTCTTTCGAAAGTTGTATATTTTTATCTTTCTAACAACTGACGTAAGTCATACTGTGTCCTTTATTATTAATAGTATTATTATTAATATTAATATTATATTATTATTATTAGTAGTAGTGGTAGTAGTAGTATTAGTATTAGTATTATTATTATTATTATTATTATTATTATTATTATTATTATTATTATTATTATTATTATTATTATTATTCAAATGAAAAAATAAGCATGTCTGAAGAAAGAAAGAAAGACACCCAGACAATTCGAAACACTGTCGATATATTCGTGCTTGAGAGACGTTTCACAAGTATTTGGGATCAATTGTTCTTTCTTCTGTTTCTTAACGGTAAGAACAGTACGATACGACTATGGGATATTTGATTTGAATGATACGAGTTAAACTTTGATGAAAGAGATAACATAATCGTCTTCAGATTTACAAGATAGAATGCGTTAAAAAGCGACCACTAGCAAAGTTCGTGGAAAAAAATACAGCTTATAGCCAGATAAAGATAATTCCGCGCTGTTTGTTGCTCACTATTTCAACACAAATGTTACAGGAACATTATTTCAATTAGACGACATCGACATACACAAATATGTTGGGAAAACATTTTTGTGTTCGTCAATTCTCTTCTTAATATGTACTCATGTTGAAAGATTTATTTCTTAGCTATTTTAAATTTGTTTTGCAATTTGTGTTCACACAAAGCTAAATTGGTATCGTAGCCGACACCAAGTTGTTTTGTTATTTCTTAATGCTTTTCTCTTACCTTTCTAATGGAATTGTACCGTCTCATACCAAAATCACTATACCCTAACATTAAAAATTATTTTAATTTTACTTTAATTGTTATATGCGTCACATTTAACGTCGCAAAATTTAGTATATGGATGTATCTTCTAGACATTGAAGCCAATTGTAGATAAATGTGACGTATATGTCATTCTTCAATCTTCGTTAATACCGACTTCATACATCATGACTGATATTGCTAGCAACGGAGCTATTAGTGTCCAGTGGACAAATGTCTCGTTTACCATGACGTTTAATTTGTTTTATTATAGATACGTTCGACGTAACCTAACCAAATTGTATCTGTGGACGGACCTTGGTGAATGCAACTGCATCATGTTAAAAGTAGGTTAACGTGACCACAAATCATGTTTCTATGACTCTGGTTTACCCGTTTAAGTCGTCTATTCGAAAACTATTACCTCTAAGGTCACCAAAAACTATGGGTCTGGATCTACCCGTGAGAATCCCAAAAATATAATATGTCCTACAATGAATCATGTTACCTTTGCCTTCAAGAAGATTTTAAAATACCATTTGCCTTTCACTCTTCGAACCTTACATCTCGCAAGATCGATTGGAGTGAAATAGCATCATACGAAAAGTAGCTAAGTGTGACCTATATGTTATACTCCAGTGACTAATATTTTTTATAATACTATCACTGGGAAATATGCCCCAAACGTGTGGTACTATTCTTTTTCAAGTTCGATTTGCTCTTGTTTCCTTAAGTGTAATATGTTATCATACCAAAAGGCCAAATAAAGACTGGAAATGTCATTGCAAATAGCGTTTTTCGTGCATTTCCAGGGTTTCGATTCGTGTATATGGGACATCAAATCTGTTTTTCTGAATTAGTCATCATCAGGCAAAGGTTTTGTCCATTCAATTACAGGTTTCCATATTTGACAGTAGATGTACAATATATACAGATATTTTACGAACTATAGTAAACTTTGATCAAGCTGTTCCCAACCACACTGCCGGGTTAGTTTGATTTTACCAACATCTCATGTCCAGTTGTAATATATATCTGTTAGAAGAGTCATCACTGCGAAATCTTAAAATGTAGTTATCGAAACTGTTTAATGGATTGTATGTGAAATAATATTGTTCACTGTAGTATATATGCATATCTGTCAATGTGTGTGCAATGCGTTTGTTCACTGCTGCTTTAAACAGAGTCGTAGGATAGTGAAAAGGTGTTATGCAAGTTAATTTCTTCAGTCTTAGGTGTGTTATATAATTGTCGCAAATCTAAATATTTATACTTTAATTGTATTCAACTACATATCACCCCAGCCTAGCCTTTCAAAGACTAGCTTTTATGAGCATCTACTTTATGTGGAGCCTACCAGTATACCTGTGGTTTAACTGCACGTAACAAAAAAGTTTGCATGCTTTCTTTCAATCATCTCATTTCGATCTCACATCAAAGAGAAAAAGACGCATTTAGATTAATTGTTTCGTCTGTAACTTTGCTTGATTTAATACTATCGATTCGTCCATTTATTTCTTCATTTTTGATTTTAATCTGACGGATACAAATATGTATACAGTAATAAACAGATTGTTTTAATGCCTTGTATGTGCACATTGGTAAAACAATAAAGAAATATAAACTCAGAAAAAGTGTAATGATTTTGGTATAATTGTAATTGCGTGCGATTTTTAAATCTTCATATACAATTTTTTAACTAGACTACTTTTAAAGTCACATTTTACATTATCGGATTATGTACTGATAGTATGATAATATATCCATATAATTGTGATTCTCGTGTTTACTGTTTATGGTCATAAACTCCAGGTCTGATCTTTATTTAATTGTATTAAAATGAAAATCAGGGATGTATTTATGTGTGTGTGTGCACGTGTTTGTATGTATGTGTGTTTTAGGTAAGAAGATTAGTTTTGAAGTCACATTTGACATTGTATCATCATATTCATGGTATTATAATGTGTATATAATTTTGGATGTGATGTTGTTTTTCTTTACATTAAATCAAAATAAGAGATTATGTGTGTATTTGTTTGTCTGTGTTTGTGAGTGTTAAGTATATTAGTTTTAAAGTCACATTATTACGTTTTATGATGATAAAGTCGGGGTATGTTTGCAATAACGTTTTACAACATTTCAGCACGGCTGCAGGAATATACTGTCAACTAAAGGTAGAGTTTAAAAAATGTAAAATGAATTGCACAAAAAAATATCAGAAGATAAAACCCTTCCAAATAAATGTAAACCTGAAATACGAGATTAAATATGAATCGTAAAGATGTAAAATTCTGTATGTACTTTTGATCGTGATGTGTCTTCTTCAGATTTAAATCAAAATTAAGGACGTGCATGTGCTTATGTTTATCTGTGCGTTCTTTATTTAACTAGACTGGTTTCCACGTTGCAGTCTACTTTGTATAATTATATACTAAAATTATAATATGTGTAAATTAGTGATCGTTTTTTTTTTTGCCTTTCTGTTGAAATCGAAATTATATGTATGTGTTGTATTTATGTGTCTGTGTGTGTTCGATTGATTATTTTATAGGTACATTTGAAGTCGTACTTTCCTATTTATGATCATATAAAAATGGGATAATGTGTTGTTTATTAACTTTTGTCTTTATATTGAAATAATAATTAAGAATGAATGTGATTTTGCGTATGTGAATTTGTGTGTGTATACAATATATTCAGAGTGTATAATATGTACATAATTTTGATCGTGATTTATTTTTTGTTTATATTAAAATTAAAGATAAGGATGTGTGTGCATTCATGCGTGTGTATTTTTCGTTTATAGACGTATATTAATTTTAACTTGAAGTTTTACTATTTCTGATCATATACTCATGATATATTAATTTGCTACAATTCTGAGATTTGTCTTGCTTTGTGTAAGCGTAAGGGCTGTGTGTTTATGTGTTTAATTTCTTTTTATTTAAGTAGATTATTTTCAAAAATAACATTTGAGTTTTCCTGATCATATACTCAGGGTAAATGTACATAGTTTTTATTTTGTTTACTTTATAATTAAATCAAACTTAGATGTTTTTGCGTTTGATATGTGATTGTATCTTCGTTTGGATATTAAAAGTGGCATAATAACGTACAATTTTACACTCTTAATACAATTCTTATTTGCCTCTTAAATAGCTTGTGTGGATATTGTGTATATTATTGCAAATTAAATCAGTAATAATACATATTAGGATTTAATGTTTTGATTGGGGCCAACCACAAAGTTTAGGTTATGCGAAACAGCAAAGGCAGCTTTTTAGCCGTTAATCATTAGACCATGGGTCTAAATTATGTATTCCCGCATTTGTAAGGGATATAGAGAGATTTTGGGACGAGCTGGCAGGGAAGAAAACTAATGGATAATGAGACAAATACTGCATTGTGTTTACATTTTATCGTGCTATATTTGAGGACATTTTAAATTGTAAGGATGGCTTAAAATGCGTGGGAATAAAAGTACATATCTCGATCGTGTGCCACTGATTAAAAGATGAGGAAAAGAGCACATCTTGTTAATGGGCTGTCCTTGTGGCCCGATCTGATTTGTTGCCATGATATTCTCTAGTCATGGTTGGTATTTAATGTAGAGCTTCAGACGCTTTTAATTTTTATATTGTGTCATACTTGAAAGGTTACTAAACTATTGAAGATTGCACAAACATTAGAAACTACGTTCGAATGTTAAACATATAAAAACCATGTATACTTTTAAATGAAACAGACTAACATTGGAGATTTTCTAGGTTACCGAGCTCTACATATTAATTTGCACAACACATGACCATGCTTTAGAAGGGGATATTGTGATACTCTTGATCCATCTGTCTGTCACTCCATTTCTCTCTCTAGCTATATCACTACCTATATCCAAAACAAAGATTTTATTGCCAATAGATACTAATCAAAACCCAAGAAAATGCATTAAAAACGAAATGTGCATGGATATTTCCAGTCTGTTTTTAGCCTTTTTATATGTAAAACATATTACACCTAAGGGAACAAAAATGAAATAATACTTGAAAAAGAATAACACCAGAAGTTTCGGGTATATATTTTAGTGATACTATTGCAGACAAAAAGAGTCACTGGAGTATACAGTATAGGACACACTTAGCTACGTTTCAAATGAAGACATTTCACTTCAGTATATCTTGCAAGAGATAAAGTTACTATGATATTTTAAAATCATCTTGAAGACAAAGATAAACATGATTCACTGAAGCATCAAATGTAGGTCATAGTGGCATATTTTTGATCTGATGGGATTTGCACGGGTAGATCCAGACACATAATGTTTGGTGCCCTTAGAGGTAATATTTTTCGAGTAGTGGACCTAAACGGGTAAACCAGAGTCACGGAAGCATGATTTTGTAATTCATGGTAACCTGCTTTTACCATGATGTTGTTGCAATCACCAGGGTCTGTCCACAGATAAAGTTTGTTTTGTTTAGACAAACGTATCTATGAGAAATAAATTAAACATCATGGACACTAATAGCTCAGTCTCTATCAATGCCAGTCATGATGTATGAAGTCGTTCCGAAAGAAGATTGAAGAATGGCAAATACGTCACATTTGATTACAGTTTGGATCGATGTGTAGTACTCACGAAGATACACTTCTACGCCATGTTTCATGACGTTAAAAGTAAAGAATATATGCTGTAACTTAAAATTTTTAAACAAAATGTATGTTTGGGGACGGGATACTTTGGTATGAGGTTGCAAAACTCCATCAGATAGGTAAGAAAGAAGCATCCAGAAATAACAAAGCAGGTTAGAAATAAATCTTCCTCATACCAACTAAAGTACACAAAAACAGAAGAGTATTGACGAAAAGAAAATAATTATTTTTAAACATATATATGTATATCGATGTTGTCTAATTGTAATAATGTTCGTGCAACATTTGTGTTGACAATGTGAGAGATACACATCGCGGAATTATATTTCTCTGACTGTCAGCTGTATTTTTACGCTGAACTTTGCTATTGTTCTCTTCTTAACATATTATATCTGTTAAATCTGAAGATTATTATCTCCTCTCTTCATCAAAGTTTAACTCATACCATTGAAATAAAATATCCCATAGTCGTATTGCACTGTTCTTACCATTAAGAAACAGAAGAAAGAACAATTGATCCCAAATAAAAGTAATTTGTGTCTCAAACACCAATATATCGAGGGTGTTTCGAATTGTCCGGATGTCTTTTTATTTTATTTTTTAGGCATGCTTATTTATTCCTTTGAATACTACTACTGCTACTAAAACTACTACTACTACTACTACTACTACTAGTACAAATACTACTACTACTACTGCTATTATTGCTACTACTACTACTAATAATAATAATAATAATAATAATAATAATAATAATAATGGGCACATTTGACTTAAGTATAATTTTAGGACATTCAAATGAATAAGCTTCCGAAAGAATGGATTGTTACTGCAGAAAACTGACGAATAATTTTCATGAACCAATGCATTTTAATAATTTATTTTAGGGTTGTGTGAAAATATAGAGATATTACAATTTAAAAGTTTTAATAAATCACAGTTAGCTGAAAATTACGTAGATACCGTCTTTTTTATTCAGTTTGACTAAATCTGAAAATTGTTTGAAAACTGTATGTCAGTATATTTGGAAATACAACAGAAATATGACTTTTGAGCAAATTATTAATTTGCAGAAAATACAAAATCTGAGCAAAATCACGAAGAGAGTATAATATTGTATCAATTGTAATTCAATGCAAAATAATACATACATTTTTTTAAAACATTTCAAATGAGAAACTACTTAGTTAACAGTTAAGCCCAATTCGAAATTAAGCAAACTAACACAAATTAAAAAGGACACATCATCACCTAATACGAAGAATGTTTTGAAACCTTTAGTAATTATGAAGAGTGGGTACAGACACTGGCAGACTGTCTCTGGTCCGACCCTGTTTGCAATGAAATAATTACCCACATCAGATAAATGAGAGAAGGCGCCTACTCTATATGTATCACGCAGGAGGAATGTAATTCATCGCAAGAAATATTGATTGTATTACTAGTGATCTAATATGTTAAGCTAATTAAGCAGCTCAACATACACTAGTATAGGTGTTAGGCTAGGAAACTACTTAAATTGTTAATAATTCCTGATGACTAGTGTGCTGTATGCATACTATGCAATACGAATTTACCACTTTAGAGATCGAAGACAGATATCCTGCGTGCGCCTCATATGTTTGAAGGTAATTAGAATGTCGTCCAAAATGTTGAAAACATATGTCATGCTTATTAAAAAGTGTTGTTCTGTCTGTTGTTGTTGTGAACGAATTCATTCTGCGTTTGATATTACCATGGTTTGCACTAATACAGAAAATTGATTATTTTAAATAACTGTTGCGGATACTGACACGATGACTTATCATTTAATCAATCTATATTTAATACATTTGCGGCAAAACTGTTACTAGTAGATTTCTTGACCACATCATCATTCTGCAAATAATCTATAAAAACAAATCCTTACAAAACATTGATTATTTTTAAAACGTCTGTATGTCATCATAGGTATTAAAGTCGATACAGGTACGTTTTGAAATTTGCATGCCAGCGGTTACACAAGTATCTACTAGGTTCAAGTATCGATTTGAGAAAATTGATTATTCTTTCTAAGAAAAAGACTTGATTATTCTTCAAAAGAACGGAACGTGATGAAAAACAAAGAAACAAACATTATACAACTCAAGTTTATATCTTCATTTGCATATGTTTTACTGTATCTTGCAAGTAAGCACTTTAAATGGAGATAATACATATTTTACTATTTGTCTACAAAATATACCCTTGAATAGAGGCGAGAGTTCTGTCAATGTCAAAAGCTGATGGGACTTTTTTTTTGTTTTTTTTTTTCTTTGTTTTTTTTTTTACATGGAGTGCCTAGAAAAAATTAGCATTTTTTCAGACATCTGTTTTATAATTTACTGACAAAAGAACGAGCCATAGATTTATAGTGTCACTGTATGTTGTTTCTTTCTTTGTGCTGTAGCTTAATTTGTCAGCTTTTAACACGATGTAGATGAAGCAGAAAAAATGTTTTATTATTTTGATAGTTTTGTATAAATACGAATCTTTGTTGGCAAGGTGATGACGAAAATTATACCAAGTCAGAAATGATGCAAATGGTGGTATTGGTTAGTGTATAATACATATATAACTACTAAAACGTACATCAAAGCATCCTACAGATAATGTACCGTCAAATCAGGGTCTATTTTGTTCGTCTGAAATGACAGATACAATGAACTTGCATATAACCCTGTTTGCCGTTACATGACATACGCAGGTCTTGATACACAATATTTCCAGTTGAATCTAAGCTGCTCTCCATGAATTCCTCTCTTCAATTTGTATTTAGTCAAAACATTAACATCGTCGTTTTGAACACACTGTGTTTGCGACCTACAAGTATGACCTCTAGCCAATAATTTCATTGTAGTAAAGCGAAACTGAAATATGCTGCAATGTCACTGCGAAACCGTTTGTATAATGGTTAAA
The DNA here is from genome assembly GCA_029931535.1 of Margaritifera margaritifera. Lineage (NCBI taxonomy): Eukaryota > Metazoa > Mollusca > Bivalvia > Unionida > Margaritiferidae > Margaritifera > Margaritifera margaritifera. The sequence continues at coordinate 306,549 of JAQPZY010000815.1, read as the reverse complement.
AAATATGACAGCAAGTACGAACGAAAGTTTGTTTGATTTGTAATTTCGGCAAGATAAGAACATCATATACAGCTACAGGAGAGTAACAAGTCTGTTAGGAGAATGGGAATTGAACTTAAATAAATTAGTTTGAATAGTATCGGCCTTTGTTCAATCTGCATCAGCTAGTATCGCTTTAAATTTAAAACATGGTAAATGGCAAATGTGAAGTTCTAGTCGACTTGCCTGCGGTCTTCCAAGTACCTGAGTCAAACCTTTTCAATAAGGCCGATTGTGATTTTAATTAATCGCTACGCATACCATATCCACGAATGTTTGACTCGTGGTTTGCCAGATGTAGACGAAATGGCAGTTAAGACACATGACTGAGTGTATTTATACCTTACTAAGTCAACCTCTTGCACAGGTTTAATTGATTACTGATAACTCTAATTGGGCATTTGAAGCATCAACAGGCGGCAAATTTGCACCACTCACAATTCTGGGACATGAAAAAATAAACCTAGACTCCTTGATTATCACATTCAATAAGGCAGTAATATACACAGCCGGAGAGATCCTTGGCAAGCATCGTAGAATAAAAAACCCTTGGGTCACAGCAGATATTCTCGACCTCTGCGACGTGAGAAGAAAACTGAGGAGTAAGCGAGGAGACCATGAAGGAGCAAAAAACTACAATGAGATTAACAACAGGATTAAGAAGAGCATAAAGAAAGCAAAAGAAAGCTGGCTAGACTAGCAATGTAAGGAAGTCGAGAAAAGCCTGAACCAGAATGACAGTAAAAGGGCACACCAGTTGGTGAAAGACCTGACAACAGAGAAACATGGGAGATCTAATACGATTCAGGACAAGGAAGGTAAGAGTCCGAAAGAAAACCAAGACATTCTTAACAGATGGACGGAATACTGTTCGGAGCTTTACAACCAGGAGACTTCTGGAGACCAAGCTGTATCAAACGTACCACTGGCCACAACAGAGGTTGACCACCCGATCCTCATGGACGAAGTAGAGGTATCAGTAAAGGCACTAAAGAAGGGAAAGTCAGCTGGGGTAGACAATATACCAGCAGAACTTGTTCAAGCAGGAGGAACTTCCATGATAGATATCCTCACAACAATCCGCAACCAAATCTGGCAAACAGAAGAATGGCTCACCCCATGGACCCAGTCTCTGATCGTGACTCTTCCTGAAAAAGGGAATCTACAACTGTGCCAGAACTACCGAGCAATCAGTATCATTAGTCACATAAACAAGGTTATGCTTAAGATCATCCTCAACAGACTGAAACCCCAAGCAGAGCACATCATTGCAGAAGAACAGGCAGGTTTCAGAGCAGGACGTAGCACTACAGAACAGATCTTCAATCTTAGAATCCTCTGTGAAAAATATCTCCAGCATCAACATAACCTCTATCATGTCTTCACTGACTTCAGTAAGGCTTTCGGCAAGGTATGGCATGCTGCCTTGTGGGCCACCATTCAGATATACAACATAAACGCAAAACTAATCCGCACTATAGAAACCCTGTATGACAAACCGACTAGTACAGTTCTCGTCAATGGCAACATAGGAGAATTGTTCAGAACCACAGTCGGAGTCAGGCAGGGGTGCCTTGTCTCACCCACTCCCTTCAACATCTACCTGGAAAGGATCATGTCCGACGCCTTGGAAGACAATGAGGGCAGTGTCAGTGTTGGAGGCAGAACAATCACCAACCTGCGCTTCGTTGATGATATCGATGGCTTAACAGGAGATGAAGAAGAAATGGAAACCTTAGTGAACCGTCTCAATCAAGCATCACTAAGATATGGGATGGAGATCAACGCTGAAAAGACAAACCTGATGACAAACAACCCGAGTGGCATCCAAAAGGAAATAAGAGTGAATGGACAGAAGCTGGGCACAGTAACAAGCTTCAAGTACCTAGGTGCTATCGCCTCTGATGAAGGTTTAAAACCTGAGGTTCTTTCCAGGATTGCGCAAAAAACAGCTGTTCTGGCTAGGCTGAAGCCTATTTGGAAAGACAGCAACATCACGCTTGGGTCCAAGATCAAGTGTATGCGCTCCCTCGTCATGTCCATATTCCTATATGCATTTGAGACAAGGACAATAACAGCAGAATTAGAGAGAAGAATCCATGCCTTAGAAATGAATTGTTATCGAAGGATCCTGAAAATCTCATACTTAGACCACGTCTCTAACGCGGTGGTGCGCACTAAAATCAAAGGTGCAATTGGGCCTTATGAAGATCTGCTCACCACTGTAAAGAAACGCAAACTAAGATGGTATGGTCACGTCACGCTCAACTGGCCTGTCAAAGACAATCCTACAGGGCACAGTGAGAGCAAAAAGAAAACGAGGCAGACAGAAGATGAGATGGGAAAACAATCTCAAAGATAGGACAGGCATGGACTTTGCAAAGTCCCAAAGAGCAGTGGAGAACAGGGCAAAATGGAGAGAGATTGTCGCAATGTCATCAGTGGCGCCCCTACGACCAGCAAGGTTACGGGAGAAATGAAAAAAGAAATATATATATATATATATGCATCTTATTTATGTGTTTAATTTGGACGGTACATTGGCTTCTTTTAAGCTTTTGATAGTCACAACTTGTTTAACGAGTTTAATAATGCTATGTTTGCGTCATACATTATATATATTTGGTACAGCACCATTCATACGTGTGTATAGATTGGTCAATATATTCTCAATCGTCTCATATCCCTCTAATACATAACTTACACAACCCTTTCTCAAATTTACTACATCTTTATAAGTTTGTATCATCAATTAAATATTTTTAGATTACGATATATATATCATTTTTGACAATACAAATTAATTACCAAATTAAAAAAGCTGTATGCATAGAGGTATCTGCATCTGCGAAGTCTGGTACGAATATGATTGATTATACAAGATCATGATGAGGTCTTACGCACCTCAACGTTATTCTCGATTAAAAGTGTTACAATCATAGAAGGACTGTCATCAAAAGACCCATCTTTCAACAGGGTTTTCATCATTTATATGACGCAATTTAACACTTGTCTTTTTATACATTTAAGCTTATGCCAGACACAGCATATGAGTAATCATGAGTTTTTAAACGTCATCACATTTTAATATAATTGTATTGCCAGGCGATAATATCTTCAAAGAGCTTACATCTATGGCACAAACATATAAAGCAAAAATAAAACATTTATTATGTGGAATATGAACTTTTTTGTATTTGCTCTTATCTCAGCTGATTTGTTTATTATATATGAATTTTCATCTAAGGAACCACGTTATTTGATTTTAAATACAATGAATCGAATGGGAGGCCAAATGCAGAATATGTAAGCATATCTCCTAGGGACAAATTACATAAGTTTTTAGGGAAAACCTCTTTATTAAATGTAACAGCAACATTGTTTAATTAGTGATTGTTTTTAAAATTATATTTACATTCATAAGTGTTTATGAAAATGACGGATAAATGAGTATTGCCTCTGTTTCCGTTCAAGACAGCAATCTTGTCAAGGAAACATAATTTACACCTGAATGCTAAAATAAACAAAATAAACAACCAAAATCCTAATCTGTAAACTCTCAATTATAAAAATAAGAATCTCCATTGAGCTGTAATTAAAATTTTCTAACCTGTATGATAATGTTATTTTTTCATTTTTATCAATTATGTTAAGGTTATCAAGCATTCTCCTGCATAATCCAGGGATAGCACTTACTTCTCTGTTTGGTGTATATTTGTAATTCGCTATAATAACTTCAATATACCTTGAATTGTGTAGTAGGATTCGAGATGTACTGTGTACCTAGATGAGAATTAATTACTGGGTCGACATGCGGGTATGTCTGCTGCGCAAGATTTGTTACATCATCTACTTTGTAGCATGGTTTGTTGTGATGTGTGCATGGTCGAAATGATGTAGGGCTTGGAGCTTACAGGCAAGGTGAAGGGTGCCGAACCCGCTGATCCGGGTCTGAATCTTCGTAGAGCAAGAATTCAAATTTTCTAACCTGTATGATAATATTATTTATTAGTACTTAAAATGCATGTTAATGTTATCACACATTCTCCTATAGAATCCATGGATATCACTTACCGCTCTGTTTGGTTTATAATTGTAATTCTGCATAAGAAATTGTATATACCTTGATTTATGTAGTAAGAATCCAGAGGGAATGTGTACTTAGATGAGAATTAAATACTGGTTCGACATGCGGATATTTCTGCTGCGCACAAATGCATATACGGCCGACTTTGTAGCATCATTTTGTGGTGATGTGTGCATGGTCGAGATAGTGTAGGGATGGGTGCTTATAAATAAGGCGATGGCTGCCGTAACCCGCTGATCCGGGTTCGAATCTGCGTAGAGTACGAATTAAAATTATATAACCTGTATGATGATAGTATGTATTCGTATTTAAAAATTATATTAATGTTATCAAGCATTCTCCTGTACAATCCAGGGATAGTACATTCGGCTCTGTTTGGTATATATTTGTAATTATATTTCTCTCTTTCTTTCTTTCCTTCTTTATCTCTCTATATCTATCTCTATCTCTGTCTCTATCTCTCTCTCTCTCTCTCTCTATATATATATATATATATATACATACATATACATACATACATTCACACATACATACATTGGGTTTATAGGCACTGCTAACACATTATTGCCTATATAATGAATTGGAAATGGGTGCTTATTGATTTCTCAAGAACACTATGAGACAGCCGACTGTGTTAGTATCAAACGCGGGACCTTTGGAGTATGTGTCGTATGTTCTACTAATTGAACTTTGTGTATATATATATATATATATATATATATATATATATATATTATATATATATATATATATAATATATATATATATATATATATATAGAGAGAGAGAGAGAGAGAGAGAGAGAGAGAGAGAGAGAGAGAGAGAGAGAGAGAGATTATACATTGTACATACGTCCTTAAAACAAAAGTGTTAGGTTTTCTAAAATTTTGAATGCATCTTTTAGCATCAATTGTAAATCACATTAGACCGTTTATTTGAAGAAGTATGGCATTGAATTACACATGTACCGCCCGTGATATCCATCATGAACATGCTAAATGTAAATAAAATAAGTTGTAAGGTCACAACAAAGTATTTTGTACAATGTGGAGAGAGAGAGAGAGAGAGAGAGAGAGAGAGAGAGAGAGAGAGAGGTAGAAAGAGGGAGTGAAAGAGAGGTGAGGAAACATTTGGGATGAGATGGTTGAGTATGAAAAAAACTATCTTAGGTATGTAAGGACAAACTTGAAAGATAGAAAATAGACTGGATTGTTTAAAAAGCAACTATATTTATGATTCCAAAATAGGAATTTAAAGCAATATTTTAAACAGCAATCTTCTTCAGGCCAAGGGAAACACACGAAATGAAAGATAATCTGACAAAAAAGAAAATACTGCTTTGTACAGCATTGTAGTTTTGTTGAAGATATCTAATTTACCTCTTTTGCAAACAGACTTTTGTAGACAATCTGAGCTATAAACAACACGACACTATCTTTCTGGTTATCAGCTGTATCTTTACGCTGAACGTTGACAATGTACTGCTCTTAACACACCGAGTCTGTTAAATCTAAATTTAAAATAACACAACCTGTGTAATCAAACACCAGATAGCCTGATTGAAATTTGTGTATCCTATCTGTATCTGAAGGAAGTACACATTATTAGTGTTTATTTGTCAAACCTGTATCAAACGTAAATATACTAAGGTATTTCGAACTGTCCTGATTTTTCATATCTTTCTCCGTTGGTGTTTCATTGTGTTCTTACATAGGAAAATCAAACGAACTGCTTCACTAGAATGTACACCCAACAACTGGTAATATAAACAACATATGACCTTTATGTTGTATTATTTCCGGAATTTATACCCGTTTCACCTTAAGGTTTAGCGCTCTTTGCTCGTAAGTGTAATTGTATTCCTACCTGTGAGCATTTTCATTAAAGCTTTTCAATTTGTTTAGATTATAAATATATCTGATATTTGCAGAGATACAATGTATTATGTGTAAAGTTTATTTTGCCTGTATTTTTCCCCTCGAAATAACAGTATGGAGCAATATTTATGTATTTTGGGAGTTGCGTTAAATATCTAGTTGTAAGTTGCCCACCAGTCATCTTTCCCATTTATATGGGCTTGCCTAGACCAACAGGTTAGAACACTAAATAAATTCGTGCACCGTTAACACGTTTCTATAAACACACGCACAAAATATTAGCAATTACAGTTTTAACCGTTGAATAACACGAGTAGCTTGCTTAGTCCCAGTGATAAACATTATCTACAGTGACCTTGCGACCATGGAAATTCAAAAGTGAGGATAACTTAAATCAAAGTTGTGGTACCGCAGTTGTTTTAGTAGTATAAGTTGTCACTTAATATCTTATCTCAATCCATTAAAAATACACCTTACTACTACACGAGGATAGCTAGGAGATATGCAGAGAACCTGTATGTCCTAATACCTCTTTAAATCAATCATACTCTTCTCCTTTCTATCCGAATGGGCGGGTGGAGGGGGTTAAGAGTCAAAATTGTGGCACATCTTACACACTTTCGAATCACCAACGTGATCACACATAGCTAACGGTCTGAAGTATGTGTCTCCAAAAGCAGAGAAAGGCGAGCATAGTTCAGACCAAACTAAAACAACGCCGTTTGTGTTATCAAAATGGGAAGGCACGAACCATCGCTGCGAACAGGTAAAAGGTTCGTATAAAGTATAACTTCTGGGTGGGGTCCAAATATTTTTGGGCCAGAGTACCCATAAGATCGATCAAGGCCACGAAAGAACAAACTCGGCCTAGGAAAAAAGGATATAGCGGGGAATATCCCGCAAGTAAAGAAACGGCCTAAAAATATAACCAGCCTCGCATAGGTCGGTGCCATACTGTTTGTCCACCGGTCAACATCACCCTCGTGAACCGTTTGTATCGAACCGGCTTCAAGGTGGGATCAATAGTTTTCATACAGAACAATGTTTGGACTTGCCCATACAGGTTACACTCACCCTGGTCAGATCAGTTAAACAAAAGTGTCACTGATCAAGTGACGTATGTTCAGAGAGTTCGCGAAGCAGGTTGTTATGCTTTAGTTTCGCATGTCAATGGTTTGCCTACCAGAGAAGGCGCGAGGCTTATCAGCGTTTGCAGGGATCCAGAAGAGCCGTTGAGCGCGTCGAAAGGCCGCTGGCAATGAAGCACCTGGCCAGCGAGAGGAGGCGAGACGGGAGACATCAAGACGCGAGGTAGGTATGCTACATTTTTGAGCGCCTAATCGCTATTCAGCTCAAAAATCCCCAACATCAATTCAACCTTGACAATGTGTTAGCCGAAGGCTACAAGGCAAATGATGTGGACCAACATGTTCGATCCTGTTTGTATTCAACGTGGAGTGGCAGAAACTGCGATAACGCGTGTCACGACGGCCCAGGCTTTTGACAGGAATATACAGGCATTACTTCAGAAACTCTGCGATCTAAGATAGTACGCTCGATGGTTCGAAGACTCTGTGGGTGATAAACGTAGGATTATTTTTAAAAAATTGCCTTGAGGTGTGTGGAACAATTTGTGCTAGTCGACAATTAAAACACTTTTGCTCTCTCTTCATTGACGAAACGGAGAAATTGGCGGAAAGGTTTTTTTCGCGAGCCCAACTGTGACTATCGTGACCTTACCGAGGCCAACGGTGTCCCGAAAGTGAAATTGCCCGAAGCCTACGCCAGTGTCCGTTGTGGAAGACGCTTAGTGGGCGAGCGTGCAGTTTTGGCACGGCGGTCTTTGGAACCACCCCGACAACTAATGTAAGTGAAATGTTAAGTTATAACAATGGCTAACTTGAAACAGACTATAGTCTTTCAGATTGTTTGGCGTTTGTGACATGGGTTTGGCTCTCTGTAAAATTTAGAATAAATTCTAAAATATCCAATATATCAAACAATTCTATCAGATACAAAGGATAACAAAAAAGGAATAGATCTGCATCGACACATACCTCTGCAGTTGACGATTGCTAAAAACAACAACCTCCTTCGGGTAACGGTGTACGCGCAAACAACACCCGCGTACATTTTCGTTCATATATAATGCATTGACATTAAGTACACAAAATTCAGTGTCGCCATGTATAGATATGAATCGAATATAAATCGTAAGTTAAAGTGTTACACTTTGTTGCTAATCTATCATGCATGACCTGTGACACTCGATCACCATATATATTCTAGTATAAGAATTAAAAGAGCAGTTTCGATAAAGGCGTTTTAGAGAGGAAAAACAAACAGAGAAACTAAACAAAATTAATTTGTCTAGTCATTCTAATGAAAAGCTACACATATAAGTATCTTTGTGTGTTAGTTTCTGCATAGTACATATGGTTGCCAAATAATTAAGTTTCAAATGACAAACACAAAAGGTGTATTTCTTAGATGGAACAATACTTAATATTACACATATGATGCGAATATAAATCGTAAGTTAAACTACTAGACATTGTTTCAAACCTATTATGCATAACCCGTGACACTCGATCACTAACGTAATAGTTGAAAGGAGTGTTTTGTTGGTCTCCAGTCAGGTAGGCTTTGACATCATGTAATGAGTGATTATTTCTTAATTCTACAGGTACCGAGTTCCATGTTTGAATCGTACGGGGTAAAAAGGAAATACTGAATAACATTGTTCTACATTTGGCGGTCAAATACCGTGTGTTCATCGAGTGGATTAGGTTTCATGTTCTATTCCTACAAGATAAATCAAAATTTGAACATATACAGGAGTTAATCGTGTTAAATTTTTAATCACCTGAAATAATTCATACCTGTTACGTTTTTTCCACTTATGTTCATGGAACAGTTGTGCATTGGATGCACCATCGGTTGCAGAAGCCCAAGGGGACACCTTCATAGATGAGTCGGACATCTGCGGAATTAGAATGACTCATGATTTTCATAGCTATTTCAATTCATAATAACAACTTTTCTTGAATATCAATAAGAGTAGTTTTCAGTGCAGAACGTTTTGCCAAATTCAGTCGAAAGTCTTGCAAGTGTCAAAAAAATGAGACGAAATGGTCATAATATGTTTGCCTTTGCCTAATTGGCATTGTAAATGCCTGTCAACTGATGTGTTGTCAAATATAATGGTAATAAATCTGATAGGTTATGTTAAATTGTATCCTTTTGCACAATGTACCGCTGCATATATTTGCACCCACATTTCTGAAAAACTTTCGGTAAAGTACAAAGTAAAGATGTATGACGATATGAACAGGAACTACATTTGCTAATTTCCATTGATCTGGAAACATCGAAGTTTCCAAGGAAATATTAAAAATGTAGTACAGTATACACATTATAAATAGCTCATTTCTTAAAAGAAATGTCGGAGGCACAAAATCATAAATGTTAAAAGTGACTAATTTGCTTGTATCGTAATGTTTAAAAATATGCTTATTAGGAGTGACTACTTCATATATATTGGCAAATGCTTCCATGATGTTATGCAATTAGAATGGTTGCTATGGAATTGTAATTCTACTGTGTTGAACGTATCTTTACCTTTATATATTGTCTAACTCAGACACGTAAAATTTCTTTAAAATTTCAGTGTTTGAACACGCTATTACTTAAAAATTTTTATTCGCTGCATCATTGTAATTTGCCCTTAAGTTATTTATCAAGTCTTGTTTTGGGGATCATTTTTGATATTTTCCCTACATGCATGTTCTTTTAATTGTATTACATTTGACTTAGCTGTGTATCACAAAGGTGACGCATTTCTCCGAAGAGTATTACTATTGTTAGTTGCCATGGCAGGCAAATATAATTTGTCTCACACTTGAGCCCAATGTGACATGATTATCAGATACGTATATTGTTTTTTATCTTGCGTCTTGTGTTTTGTAGTAATTTTGCATCTGTATTGTGAGACAAACATGCATAAACACACACAAACTAACATACGACAGTTTGCCTCCATGGCGACAATGCAATTACGTAAAATACAAATAACACTTGATGTAAGAAATAGATCCAGTTTAATATCTTCGTTATCTGTATCTCATGTAGTCGCCATTGACAATTTCTGTGAAAATGTTATAAATTACCTATAATTTTTCATATGGGAACAGAGAAACTCCATGATAAAATCATTGTTAAGCAGAACTGACACTGATAGTACATAAACATGTACCATGCTAGAATGCCTTTTTTAATTTGCGTATCAAATTAACCATTTATTTGCAAACTAATGTCTTCATCCTTTATATTTGATTATATTATATTACGAAATCCCAATGACCTTTTAAGTCTATGGAGACATAGACTTCAAAACTTTGGATTTATTTGAAAAGTGTGTAAATGTGGTAAATCTTTATTGCAATACATTTCATCCGGGTAAAAGGAAGAAGAGAATGAATCATCTAAAAATGTATGTGGACGTGCTGTTTTATTGAATATTTCTCAGTTATCCTCATGCTAAAATTCGGTTTATATTTAATGGACTGAGATAAGAGATTGAGTAAGATCTTTGAAAACACGAACAACAGAGGGACCAACATTTCAGTTAAAGTCGTCCTCATTATGGAGTTTTTTATTGTCGATGACTAGTTAATGGTTCATACTGGGACTATGCAAACAATTAGTGTGATAAATGTACTAAGACTGAAATTGGTACTCAATATATGCATCGGTGCCGGAATGTCTGGAGTTTTATAATTTTTGTAGACCAGTCAAGCCCTTTAACAGGTCAATATTGGTGAGGTGTCGTGGGGGACAATTACAAGGACAAATAGGATAATGATTTGTACAAGGGACTAATGTATATACACTTACATTGTAAGGAATGTAATAAAACTGTATTATTATCATATTAAGATCATATGAAGCGAGTATACAATCAGAAGCAGAACACTAAGTTATTATTCTAAATCTGCACTTTATACCGGTAAATGTATATATTCAGAAACAAATAGAAGCAGTTTACAATTTTTTTTGGAACAAAGAAATGACTATAAAGGTAATCGCAATGTAGTGCACTAATGTAGCTTGCTGATGACATATCAGCACACACAACATATCTCCAATGTGTATGTGGTGTCGTGCCTTTTATAATTCATGTTGTAATTTTATGTGCACCCACATACTTCTATATATCCATCTGTATGTGTTCCTTTTTATTATGTGTGATAATTTTGTGTTTGTGTGTGTTCAGCCTTTTACAGTTGACACAACTTTTTATAAGATTCATAAAGAGGAGAAACCTCTATCCTTTTTCTTAGCTATTTTCAAGTCTATAGACTTGGTTTCAGGGTATTTCCAATCTCCTTACGCTAAGGTAACAACTTGACTCTTGAGCATCGATCGCCTTGCAAATTAAAGGTATTAAAGTGTCGGCTTGGATGTGTTATTGGTCGCGTTAAATTATCTTTTTAAAAATAGTAGTAGGCAACAACAAAATAAAGCAAATACTTGCTTTTTTCCAATAGAATCTTCTCGTCTGCTTTAGCATCGGATATATATATATATATATATATATATATATATATATATATATATATATATATATATATGTATCACACATTACTTCAGTGGTGTCACCGGCGTGAACACACTGGTTTTGTTGCTTGATTTTATTTTGCTTTTTTTTCTGTATGTTCGTGGGTCTAAAACCCTTGAAAGGGTGGCAGCTATAATTAAAATCGACAGCGTCAACACTGGATTAGTATGCCTTGTTTTCAAGAATCAACGCAAAACACAAATGTATTGACTCCAGAGCATGTTGCATAAATGTCACTGCCAAACCAGATAGATGCATGGATAAATGACCTTTTTAACAATAACTAAGAAATTTGCCGTATTATTGCCATGTTAGTTGTGATAGATAGATAGATAGATAGATAGATAGATAGATAGATAGATAGATAGATAGATAGATAGATAGATAGATAGATAGATAGATAGATAGATATATAGATTGATAGATAGATAGATAGATAGATAGATAGATAGATAGATAGATAGATAGATAGATAGATAGACAAATACATATATATATATCTATATATATATATATGTATATATATATATATGTATATATATATATATATATGTATATATATATATATATATATATATATATATTTATTCAACACATTACAAACTCCTTATGCTCATGTGTTAAGGTCTTATAAGATATTTCGAACTTATGAAAAATCACATGCAAGAAAACACAATTGATGCAAAAAGGTCCATTCTCACTCTTGGAAAATCTAACATGCTTGTTTTACGGACAAATAGGCAATATTATATATTTAGAAGTATCGCATTGTATTTATTCATGCATGAAGTATTTCACATCTTATATTTAAAACAATATATATGAAACAATACAAAATATGCAAATTTAATCTGATATTGACTCCCGAAACAAATGAATATAAACTTTAATTGTATCATGCTTGTTTGTTTATTTCATTCACATTCTAAACAGTTCTTTGGAGTATATACCGGTCTTATCTTCAGAAACTACCATCCGATGACTATTTTATAATTCTTAAATTAACATGTGAATCTTGTACATACTTGTATAGCTCCTGGCATGTACATTTCAACACGTACATGTAGAGACTTTAAATTATAGGACCTACAGCTGCGTTGTAAATAATGAATGATTAGTAAAGATTTTTCTTATCCGTGTCGTTGGAGACGAAAGTTATGTATACGAAGCTGTAGCCTATGTTGGTGCAAGCTATGGTAAGGTAAAACGCTGAATAAATTCGTTTACAACAATGACGAAGAGAAGTTTGCGCTAGCAATCTCGAGTTTATTTTCAGTGAAATGGATATCATTTGAATTACCTTGAAATATATGAAACGCACTCAGTATGTATGTCTTGCCTCTGTAAAACGATATATTCCTATCGCACTGTCTGCGTACTATACAATCAGTGTGCAGGATACAAATACACAATCAAATGTTTAACTTTCTTTCTCCGAATTGTCCATTTCTTAACTAAATTCAATACTTTTCTTCTCGTGTCTTATATTAAGTTTATATTTACACTTTCGTTAATTAAAACTGTAGCAAGATTGAAACATTTTACTATGTTTATTTTTAAACAAATAAGTTGGGACGAAATATGTTTTATTTTAGAGTGATCGTTTTTGTTCTTCAGTCTGATTTGAGACATATTGTAAATGACCTTTATGTAATGCAATTCAGAGAAGTTCGATTTTGTGGGACTATTAAGGCATTAATGGGCAATACTGAAAGAGCTGAGGTCATTGACAAAATGAGTTACAACCTCGTTTTTATGTTCGTAAGTAAATTAACATTTTAGTAAACATAGATATTCCTGAATTACTATTGTGTATGAAACAGTGGCTATTTAAGCAATGAGATAGTAATTAAAATAATTAGTCTTTACTTACTTAAGTCATACTCTGTCCATACTCCTGATTGCCGTATCATGTTTAGCTTACATTCTTCTCTAAGTAATGTATGACATCATTTTATTAGTTACATCTTTTCATCGTAGATGACACGTGTCGTAGATTCCGTTTCTATCGTCCTCTTTGTCCTCCTATTAACATTGGCTTTGTGTGGCACAATCAGTAGAGGTGAAAATGTTGACCTAAATGGTTTCATCCATTTTTTACGACGTACTTACTATGGAAATATGTAGATTTTCTGCAATACGAACAGGACGAAATGGTTATACTGCGTCATCACACGCCACATCAGAATGAACATCTTGTTTTAATCATTATTAACATTATCAACATCCTGAAAAGCATATATAGTATGGTTTATTATTGTTAATTCGTATTAATTTCGTTCTTTCTGTTACTGTTGTTGTTGTAAGTAGAAATGTTCGTGCAGTGTTAGAATCTGTGTTCATTGTTTCATTGTTATTATGCTGCCATTTTGCTGTAAATTACAGAACGATGCTCCCCTTCCACAACATGCGCCTGAAAGAAACATACAATCTGCAAAGAACCTGGCCGAAGAGTGTACGATTATAAATTTACTAACCTTCCGTTTCTTTCTTTTGATAAAACAATCATGTTGTAAGTGCAGAAATTATCAGGTTACCTCTTGCTTGTCTCTTTGACATTGCTGAATAAAAAGATCGTGCTCTAAAACTATGACAATGATGTGATACGTAGAGCGAAATAACCTTCATCATTGATGAGCTTGTGTTATCGCTCTAGAAAATGATTTTCAATATATTGTCTTTATTCGGACCCCCTCTGCCTTAATCCAATCTATTAAAGTTAAATAATTGAGACTGAAAAGGGCGCTAGTACAGACGATAAACAGAGACATACGTATATATATAATACACTAACTGACTAAAGTAAGTCAAAGCAGAGAAATGGGTAGGTAGTAATTATGTATTAGCGGTAAATAAAAACGCGAATTGTGCTGCGACTTCTCCTTGGAATCCAAACAATGTTCAGTTTGAGTAATGATTTCAAACTTGGTCTTTGGTTTTGACTTTAAATAATGATTGAGATGGAACATACAAAAATGAACTCAACTGTTCCTAGTTCGTAGCTCGATTGAGGCAATCAAGGTGTGAGATGGAATATTTATGACCCGAATTCGGTCAGAAAAAAATGAAAAGACTTTCTTAAGGTCATTTTCGTGTAAAGAAAGATTTATGCAGTGTTAGTCCCTAGTGATAATTACTGCACAATGTATGTGTAATTTTAAAACATTTTGTTTTAGCGGGTGATTACGCATCTCTTTTAAACTTTGTTACTTGACCTTATTTAGGAAATGGTTGAACAGTTTACACAACTCAATAATTAGATGCATTTCTCCTTTACAAAGTATACGAGTATAATGGTTTTCAAAGAATTTGAATTTTTGCATTTAAGAAACTTTACATATTCATTGTTATATGGAACTGTGATTTATGAAATATATTTCCATTAAAACTGTTTATATGTTCCTAAAATGTTAATTAATTCAGCGCAGCTGTGTAACTTATATTTGTATAGTTTCACCGTTATTTATTTTCGTAACGCAAACATACTTCAAGTGACCAGGGAAGTTTGAGAAGTACATGTTTTAAAGATGTGTTTGTCATGCAGCTAAAATTAATTGATGTTTATGTCACGTTATCTGTGGAGTCTATTTAAGACGTTTGAAGTCCATAAAAATAATAGAATACATGTATGATGATGATATTTAATTGCAAATGATACCATATCAATATCCCTTTCCTTTACCTCTCAGACGCAGCTGTAAAGAAAGAACTAGAGAAGGAAGCAAAGTTGGCGGGTTGGTAAAGAAGCAGATAATGAAGATATCAGTTCATTTTATGCAAGATGATTTCAACAATAAACTTCCTGTTTCCAGAATGAACATTCCCGACAAACATCTTTGTGTATATATCAATTATGAGATTTACATTGTGATAACACGTTGCATCAAAATATTCTGTCTTCTGTCTTTCATTTGTCGTTGATTACCAAATGTATGCAGATACTCTAAATAATAGTTTACAAAAGATATCCAACTCTGCTGAAATTGGCTTGTATACATTAGCTCATTAAAGACGAAAAGTGGTATTTTTGCTTGAAAGAATACAACGATTATGGTCATACTTGTTATATAATTTGTTGGTATAGTCATATACAACCCGAAGAGTTCTACTCTCTTTGGTCTAAACCTAAACTCGTACTTAAAATGAGGAAATATATTAACAGTACCTTATCTTGAGCAGAAAATGAAATGAATGGACCCAGAAGAATAACAAACAAACTTAAATTAAAGCTTTAGTTTAAACAAAATGTATATATTTTCCATTCCTCAGAATTGGAATATGGCAATATTGTGTGGTGGAACCGCACGAGAGATCAACTTAATTTTCCAGGAGTCATACAACTAGATGCAGCTAGTGTTATAACTGGTCTCAGAGGAGAGATCGATCACGCTGTATTATATTAAGTTCTTGCTTGGCAGTCGTTATATGAGCGTAGACTGCACAGTGAATCAATCCACCTCTGTAAAATCTGAAATGGAGATTATTTGTTCTATTTATATAACATTCATGCTTCTTACAATCGGTATGATAATCAATACGCTTATTGAATACTTCATAATTTCTCAATTCCTAGCAAAGGTTCATGTAATAATAGCGCTTTTACATCAACAATTTACCGTTGCAGCGATTTAGTCAGAATGTCAATCTAGCCACTTGAAACTATAGATAGAAAATGACTCAAAAATCCCACTTTCAAACAAAGTTAAAAGTATTATTGATTTCCAACTTCTTTATACAAATGTTCTCTTGAAGTTCATCAGTATGGAGACCATGTGAATGAAAGACCAACCCGTGCGTGCGGTCATCCTTATGATAAAAATAACCACTTCCTTCTAGTATATTCCAAGCATGTAAAGCAAACAGATACTAAGACAATTTTTTTTTTCTTTTTCTTTTCTTTTTTTTTTTTTGTTTGGTTGTAGTCAAATCAGCCTTACAATACCTTCATATATGCTACTTAAATCAAATAATAAAGTGTGCGAAAGAGAAATTGAACGTATGCATACAATGTAAATTCGCACCGTGCATCGGTCAGCACTATTTAAAGAGTCGATATCACTTGGGTGGAGACAACAACGTACAGGTTCTTTTCAAATTCTTTGAAAATTAGAGATCTAACGTTGGTCAATTAATTTTCATGGACTACATTTTGCGGTCCATTATTAAAGTGGAAACTTTAATAGCTTCTAATAGAATTTGCTAATTTCAAAATTATATGTCGGTCAAAATTGTTGCTGTGCATTCGTTTTCGACTTCTTCACAAAATAGACACAATGCGGAACAGGTTACATTTTGTCACGTATCACACCGTTACCGTTCACACAGTCATTCATATATTTGTTCAAGATCAGCTTTAAAAGAAACTTAAAAACTTTAAAAGAAACAGACCACTTCATAAAAGATTGACCAAACCTAAATATTTTAACGGTTTAAAAGAAAATTGCATTCAATGTAACTAAACGCTTTTTGCAAAGTTAAGGGAACTAAAGTTCTTGAGTATACTTTCTTCTGGTTTTGCTATTACCTCAAATATTAAGTGGATAGAATCATCGATAGCAAGACCCTTCCGACATCTCCACTGCGTTTGACTGGTTACGCGTGGTCACACATATTTTACTATCTCTTTTTCCGATTCGACTAAAAATTATATTTACCTTCGCATTTAGCAACGGAAAATATAATATTTGTTAAATTTCTTCATACATCATACGTGCTCAAGTTGTAAACGTACACAAACACATACAAATATACACACACACATACACGCTGACCATGAATGGAAAAACATCTATGCAGAATCTGCTATTTTCAACCTGATGGGGCAGGGTGATGTATTTTCAACAAATATTTTATTTCAATTTTATTTCATATGGACTTACATGAACATCAAAGGAAAAACATTTAGACATATGAAAGTTTGTAACATGTTTAGTATAAAGTGACCAAAAAAATCAATTATACAAAATATATTCTTTAAAAAATGGAACATTCTACATATAAGAATATCTGCTATTTAGTTCCCTATTACATTACTGAGCTGCTGTAAGTGTATTTACACTGTGAATTAGCAAATGAATACTACAGTCCTGTACATAAGTTAATTATATTATCGAATACTGTCAGAAAATATGACAATAACTACTAAAAATTATTAAAATCTAAAAATCAAGTTTTAAAGTCCTTAAATTAAAACTGTAATTTTTAGAGCTAGGTACAACATACTATTTTGTGCCACGGTAGACCGCGGTATTTCTGAACATACAGCTATATGTATCACATTATATCGCAATTATATTAGGGACGAACACTTTTTTGTTCTGTCTGTCAATAGCTGGAGAAAATATCTTGCTCTGATTTATAGAGAATAACACCATATTGTATCCATTATATTATTTAAAAATAAGAATTATCTTGAGATAAAATAAAATAAAATATCTCGGCGCAAAAGAAAACGCAGCCCCTACCCATCGCCCTCCCCAGAAAATGATATGGTCAATACCTTATAGTAGAAGAATTTGCTATGTATATATTAATTGTTGTGTAGGTAGTACACTAAAAACTATAACTAAAGTGGGATGATTCAGCTTACATTCTAGCTGACAACCTGTGCGAAATATTGTGCTGACATTAGATAGCTTGTTGATAAAATAGGACGTGTTGTCACTGAATCCTCCAATATACTAGCTATACTATTAACATAATAATCAGGGAAACTTTGAGTGGGATGCCAACACTCAGGCAAGATATGTATCAGGAAGGACCCGTAAACATACAACGCACTTACTTAACAAATGATAACATATTTAGTGATAATCGTAGGATGTTTCCCAGTCTTACAGAGGAATACGTGTACTTAATACGTCAAAATACGCTAGCAAATAAATAAAAAAGACATTTTTTTCAATATGACATGTTTCCAAACAACATCCCATTTGTCCACCACGTTACACGTGTCAAACATGCGATTAAATGACCATAAATATAATTATTATGTTTGTAAGATTCAAAATTAATTTGTGACAAATACAAATATTTTTTGTATAACAAAATATATATATATATATATATATATATATATATATATATATATATATATATATATATATAATAACAGTAATGATACTTGTTTGAATTATTTTGTTATGAAAATGAAACCATGCAATGAATAACATTACATTTTTAACATGATTACTCGGTAATTTCTGTACATTCCTATATGACAGAATATATCGAAGTACCGATACCATAAAACCGCACAGAATTATATACCACAGGTAATATCGTGCTCCGCTAGTAATTATAATCTGTAAATAAATTGAATTTCATAATTGTCAATTTTCATGTTTCTGGCATTTTCAAAGGTATTCCAGTTCTTGTATTGAAAAGGGATTTTATTTCCATCAGTTCGATGTGCAATGACCCTTTAAATGTGTGATTTGAACAGTACTGTATACGCCTGCTCCATGTTTAATAATCCTCTATGTAGATCAATGACTTTGTTTAGGAACTTCTTCTTTTAGCTACAGTAAACTTGACCTTTGACCTTTTGACACTTATATTACACAGGCTTCTTTATTATCAAAACTGGAAACAATCCACGCAGTTTGTTAATGTGCAGAAACAATAATAACCTTCTTTCAGTCGGTCAAATTGATCTTTTGACCGCAAAATCTATTGGGATATTCCTCACCTCAAGTGCATTCTATCGACAAAGATTGGTGTTTAGATGATAGACAACTAAAGTTATTGTGCAGAAACCAATTTTCTTACTTTAATCACAGCGATATTGACATTTTGACCACACAATTCGACAGGGTTCTTACTTACACCAACTGCAAGTCGTCCACAAAGTTTGGTAACTGTAGATGGTGAACAACTCAAGTTAATGTGCAAAAACGAAACAGGTAACATATGAATGATTATCATAAGATAGCATGGCGAGCGAAATATACTGCATTCACTACATTTCTTGGCAATGAATAAAGCAAAGCACTATGAAAAGAAATTAAGTCATTTGGAAGTACAAAGTTGATTTGAACAAATCATTCATGGTATATGACAAAAAGGTAACGTTGAGGCTTGCAAATGAAACTAAACTGATGCTTGTAAATATGTTTTCACCCATTGCAGCCAAATAAATTATAAGTTCAAAGAGTTTAATAATTAAAACCTAAACATTGAATCGCTTTAGTAGGATGAACATATATTAGATCATCTACCTATCCATTAAAACAAGCCTTTCAGATTGAAGCTGTGTGTGTCAAGTGGCGTTTTAGTCATCGGTCAAACAAGGTTTGCACAAAAAAAGTCCAAACAAATTAAAACATTTATCAAAAATATAAACATTGCTTTGGTGGCATGACAATGTAGTAAAATCATGTACATATGCATACATAGCTCTATGTCAAATTTCATTTGTCAGTTCAAAGCAGATCTTCCACAAATGTGATGACATCATTTTACTTAAAATAGCCAAAGACCACAAAGTTTAAAAAGTTATAAACAAGAAGCTATCTTGTGTATTTGTTTGTCCGGTCAGTTTTAATAATGAAGGCATTTATTTAGCTGGCTAAGTGCATACTTAATCTAGATTTAAATCTTAAGTGGTTGTGGTATAATGGTATTGAACAAGAATGAAAGTAAAATCCTTTATTACCGAGGTTAATCTAACGTGTGTAGGAATGGAAAAACCAGTCAAAGGGTTGTCATGTTATGCTGTCACCAAGGTGAGCACAACTAAAACTGCACGTATTATCTGAACAGATGGACACAGATATTACTTTCCTATATTAGACACCTCTATTGATCAGAGTTAATTGTAAAAGTGTTCATCTGTACAACGAAATGGCACAACAAGATTTAAATGTATTAGTATGTAGATTATTACTGCAATTTTCTAAATAGTTAACTTCTTACTAGATAACTTAATACATTTTGGAATTTTAAGATTTGTGCAATCATAGTCCGGAGTTTCTTACTCTTGAGATATTTACTTTTCTAACATCTAAATATAATCAAGGTATATATATATATATATATATATATATATATATATATATATATATATATATATATATAAGTTAAAAGGTTAGGGCTTAAACAAATTTTTTATTTGGAGGCATATTTTTTAAAACTTGTGTACACTTTATTGATTCTAGATATATATCTGCTGATGACCCCACCTCAATATATTCGCACATCAACTTGTGTACAATTTTGTATACATTTATATTTTGTATTGGTGTGATACAACTTATTACAAATTACCTCTTCTCTTTTTATGCATGGATATGATCTATTATATTAAACCATACATTGATGACAAGGTTAACAAGTGTTGGGAAAAGTCAAAAATATGATCATATATATCATTGTTTGAAAGGAAAAGTCAAATTGACTCAATGATATCTACCATCCAGGATGTTGTTCTTTGTAACATATCATTCTTTGCTGACAGCTCTCATTTCTGTTCATACGTTAGTCTAAATGGCAGATACAGAGTTTGAAAATGAGGATGAAAACTGGCCTTTTAGTTTACAAATGGTGTTCAAGTCGCAGACAATTTTGATCATATTACAAGGTTGTTCATTGGACTTCCGCCGAACACATTGTTGGCTATATCATGCTGGGGAAATGGGAGCTTTGTGCCCTTCCGAACAAAACACCAAAGCAGCCAACCTGGGCTGGCACAATCGGGTATTAAACCTGAAACCCTTGGATTTGAGTCTGACATGATATCGACTGAGCTCCCATGTGACAGGGCAGGCAGAGAGATTCCGAACCAGATAATCAATCAATCTGCCAGTTGTTTTGTGGCTAGACGGCTTGCTCAACCAATGATTTCAAGGGAACAGTATAGACCATAATCTGCTGCCATATTATGCACTGACATATATTCCTCTTGTGTTGTAGCTTGAATAAATATGATAACTCAAAACCATCATCAAACAAGGAAATTCAGTAAATTATTATGCCGCTCCCACCGTGGTTAAGTCACAAAAGTTCACATTGATGAAACTGTAGGACTTTCAAGACAGAGCTGTAACGTTTCAGGGAAGACATGGAAAGTAACCAAGTTTCAATGCCTAAGTACAAGTGTAACATGCTTCATCCCTGTACCTCAAATACCTTTTGTCATATGTAGCAGAAAAAGTCGAAAAATAATGACCGTGACTTTTAGGATAAGAACTTACGCATGCAATGCTATTATCATGCTCTGAAATTTTAAGTGAAAAAAGAGAAAACAATGCTAAATCAGCAACCTAAAAAGATATGCTCTGCATAAACATAAAATAAAAAAACAACAACAACATTAATGTATAGCTGATTATTGAGCATAAAATATGTGTTATTGAGTAATCGAAGATCTTCATAATATGTGCTCATTTTCCTTTCATGATACCATATTGCAATTTTTTCATTATCTCAAGCAACGACACCTGAGACGAGTTTCATATATGGCAACATATGACTTCCTTCAGCCTATTACCATCATCGATTTTATCTCGACATCAACATTTGCAATCGCATACTTTCAGTAACCTAGTTTAATTTCTTAATTTAGCTAAAAATTACATCTTATTTATGTGTTTAATTTGGACGGCACATTGGCTTCTTTTAAGCTTTTGATAGTCAAAACTTATTTAACGAGTTGAATAATGCTATGTTTGGGTCATACATTCGTTTATCTGATACGGCATCATTCATACGTGTCTATAGATTGGTCAATACATTCTCAATCGCTCATATCCCTCTAATACATAACTTACACAACCCTTTCTCAAATTTACTATATCTTTATAACTGTGTATCATCAAATAAAAACATTTAGCTGACGATATATATAATTTTGGACAATAAAAATTACTTACCAAATTAAAAAAGCTATATGCATAGAGGTATGTGCATCTGCGTAGTCTGGCACGAATATGATTTATTGTAAAATATCTAGATGAGGTGTTAGGAACTTCAACATTTATAATATGATTTATTGTAAACGATCTAGATGAGGTGTTAGGCACTTCAACATTATTCTCTTTTAAAAGTTTTACAATCATAAAAGGACTGTCATCAAAAGACCGATCTTCCAACAGGGTTTTCACTATTTATATGACACCATTTAATACTGGTCTTGTTATACATTTAATTGGTGATTTTCATTATATTTACATTCATAAGTGTTTATGAAAATGACGGAGAAATGAGTATTGCCTCTGTTTCCGATCAAAACAGCAATCTTGTCAAAGAAACATAATTCACACCTGAATGCTAAAATAAACAAAATAACAAACCAAAATCCTAATCTCTAAACCAACAGTTATAAAAATAAGAATCTCCATATAGTACCAATTAAAATTTTCTAACCTGTATGATAATGTTATTTTATCATATTTATCAATTATGTTAAGGTTATCAAGCATTCTCCTGCATAATCCAGGGATCGCACTTACTGCTCTGTTTGGTGCATATTTGTAATTCGATATAATAACTTCTATATACCTTGACGTGTGTAGTAGGAATCGAGATGTACTGTGTGCTTACATGAGAATTAATTTATGGGTCGACATGCGGGTATGTCTGCTGCGCACGACTTGTTATATCACCGACTTTGTAGCATCATTTATTGTGATGCGTGCATGGTCGAAATGATTTAAGGCTTGATTTAAGGCTTGATGCTTAAAGGAAGGGTGAGTGGTTCCGAACCGCTGATCCGGGTCTGAATCTAGTTGTATTTAAAATGTATGTTAATGTTATCAAACATTCTCCTATAGAATCCAGGGATAGCACTTACCGCCCTGTTTGGTCTATAATTGTAATTCTGCATAATATAAGTTGCAAGGTCACATCAAATTATTTTTTACAATGTAGAGAGAGAGAGAGAGAGAGAGAGAAAGGGAGAGGAAGAAAGAGTGAGGGAAAGAGAGGTGAGGAAACCTTGGCATGAGATGGTTGAGTATGATAACGACTACCTTAAGAATGTAAGGAAAACCTTGAAATATAGAAAATAGATTGGATTGTTTCACAAACAACTATAAGTTTGATTCCAAAATAGGAATTTAAATAGCAATCTTCCTCAGGCAAACCGAAACACATGAAATGAAAGATAAACTGACAAAAAAAGAAAATAATGCTTTGTACAGCATTGTAGTTTTGTTGAAGATATCGAATTTACCTGTTTTGCTCAACGACTTTTTCTAGACAATCTGAGCTATAAACAACACGACACTATCTTTCTGGTTATCAGCTGTATCTTTACGCTGAACGTTGACATTGTACTGCTCTTAACACACCGAGTCTGTTAAATCTAAATTTGAGATAACACAATTTTTGAAATCAAACACCAGATAGCCTGATTGAAATTTGTTGTATCCTATCTGTAGCTGAAGTAAGTACACATTATTAGTGTTTACTTGTCAAACCTGTATCAAACGTAAATATACTGAGGTATTTCGAACTGTTCTGATTTTTCATATTTTTCTCCGGTGGTGTTTCATTGTGTTCTTACATAGGAAAAGCAAACGAACTGCTTCACTAGAATGTACACACAACAACTGCTAATATAAACAAAATATGAGCTTTATTTTGCATTATTTCCGTAAATAACATTCCTCCTAATGTTTGCCGTTTCACCTTAATGTTTAGCGCTCTTTGCTTGTAAATGTATTTGTATTCCATCCTGTGAGCATTTGCATTAAATCCTTTCAATTATTTTAGATTATCAACATGCCTGATAGATGTAGAGATAAAATGCATTGTGTGCAAAGTTTATTTTGCCTATATTCTTCACCCTGGAAATCACAGTATGCAACAATATTTATGTATTTTGGGTGTTGTGTTAAATATCTAATTGTAATTTGCCCACAAGCCATCTTTCCATTTCTACGGGATTGAATAGACCGACAAGTTAGAAAACTAAATAACTTCGTGCACCGTTATCACGTTTCCTGTCTAGAAACACACGCACAAAGTATTTTATGAATATATTAACTAGCCTGTATGAATTAAATATTAGCAATTACAGTTTTAACCGATGTATCATAGGAGAGGCTTGCCTAGTCCTAGTGTAAAACATTCTCTACAGTTGCCTTGAGACAATGGAAGTTCAAAAGAGAGGAAAACTTGAACCAAAGCTGTGGTTGTTTAAATATTATAAATTGTCACTTAATCTCTTACTTCAATCCATTAAACATACACCTTACTACTACACGAGAATAACTAGGAAATATGCAGAGAACCTGTATGTCCTAATACCTCTTTAAATGAATCATACCCTTTTCCTTTCTATCCGAATGGGCGGATGGAGGGGGTTAAGAGTCACAATTTTGGCACATCTTACACACTTTCGATTCACCAACGTGATAACACATAGCTCACGGTCTGAAGTCTGGGTCTCCAAAGGCTGAAACGGTTAAAAGGGTTGTGCGACACCATGGACACAAAAATAAGGGATAAACACATAAGTTTGGAAACAAAACGCTAATTAGAAATGTTGGGAGCCAAATGCATTCACACAGGGAAAAGATGTTCATGACCTATCATCGTAATTTATGTGTTTAATGACTCCTTGTTGTTCTTTCTTCTTTCTTTTCCATTCTTAAACGAAGAACTTATAGTTAAATCACAACATTTTAACAGAAAGTGTCTATGGCATCCAAATGAAGTGCAATTTATTTTTATTAAATCTGCTGTGTATATTCACCTTTCCAGACGAATCAGACGTGCCATTTTCTTGACACAAGTCAAAAAAGCATGAGCTTTTTTTAAAGGATAATTGATCTGATGCAATTGTTTTAACACAGTTATTATTATTATGCATTTTGCTTAAAGTTATTCTGATTTTAGCGGGCAAATAATGTCAAACAAACATTAGCCTCAACTATTGTATTGGTCTCCATCGTTTAATAAATTTAATTTCTATATTAAATTTTGTGGAATGAAGTATTATGATCTTGATAATTTGAGGTCTTCCGATGATTTCAAATGAAAGAGTAATATTTTGTGTATAAGAAAAAATGATGATCCAGTCTGTCAGCCTGTTTGCATTCATGTGAGGACACTAATGTCACGCGGCTCCTTGTACACCGTTTATGAAGACGAACAGTTAAAAACACGTGCGGATGTATGATTAATAGCAGCAGAGAAAGGCGAGCATAGTTCAAACCAAACAAAAACAACGCCTCTTGTGTTATCAAAACGGGGAGGCACGAACTATCGCTGCGAAAAGGTAAAAGGTCCGTATAAAGTATAACTTCTGGGTGGGGTACAAACACTTTCGGACCCGAGTACCCATACCCGAATACACATAAGATCGATCAAGGCCACGAAAGAGCAAACACGGCCTCGGAAAAAAGGATATAGCGGGAAATATCCCGTAAGTAAAAAAAACTGCCCAAATATATAACCAGCCTCGCATGGTTCGGTGCCATACTGTTTGTCCACCGGTCAACCTCACCTTATTGAACCGTTTGCTTCGAACTGGCTGCAAGGTGGGATCAATATTGTTTGGAGGTGCCCATACAGGTTACACTCACCCTGGTCAGATCAATTAAACAAAAGTGTCACTGATCAAGCGACGTATGTTCAGAGAGTGCGCGAAGCAGGTTGTTATGCTATAGTCTCACAGGCCAATGGTTTGCCTACCAGAGAAGGTGCGAGGCTTACCAGCGCTTGCAGGAGTCCAGAAGAGACGTTGAGCACGGGGAACGGCCACTGACAATGAAGCAACTGGCCAGCGAGAGGAGGCGAGACGCGAGATATCAAGGCGCGAGGCAGCTATGCTACATTTTTGAGCCCCTACACGCTACGCAGCTCAAACATCCCCAACATCAATTTAACCATGACAATTTGTTAGCCGAAGGCTACAAGGCGAATGATGTTGACCAAAAGGTTAGATCCTGTTTGGATTCAACGTGGAGTGGCAGAAACTCCGATAACGCGTGTCACGAGGCCCTAGCTTTTGACAGGAATATACAGGCATTACTTCAGAAACGCAGCGATCTAAGATAGTACGCTCGATGATTCGAAGGCTCTGTGGGTTATAGACATAAAAGTATTTTAAAAAATTGTCTTGAGGTGTGTGGAACAATTTGTGTTAGTCGACGACTGGTGCTATCGTATGCGGCAAAGACAAGCTCAATTAATATACTTTTGCTAACTCTTCACCTTGCGTACCCTTAACCCCACCACATACCCACACCTTGCTGTGAGGCATAAAGAACAACTCAACTTGCAGCACCTCGACGTGTACATTTACCACAAGCCCTGCATGTTTAGACACGTCAGAGCGCCACCGTGCGATCTTTGACAGCTCTTATTTTGTCGCCGAGCCCTTCCAGTAGCTGCACGGCCTGCCAGCCGGCGGGATATGCTCCGCGTTATGTCCATTAACTTCGAAATGTAACCCGCAAATTCAACCCAAATAATAGCGCGAAGAACCAAATATGGTTCCAAGTAAATATGTGCCACGAAATAACAGCGCTGAACCCTGCTACAAGAAACATCAGTTCATAGTTGTGCAGGTTGGGAGAGGGAGTGTATAAATTAGAAAGCTTGGGTTTGTCCCAAAGCTGCGGTCCGTTGTCCTCCTTCCCACCAGTTACAATATAGTACTTCCGAACATCGTCCTGAAAGGCTCCTTCGGGAAGACCTTCCTCGCAAATTCGTTCATTAAGGTAAACTAGTTGCTCGTTGCGCTTGCTTCTTTGGTAATCACCCTGAGTGTACAGCAGCCGTTCTAACGCATGATTGTGACGGGATTGTTCTTCGTCGACACCTGCTTGTTTAACGTTGAAAATAGCAAGGATGACCCAGCGAGGTCATTAACGACCATCCCGCCGATCATCACCGCAACTGTGTTCATTAGGCGGCTTTTGTGATATATTAGCGGGTATACTTTCATGTTGTACCAGCATATCATGTATCCAAAGGTAGCGCCGTGACGACAATTGCCTTTGCCATGTCTTCAAAATGTAAGCGCTTCATATCCGCGGAGCTAATGCTTAGCGATTAGCAAGCATGATATACCAAATCTCGAGACAGCCTACCACTACTCCGTGGTATAGCAGTTTACTTGGCGAATGGTGTCAGATCTATTGTTATCATTTCCTCCAGTTAAAACCGGACGGCCCGACTTCTTATAGGAGGAGCGGCCGGCAAGAGAGTAATGGGTTTTGCAGCGGGGCTGGTGGGGGCATGAGGACGTTCTCCAGGAAAGCAAACACACAATCTCTACAGTGTATGGGCACAGCAAGGTTTTTCAATGTGAGCTGCTGGCACAGGTATTGTTTGGCCTTGTCGGACAAAATTAGCTCCGAACGATGATCGCCCATTCGCCTTCGCTATTTCCACAGGCTGTTTGGCCTCTGACGCCGACCCCAAAAGAAGCTCTTCTACGTTCATGAAGGGTATCAGCGACGCCGCGAAACCACGGTACAGTTTATTGGCGACCCGCTTTGCTCTAAGAAGCTGACATATAACTAGAGCGAATAAAGAACATGTTATCAAAAAGGCTAACTATCAACAGCCATGGTATTTCTCACAGTGCGAGAACCCCAGTCTGCCTAGGGCGCATGGCCAGTAATACGCCTTGTTTATGTCAATGTCAGGTCAAATACTGCGGCATCCGGGGCTGCTTTCTCAAATTGCACTGGAACGGCCTCGGTCGCATTTTCAATGTGCTGCCAATAGGCGTTGTCCTCCGTGGTCCTCATGGCTAGGATGAGAGCAAGGCCGCTTTGCTGAAACACGC
This sequence comes from Margaritifera margaritifera, assembly GCA_029931535.1. Lineage (NCBI taxonomy): Eukaryota > Metazoa > Mollusca > Bivalvia > Unionida > Margaritiferidae > Margaritifera > Margaritifera margaritifera. The sequence goes on along the minus strand of JAQPZY010000815.1, from coordinate 278,179 downwards.
CAATATTTACTGTGGATAGCGCGGTATCCTTGAGAGATTCTTGTGCCATCACTTTCATGTTCTCCTCTCGCTGCTGGTAGCACGCCTGCTCTTGCGCGTAGATCTGGCTAGGAACGCCCTCAAATGTCACCTTCGTTATGAGAGGGTTGTAAAACAACTCGGTATCGAGCGCAAATTTGGCGCTGTGGGTCGGATCCTCGAACAGGGTCACGATGGTTTTCATGCTCTTTACCTGATGTTCAAGTTAATGTTCCACATGGAATCGCCATCGTTGGGCACAATCCTGATATGCCTCAGCACCCTATTGTACATAATGACAACCTTTTCTATGCATTTGTTTCTGATTGCCCGGACAAGTTCCGGATGGTTGACGACGCCAAACTCAAGCGTAATGCCTTTGATCCCATAGGACGCGTGATTTTTAGCACTCTTTAACAATCGGTCGTAGTCGTTAAATGTTAGTTCGAAGATGTGGCGGTCTGAAAGCCCTGACTGGTAAAACGGAATGTGATCGATATGAAATTCGAAGTCGAGCGGGAAACATAAGCGATTATCCAACGTGACAGTAATGGTCTCGAAGGTCTCGGTGGTTAGAACATCAATTGCTCACCGCGCCCCATTCAAGTCTAATGAGTACAGCAGGGCATAGTATGGATCGAGATTGTAGCCTTGCTATGAGATGTGCTAGGATCCGTGTATTTGTAATGGAGGTTTGCACACTTTCCTCTAGTATGTAATAATCCGGTGACGTCCCTACCAACACAGTTGCTGTAAAATTGTCGAAGGGATCATTGACTGCACAATGATTGGCAAAGCAAGATTTTGAAGAAACTTCGCCTATAGCCCCGAGCTCCCTTGATTACCTCCACCCTCAGCCCGAAACCCTCCCCAGAAACATCGATCCTAACGTCATTGACATAAGCAATGTACGATTAAGCGTCGGAAATCTTGATGCGACTGGCTTGACAGGAGCTTTGGATGCATTTCGCAGAGCTAAGATTGACGGAGTTTGTAAAGCGCATCCTGTGTATGCTGTTGTGCAAGTGAACATGTTAAAAGCTCGTTAAAAGAGCATCAATGATAAATCATGCAGCCCTTAATCTCTCTTTACACTAGAGCGAGATTATGACCAGGAAATTTATTGACGTATTATCTAACACACGACTAGAACCTATGTTGAACTGGTCCGAAAGGCAAATACTCCAAGAATTGAGAAAAAAACTTAAGCTTCCCGAAATCTCAGATGATGTGCTGATTGCATATTTGAGGCTTACCGAAAATGAAGTAAAGGAGATGGTGGCGCACAATCCCGATGGGTTCACCCCGAGACAACTCGTTGCTTTTGGGAAAGAGAATGGAAACGATAAGAAATGACCTTAAAAATGAACACTCATTTGGCGCTGAAACTGAGACAAACATAAGAGCAGTATACATATATATATATATATATACATATATATATATATATATATATATATATATATATATATATATATAACAAGCCCAACTATGGTGAATGAAGTCGCACTTTAAGAGCAGACAGCCAAACTACGGAGTGAACTCCTCAGTAAGTATATCTCTATCAAAGAGTCTTTCCTCCAGTTACTTAACAAGGAAAATCCTCTCGCTGAGCGGCACTATCATTCAAGTCGGTTATTGATGGAGCCGTTGCTGCTGCTGGTGGAACGTCAGAACAGGAATATGGACCGTTGGTGCCAAATTCTAACCTCAAAACCTTCAAACAGTGGTTTTTGAAATACAATGTTGCGCCCTGGCGGCATGCTAGAACCGCTGGCCGTAAATACCGCCACCTCTCTGCCTGGGGTTCCTGGCGCGATCGTCTCATTTTTTCCCTGGGAAACTCAAGGGATCGTATCTAACGTACATTGCGCCTACGCTGCGATTACCTCCTTTTTCAATCACCAGTCCGTAAAACTATCCACTCCAATCACTGTGCATATGGCTTCGTACATGGTCATATGTTATTAAACACATCCTACGCCGTTTCGGCCGGCACGGAGTACTATATTTTGTTATGGATTCTTCTTGTCTGAAAGTAAACATGAAAGCGGTGAGATTCCTCCACTCTCTCGTGCAGATATGCGGAGTTTGGCACTAGGAATTTTTATCTGATTCGTTTCCGTATCTGCATTGCCCGACGTCCAATTGTTGTACACCTCTTCGATTGCAACCACACGGCAACATGCATTTAATACATAGGCTTTGCTTGGTAACAATACGTTTCCTACTACACAAAGAACACACGAACTGAAAATACTACTTCAGCTTCTGAATATGTATTACAACATCAGCGCGCTCAGTGACGCAGTGCAGAATGTATTATTGGACCATCACTATAATAGTTTTACCTTGGACTTTGTGGACTGCAGAGGAACTGTCATTTGAAGGCTCTTACCACATCCCACCCCGACCCTAACGTAGCTACCTCAAATAGTATATATTTTGAGACTCTTGAACATTTGTTAGCGTTAAATGCACCAAGTGTGGGACAAACATATTTTCCACCTGGCAGCAGTCAGTTAGAAGCAGACTATCCACCTACGTTGATCTACATTTTTCTTCATTTCGATCAAATTAACACGCCGTAAAATATTGTGAAGATAAAAATAGCACTCTGCTGCACGTCATTCTAGTAGGAGTCGAGTTTATGGCGATCTGCGGATCGTTGCCAGCAAACCCGCTTGGATCAGACTAGGCTAGGAAGACATTGAGAAGCTCACCGCGAACATTTTAGTCGATACAAATCAGCCGGTTATCATAATAGAGTGCACCACATTCCACCAAATTAAACAAGGAGCCTGGGTGGTCCTTCCTTTCATGCCGCTCCTGCATCTGCGTGAGGTGTAATAAAAAAAAAAGATTAAAATATAATTCATGGATGCCGCTGACAATAGCAGGCTTCCAATGTGTCGAGAAGTCTTGACAGGATTTATTGATGCCACACTTATTTTCACTCCGTTTCTATCCAGCGGATACGACACTCGGGAGGCAAATGTTTCACCTCTGCCATCAAAAAGAGTGTTGATTCCTCTTATGCCTATGGCTCTAGTAGTGCTGTCTCTAAAATTGGAAGAGACGTACGAGTTTGCAAGTTATGTCTTAAAGATAACAACAAGGTTGTAGAAGATGAATCGGATTATCATTCGTATGTATATGAAACGGATTATCATTTATTCTAAAACAAATACACTGATAGGATTGAATAGGTTTCACATTGTGCTCAATCCGATAACCTCGACCGCGTCCTAGATCATGATACGTTTCTTTCATGATTGCATCCTCCCTATTGGCATCGACCGGTGTAACAGGATGAAGCCGGGTTGGGATTTGAATTAGCGAAGATACCGACATCAATTTTGTGAATTAGATGTCTATTTATAATGTAATTGAACGATGAGCGAATCTATCACCATACTCGTGCGCATAAAATCCAACAATGGATTTTAAAAAATGATGAGCACCGAGTTCAACAACTGATATACATATATTATATAGTTCCTAAAATGGAATTAATAAGAACTTGTGACTTCAAGGACAAAATCAAACAAGAATCTATGTATGGAAATTATAAACAAATAGTATTGACATACGGATATATCACCATGGACGATCAATGTACAGAATTTGTACACAAACAAGGATAATGTACGTTTCTATCACAAAGAGTGATACAAGTATAGGATTTTCACTCAAATGCAAACAATGTCTGATCCAACACCAAGGGTGACCAAAGTATTTGATTTATACACAAATATGGATAATGTATAATCTATCCACTCAGGATGCATGCATTATGGATTATCACAACAATGTATATATATATATATATATATATATATATATATATATATATATATATATATATATATATATATATATGTATATATATATTTATAGTGGCGTCCTGTTGACGACCACATTTTATTTCCGATTATAGAGCTTTATTCATTGGTCAAGGAGCCAACCACGCATGAACTGCCCCTTCCAGTATGTTGACTAATCCATCGAGAGCCTCATCATTTAACTCAGACCCGCCATGCGCGAAGTTTTGGTCCCTCACTGCGATAATACCTGTACTCTCTTCCGAGCCAAGGTCACCAAACAGAAGCATACAGGCTACAAGGAATCCCACTGAGTTCTACGACTCCCAATCAAAAAACTGAAACAGCTCAACAGCTGAAGAGTGCTCACGTAAAGTAGTTAGCTTCTTGAACAGACTCTTTGTAATGTGAATATACATAGAGAAATCACTCAATACGCACCCTGGCTGTGGAGAATATGCGCAGCCAGAAAACTCGAGGTAATTGGGTTTTTCACTGCAGGCAATTTGCACGTGCAGCACAGTGGGAATTGAATTCAGTAATTTGAAATAGCTGAAGCCGAAAAATAAACCACCGTCGGGTAACTCTGTAAATTTTCGTTCACATATATACATTGACATAAGTTGCACACAATTCCGTGGCAGCCGGTTGTATTTTCAAACTGCATTTATCATGAGCCTCCACGGCCCTGGCCATACAATGTATGGCCTCGTCCGGTTCCTTGTAATCCAGTGCAGCACCCCACCAACACCACGCCCTAAGTAAATGGCGATTAATAAGTCACAGCGGCAGACATTACTCATTATGTAACACACACACACACATATATATATATATATATATATATATATATATATATATATATATATATATATATGCATATAGTTATAACGATATATTAATATATTGTCAGATTCACAGTAAACTCCGAGTTGTTGGCAGTGCACTCCACAAAATATGAAAAATAGCACGTGCGCATAAGTGGGACCTGAATCTATCAATTAATTTATCAGTCTGTCTCTGGCGGAATATATGATTTTTTTTCTAATTACACTGGATCATAAGATCATGTTGTTTAGCAAAACTCGTACATGACAAGGTAAACACTGACAAGCAGCAATGTATAGCTCATACATTTGTAATATTGTGTAATAGGGCAAAACTCTACATAGGACATTGAAAAACAGTAGACAAGAGCAGATACAGAAAGGTAATTACTTCACAGAATCTATATGATATTTGTTTCGACACATCCCCAATATAAATACGTCGTATTAGATTCATGTCCCTAAGTTTGTGAACGTGAAAAAGAAATCGGTAGATTCCGAAGTGCTTGGTTTCAGCTTTCAGTTCCTCCTGTTAGTTATATATATATATATATATATATATATATATATATTGGTTTTAACCGCACTTTTAACACATTTGTCGTGGCTATATCCAAGGTTCTACTAATTGAGCTTTAAATATATATATATATATATATATATATATATATATATATATATATATATATATTACTATATATTATCTGACGAAAGTAAAGTATTGTAGTCAAAAGTAGTAGGTACTAATTATGTAGCAATGGTATATATTAGTGCGAATTGTACTTTAACATCTCCTTGTATTTCAAAACCTTTTCACATTGCGTTTTTTTGTCTTAATTTGACTGTAATGACTGAGATGGAAATAATTAAAAGGAACTCACGTTGACCATAACACCTAGCTCCATGGAGGTGATTAAGATATGAGTTCAACTATTTAAGATCCGAATTCGGCCAGGAAAATATGAACCTATTGTGTTAAGATCATTTAATTGCAAACAAACTGGGAACTGAGACAGTCTTGCCACATCTGTACCCTTGTTCTTACTTACTAAAGGTTTTAAAACATTTTTCGAATTCGGTGACGATGTATCCTTTTTTTTATTTTGCTTAATTTCGAAATCGATTTAACTGCTTACTAACTAGGTTCGCATTTGAACGTTTTTCAAAAATGTTGTATTTTATTGTAGGCAATTACAACTGATACAATACTCTCTTCTTCGAGATTTTACTCAGTTTTTTTTTTACATTCGAAAACATACGAACATATAGTTTTCAAGATTTTCAAATTTGGTTCAGCTGAATATAAAAGAAGGTATTTACGCATTCTCACAGGGAACTGTGATTTATTAAATATTTTGAAATTGATTTTATTTATATTTTCGCAGAGCTCTAAAATTATTTATTGAAATACATAGGTACATGCAAATTATTTGTCCATTTTCAGCAGTATTAATCCATTCTGTCGGAAGTAGGATATTTTTATCTTCCTAACAACTGACGTAAGTCATACTGTGTCCATTATTATTACTATTATTATTAATATTATTACTATTATTATTATTATTATTATTATTATTATTATTATTATTATTATTATTCAAATGAATAAATAGGCATGTCTGAAGAATGATATAAAGACACCCAGAACATTCGAAACAATGTCGATACATTCGTGCTTGAAAGACGTTTTACAAGTATTTTGGATCAATTCTTCTTTCTTCTGTTTCTTAACGGTAAGAACAGTACGATACGACAATGGGACATTTTATGTTAATGATAGGAGTTAAACTTTGATGAAAGAGATGAAATACTCGTCTTCAGATTTACAAGATAGAATGCGTTAAAAAGAGAACACTAGCATAGTTCAGGTAAAAATACAGCTGATAGCCAGATAAAGATAATGTCTCGCTGTTTATCGCTCACATTTTCAACACAAATGTTGCAGGAACATTATTTCAATTAGAAGACATAGACATACACAAATATGTTGGGAAAACATTTTTCTGTTCGTCAGTTCTCTTCTTTTCGTGTACTTATGTTGGAAGATTTATTTCTTAGCTATTTTAAGTTTGCTTTGCATTTTGTGTTCACAAAAAGCTAAATTGGTATCGTAGCCGACACCAAGTAGTTTTGTTATTTCTTAATGCTTTTCTCTTACCTTTCCAATGGAATTTTACCGTCTCATACCAAAATCGCTCTACCCCAACATTAACAATTATTCTAATTTTACTTTACTTGTTATATGCGTCAAATTTAACGTTGCAAAATTATGGGTCTGGATCTACCCGTGCGAATCACAAAAATATAATATGAGCTACAATGAATCATGTTACCTTTGCCTTCAAGAAGATTTTAAAATACCATTTGCCTTTCACTCTTCGAAACTTATTACTCGCAAGCTCTTTTGGTGTGAAATAGCATCATATTAAAAGTAGCTAAATGTGACCTATATTGTATACCCCAGTGACTAATATGTTATATAATACTATCACTGGGATATATGCCCCAAACTTGTTGTACTATTCTTTTTAAAGTTCGATTTGTTCTTGTTTCCTTAAGTGTAATGTATTATCATACCAAAAGGCTAGACATAGACTGGAAATGTCATTTCAAAGAGCCTTTCTCGTGCATTTTCCAGGGTTTCGATTCGTGTATATGGGCAATCAAATCTGTTTTTCGGAATTAGTCATCATCAGGCGAAGGTTTTGTCCATTCAAATACAGGTTTCCATATTTGAAAGTAGATGTACAATATATAAAGCTATTTCACGAACTCTAGTAAACTTTGATCCAACTGATCCCAACAACACTGTCGGGTTAGTTTGATTTTAACAACATCTCATGTCCAGTTGTAATAATATGTATCTGTTAGAAGAGTCATCACTGCGAAATCTTAAAATGTAGTTATCGAAAATGTTTAATGGATTGTATGTGAAATAATATTGTTCACTGTAGTAAATATTCATATCTGTCAATGTGTGTGCAATGCGTTTGTTCACTGCTGCTTTAAACAGAGTCGTAGGACAGTGAAAAGGTGTTATGCAAGTTAATTTCTTAAATCTTAGGTGTGTTATATAATTGTCGCAAATCTAAATATTTATACTTTAACTGTTTTCAACAACATATCACCCCAGCCTAGCCTTTCAAAGACTAGCTTTAATGAGCATCTACTTTATGTGGAGCCTACCAGTCTACCTGTGGTGTCACTGCACGTAACAAAAACAGTTTGCATGCTTACTTTCAATCATCTCATTTCGAAATCATATCAAAGAGAAAAAGACCCATTTAAATTCGTTTTTTCGTCTATAATTGTGCTTGATTTAATAATATCGATTCGTTCATTCATTTCCTCATCTTTGATTTTAATCTGACGAATACAAATATGTATACAGTTATAAATAATTTGTTTCAATGCCTTGTATATGCACTATGGTAAAATCATACCTAATTATAAACTCAGAAAAAGTGTAATAATTTTGGTATAATTGTAATTGCGTACGATTTATAAATCTTCATATACAATCTTACTAGAAGGTGTGTGTACACACGTCATTGTAAGTAAATTGATTAGGATGTGCGTGTGTTTGTATGTGCTTGTTTAACTAGACTACTTTTAATGTCACGGTTTACTTTATCGGATTATGTACTGATGGTATGATAATATATCCATATAATTTTAATTTTCCTGTTTACTGTTTATGGTCGTAAACTCCAGGTCTGATCTTTATTTCTTTGCATTAAAATGAAAATCAGGGATGTGTTGGTGTGTGTGCAAGTTTTTTTGTATGTATGTGTGTTTTACGTAAGAAGATTAGTTTTGAAGTCACATTTGACATTGTATCATCATATTCATGGTATAATAATTTCTATATAATTTTGTATGTGGTGTTGTTTTTCTTTACATTAAATCAAAATAAGAGATTATGTGTGTATTTGCTTGTCTGTGTTTGTGAGTGTTAAGTATATTAGTTTTAAAGTCACATTATTACGTTTTATGATGATAAACTCGGGGTATGTTTGCAATAACGTTTTACAACATTTCAGCACGGCTGCAGGTATATGCTGGCAACTAAAGGTAAAGTTTGTGTGTCTGTGCGTGTTCGATTGATTTTTTATAGGCACATTTGAAGTCTTACTTTCCTATTTATGATCATATACTCAAGGGATAATATGTTGTTTTTTAACTTTTGTCTTTATATTGAAATAAAAATTAAGAATGAGTGTGTACTTGCGTATGTGAATTTGTGTGTGTATACAATATATTCAGAGTGTATAATATGTACATAATTTTGATCGTGTTGTATTTTCTCTTTATATTAAAATACAAGCTAGTTATGTGTGTGCATTCATGCGTGTGTGTTTTTCGTTTATAAACATCTAATAATTTTATCGTTAAGTTTTACTGTTTCTGATCATATACTCATGATATATTAATTTGTATATAATTCTGAGATTTTTCTCGCTTTGTGTAAGCATAATGGCTGTGTGTGTATGTGTTTAATTTATTTTTATTTAAGTAGATTATTTTCAAAAATAGCATTTGATTTTTCCTGATCATATACTCAGGGTAAATGTATATAGTTTTTATTTTGTTTACTTTAGATTTAAATCAAATTTAGAGGTGTTTGCGTTTGATGTGTGATTGTATCTTCGTTTGGATATTAAAATTGGCACATACTTGTACAATTTTACACTCATAATGCAATTCGTATTTGCCTCTTAAATATCTCGTGTGGATATTGTGTATATTATTGCAAAATAAATCAGTAATAATACATATTAGGATTTAATGTTTTGATTGGGGCCATCTGCAATGTTTAGGTTATGCGAAACAGCAAAGACAGCTTTTTAGCCGTTCATCATTCGACCATGGGTCTAAATTATTTATTCACTCATTTGTAAGGGATATGGAGAGATTATTAAACGAGCTGGCAGGGAAGAAAACTAATGGATAATGTAGACGAATACTGCATTGTGTTTGCATTTTATCGTGCTATATTTTAGCACATTTTGAATTGTAAGGATGGTTTAAAATGCGTGGGAATAAAACTGCATATCTCGATCTTGAGCCATTGATTAAAAGATGAGGAAATGTGCACATCTTGTTAATGGGGTGTCCTTGTGGCCCGATCTGATTTGTTGCCATGCTATTCACTAGTAATGGTTGGTATTTAATGTAGATCTTCAGACGTTTATAATTTTTATATTGTGTCATGCTTGAAAGGTTACTAAATTATTGAAGATTGCACAAACATTAGAAACTACCTTCGAATGTTAAACATATGAAAACCATGTATACTTTCCAATGAAACAGCCTAACATTGGGGATTTTCTAGGCGACCGAAGTCTACACATATTAATTTGCACAAAACATGAGCAACTATTAATTTTCTTTCGTTTTAATATTATACACACATATAAATAAGAGCTGCATGCGAAGAGTCATCTCATTTTGGCTACTAAATAAGCGTGTCAAATCAAATGACATGTACACTTCAAGAATGGATTATCTAACATCAAGAATAACAAATGTTATTCACAAATGAGTGAGCTTGACCCGCTAATTTTGTAGTGTTCACAAAATATACCTTAGTAATGGGATTTATGCTCACTATGATCTCGCCATAGTTTAGGGTATATGATTCCTGAATTGCGTAATCACAGAGAAGCTTAAATATTATATAGGAATATTTTCGAGTTAGAAAATGTAAAATAGCATTATGTAATCGTTTATAGAATCTTAAATTTATAGGGATTTTAAGGACTTTCAATTAGATATAATCTAACATTGCATCTGCTGAATTTAAACGATCGCTGCATATTATATTGTACACTTGTTGATCAATTATTATTATGAAACAGTACATACACTTATGTATAAATCAAATCAGATGGCAGGTAAACATTAATATTGGATTATCTAATCTCTATAGATAAACCTCTGAACAAATGACCAATATGCTATTATAATGGAGGGGGAATTACAAAGGGACTTTAATATTATACCTGAATTGTTTCTTGTTAGAAGATTTAATACGCCATACTAAAATAAATATTGGGATTCTCTAATGTCTTACATAGTTTAAGATCTGGGGACACTTACACGCTATCTGTAAGGTCTCTATGCTGTAAAAATGTTGCATAACCTCTTAAAAGTCTCTTCGCTGCACTAACAGTGTCATATGGACTATCATCCTTCCATTATACCCGTAAGCCTTTATTTCAAATGACTTTCATATTTGCGAAATAACATCCTCAAAAGAGTATACTTTTTGTAAAGCGATATATCGTATCGATACAATCTCATTCCACTGTGAGAACGAATGGTTATCTTTAGTCATCTGAAACAGGTGCGAAGTAAATTCTTTTGAAGGTTATTATGTATGTCGAGTATCTGATCTTTAAAAGCTTTGTCATCTGACACAGGTAAACCAGTTTTGTTATATAACTATAATGACTTTCCGGGAAAGTGGCACGTCACACCCACATCAACAGTACAAACATCCTAATTTTATTTTAACCTAAAACTAGTCAGGTCAAGCACTCTCGCCCTTCTTCACTGGAGCGAAAAGTATTGGCCTCTGATGTAAAAAGGTACCACCTGAAGGTATTAATCTAACTCCTTCTCCGTTTCCCGCGTATCTGGGTATGTTTCTGTAATAGACCTCAGTATGCGACGAAGGCGTCTACAGTTTTGATTGAACAACATATAGTTGTGAAATATGTGGGATGAGTTTGAAGGGGTGAATGTCAGTGATGATCAAAATAAAATTGCTGAAAACTTGGTGGTAGGTGTAAAAAGCGGCGAGTGTGCATTGTCACACTGATTGAAAGGAGTATTGTAAATTCTTTAAAAGACCATTAGGTATGTCAGGTATCTGATCTTTTAAACCTTTGCCCACTACTAAAGCTAGTGAGGCCAAACATTAGCTCTTCTCCACTGGAGCGAACAGTATTTGCCTCTAATGTGAAAGATGACACATGAAGGTATTAATCTAACTCGCAACTTTTGCAAAGTTTCTTCCCATCGCAAAAAGTATCATAAGGACTAGTGTTCTATTACTATGTCCATGCAACTTTATTCAAAAGAAACCATTTGTTATGGCTTTCATCTTTGCTAAATAAAATACCCAACGGAATATAATTACTTCAATGCAACATCTTTATATAATATTATGTGCGACACACATCTGATCTATAGAGCCTCTATCCACTATGAAGACGAACGGTTATTTATAATCATCTGACATAGATACAAAGTAAATATTCTTTAGAAGGTCTTTGTGTATGTCAGGTATCTGATCCCAAAAATCTTTGCCCAACTACTGGGATAAAAGATTATCTCTAGCCATCTGACACAGGTCAATCAGCTTTATCACCAGAATGAAACGAGCACTTCTTTTTTAAGATTACCGTTCATTTTCCTTTTTTCTGGTGACCAAAGAAAATATACCACTCACTCACCACTATTTTCTAAACTGGAATAAAGAAGATCTACTTGAGATTTAGCCATGTGTTGATGATAATGATTTTGCAATTTACGACGTGTGCGGCCATTCAGCCATATACTTCGGTTGAGCAATGTCTTCTAATGATTATATTTGTGTGTACCTATGGCATCATACGACTAATCATTACAAGCCACATCCCATCGCGTGCGGCTAAACTTAATTGACATTTAGACGATAAGAGCCTATACAAATACTTTACCTTGATAATAAGCCGGGGTGATCACAATTTTTCAAAACGTTAATCAATCCAGCAATCAGTCAATTAGGCTAGTCAAGACCGAATACCGGTCAAGAATGCTCACACCAATTTTGAACATTAAAGAATGATTACGCCAGCTTGTTGTTGAAAAGGGGGATGTATTTGCCGCGACCTTTGTCCCCAAAACCCGGCACACCAAAGGAAAAAGCCTTAAGTACATAGAAGGAAACTGGACGAAGCGGTGGTTTATCGGGATACACCTGGAAAACAGAACTCAGTGGACCTCAGTTTAAGCAGTTTAAGAAATGAGTGCCCGCCCTTCAAAAAACGTATAACAGCAAAGTTTTTAAACCCTCTCCAAAAGAAGAAGGCGATACGACCTCCTCCAAAGAGCAAAGCGTTGAGACCTCAGAAGAAGAGCTAAGAGACGGTACCCGCTCCAAGGATCTCGAAGGTTTATTAGTTAACAATCCAAGGGCAGGAACAAGCGAAAGAAAAGCCAGCATGCTGTTGGAAGCACGTGCGTCTATGGCACCTGAGCAAGGACAGCCTGTCGAGCAGTTTGTCTCAACACAGATAATATTAATAGGAGAATTATAACGGACCCTCAATGTAACCGGCGTGAACAAATACTCGAAGCGGAACTGCAACTGCGAGATGAAGTTGTTAAGAAAATCTCTTTGCAGGTGAAATGCAAACGCGTTTTTGTGGTTGTAGATACTATTTGTGGAATCGCTGCCGCTGCAACTGTTGGCCTTGGTTTTGCTGAAATCACAACGACGGCGACCATTATAAGTGCGCCAATCGTAATTCTTGTTTGGCTATATGAATAGTAACTGGTGTCGCTGACGGTTCCAGTAAAATAATTTCGTTACGGCTGCAATCGCGAATATTTATATATTCAGAACTTTTCACAGCGGCACAAAGTATTCTCAATACGAATAATAAATTATACTCGATTGCTATGGAAGATAAAATCATTAACGCGGCCGAGTTCGAGACCGTGTTGGCGAAAATGGAAAAGCACATGCAGCTCCGCGCACAGCTACGCAACCACGTAATGGATTTGCAGACAGTAAAAGTCGAGTAACTGTTTGTGTAACAGCCCGCGCACACACACACACACACACATACAGACAACTCCAAGCACAGACGTGAAACCCCGCTAGCAACTAAAAACAATAGCGGATTTACAGGTATTGGAAAGTAACCGTCGATACGTCACTGCGCTAGCTGGAAACTTCCCGTACCACGACCTTTGATATTAGCAATCGCTGCGATTCCTGCGCACGCTGGGAACATTCTCGGAAAGACTTCATGAATATAAATTATAGCGATTACCAGCTGGAAATTATGTTTTTGTAAACATACATCGTATGCCCTAAAATGTAACGACTAATATAAAAATACTAAAGTCATAGGGTATAGAAGGGCTGACTTATCCCCAGTTATCCAGTCTAAAACGTGCAAAGGACCTCTACTTAACCTTATGCTTTGGCGGGGCAAAGGTAGCGTCTCGAGTTGTTCTGCAGCTGTAGCTGCAGACGGCAATTTTGGTTGGGATCGCCGGGTTCGTACAAGTAGTATTACAGGTCGCTAATGTTGCGGTAAAGAAGCAAAGGGGCTCCTATGTTCAGGGCGGAATATTGCAGATCTTGCGAAGATGCCATTACCTTTTGCATTATATATTTCGCCTTTGGGTCATTTTCTAATACGATCACTCGGAGGACGTATGGCATGCCTCCGCTGTTCAAACAAACATGGTGAGAGGTGAGAAGGCCCGATTCCGTGGCGACAGCCTGCAACTATTCCGGCGCCAACAGGGAGTGTTTAACCAGGTGGCAACATTTTGGCCGGCAACCTCATTGACGGATACATGCGTTTGCATATACGCTTTAAGAGACAATCTGCTGAGGCGATCACGTTACGCTTCCAAAGTCTTTTTGCCATTGGAGGCAGTGAGGACTCTCCGCGGTTCTTAAGGAGATTAAATACAACACCGACTGCACGCGAAGAGATGGCCTTGATGGCCGTGGCGGATGGTCTGACCAGTGCATTGTCAGACGCGGATGCTGTACTGATTATGGCTTAAAGGATATCGTCTAGGCCGCTGCCATATTGTACTCGTATGACGAATTGTGTGTTTATCATTGCTTGCTAAGGCTCGCTTCTATGTCTTGCTAAGTTAGCCGTTATTTTGCTGCTACGGATGATTATTTTAGAAGCACGACTCTCTAATACACTCGCTAATTCTAGATAAAGGAAGACGGTCTCGAATATAGAGGCTGTTGGTGAGCGCCTTGTCTCAGAGGTTGAGCAGGTTGCCATCGTTCTTGGTCAGCGTAAAGCTGAACTCATTGTTGCTGGGGCTGTGCCAGGTCACGTAGACGGACAGGAACGGTGCAATTGACAGGAATCATTCTGGGCTCTGGTCCGAAATAAAGCAATATAGAACGTAGCCAGTATTAGCCTTGTCGCTGGTGCTCGAGTCCACGTAGGAGCTGTCCATCGCGTCGCTTGTAAGATACACATACATTGTTATGGTAATATGTACTATTGCGGGTGCGACGTTGCTGTCCGTGGCGGGCCGTCCCAGCAGCTGACAAAAACTTGAGTTTGCCATGTTGATTAGATATGCGGCGTAACTGATAAAAATCTCGGCGGAAAGAGTTGGCTCATTGACAGGAATGCTAATTTTAGTTATAAATCAGTGTAGTAATATGCACATGGCCCTCCTGGTTAATGTCGTCTATTTAGTAGGTATCCTTTGGCAGGCTTATTGTCCTTCAGGTGGCGACATTATCGCAGGGGAACACAGGGATATTGTTGGGGCAGCTGTAGTAGAATCGGAGAGATTCCAGCGCAATCTCACAGATGTTTTAACTCTCCGACACCATCTGCAGGTGAGTAAGTTCCTCGGCTATCTGATTTAGTTTTTTTCTCACAACTTTGCTCACTGCTCTGGTGTTCCATCGCTCTTGACATGCTCGCTATGAGTCACAACCGCGTTATGTATCTCAGCTATTAATACTCTAAATGCGTTCGTTTGCATTATGTCATTTTAAAGACGCAGGCCGATAGTGCTGAATTCGTTGGAAATCTCGGATTACATTTTTCCGGATCGAAGGCACCTATTCATAATTGGAGGCGATCGGTCAGCTCATTAGGGCCACATTATATTATGTGGCCACTACAAACTGCTCAGCTTGCAGTCTTTACTGGGGTTTTGCCACAAGCATACTCGCTTTACTTTCGCTTGTTCCTTATTTTTGCCCTTCAGGTGTTAATTAATAAGCCTTCGAGATCTTTGGAGCGGGTCCCAACGCTTATCTCTTCGGAGGAGGTCTCAAGGCTTCGCTCCTTGGAGTAGGTCTTATGGCATTGTTTTTTGCAGAGGATTTAAAAACTTAGCTTTTCATTCTTTTTTTTTTTTAAATTTTTAAGGTCGAGCACTCATTTCTTAAACTGCTCGAACCGAGGTATACTGAGCTTTTTCTTCCAGATGTATCCCGATATACCACCGCTTCGTCCAGTTTCCTTCTGTGTACTTAAGGCTTTTTCCTTTGGTGTGCCGGGTTTTGGGGACAAAGGTCCTGGCAAATACATCACCCTTTTCATCGACAAAACTGGCATAATCACTCTTTAAAATTCTTAATTGATGTGAGCATTCTTGACTTGTATTCGAACTCGTCTCGCCTTATTGACTAATTGCTGGATTGAATAACTTTTTAGAAGATTGTGATCACCCCGGCTTAATATCAAGGTAAAGTATTTGTATAGGCTCTTATCATCTAAATGTCAATTAGGTTTAGCCGTACGTGATATATACAAATTATTACTCCATGAGTATATGATCAGAAAAGGTAAAACTTAAGTTTAAAATTAATATACGTTTATAAACGAAAAACATACACGCATAAATACACACAAATTCCTAACTTTTATTTCAATATAAATAAAAAATAAATCACGATCAAAATTATGTTCATATTGTACACTCGGAATATATTGTATACACACACAACTTCACACACGCAAATACACACACATTCTTATTTTTTATTTAAATATAAAAACAAAAGTTAATCAAAAACATAGTATCCCATGAGTATCTAAATAAATAGGAAATTGCGACTTCAAATATACCTTTACAAGTAAATTGAGCACACACAGACATATAAATACAACACATTCATATGATTTCGATTTCAATATAAAGGCAACAAAAAAAATAATAATCTCACTATTATACACATATTATACCTTTAGTATATGATTATAAAACGTAAAATGCGACACGGAAATCAGTCTAGTTAAATAAAACACACATACAAACACATAAACACACACACGTCCTTAATTTTGATTTAAATTTGAAGAAAAAACATCACGATCAAAAGTATATACAGAATTTTAACATCTTTACGATTTCTTTTTAATCTCGTATTTCATGTTTACATTTATTTTGAAGGGTTTTATGTTCCTATATTTCTGTGCAATTTATTTTACATTTGTATAACTTTACCTTTTGTTGACAGCATATACCTGCAGCCGTGCCGATGTGTCGTAAACCGCTATTACATTCATACCCTGAGTTAAAAGTAACGAATATATCCAGTAAAGTAAAACAACAATAATTTTTAATGGTACGGGTATCGGTGATATTGGTATTCGACGGTAAACTCCGTTTGATGGGTAAGAGAAAGAAATAACAAAACAACTTGGTGTCGGCTACAATACCAATCTAGCATTGTTTGAACAAAACTTACAAAAGAAACATAAAATAGCTCAGAAATAAATCTTCCTCATACGAACAAAAGTACACACAAAGAAAATAACTGACGAAAAGAAATAATGTTTTCCAGCATATTTGTATATGTCGATGTTCTCTAATTGAAATAATGTTCGTGCACCATTTATGTTGAAAATGTGAGCTATAATCAGCGCGGAATTATATTTCTCTGGCTATCAGCTGTACTTATTCCGCTAAATATTGATATTGTTCTCTTCTGAACACAGCATATATGTTAAATCTGCAGATGAGTATCTCCTATCTTTCATCAAAGTTTAACTCATATCATCGAAATCAAATATTCCATAGTCGTATCATACTTTGCTTACCGTTAAGAAACAGAAGAAATACTTCTCAAACGTATCTCAAGCACGAATATATCGACAGTGTTTCGAATCTGTAATCTTTTTTCCAGCCATGCTTATTTATTCCTTTAAGTAATACTACTACTACTACTACTACTACTACTACTACTAATAATAATAATAATAATAATAATAATAATAAAAATAATAATAATAACAATAATAATAATAACAATAATAATAATAATAATAATAAGAAGAAGAAGAAGAAGAAGAAGAAGAATACTAAGAAGAATAATAATAACAATAATAATAATAACATAAAAACAATTATAATAACAAATATACTAACAATAATAATAATAAGAAGAAGAAGAAGAAGAAGAATATTATTAACACTAATAATACTAATAATAACTACTAATACTAATAACAATACTAATACTAAAGATAATAATAATACTAATAATAATAATAGAAACACTAATAATAAAAATAATAATAAAAATAATAATAACAATAATAATACTAATAATAACAATAGCAATAATACTAATAATAACATTGATAATAATAATAATAATCAAAATAATAATAATCATAATAGTAGCAATAATAATAATAACAATAATAATAACAATAATAATAAAAGATGTAATAATAATAATAATAAAAGATGTAATAATAATAATAATAATAATAATAATAATAACAACAATAATAATAATAATAATAATAATCACATTATGACTTTCGTAAGTTTTTGGGAAGATACAAGTATCCAACTTAAGAGAGAATGGATTGATACTGCTGAAAACGAACTTAAAATTTTGCATGTACCCATTTATTTCAATAAATAATTTTAACGCTCTCCGAACATATAAATAAAATCAAATTCAAAATATTTAATAAATCACAGTTCCCTGTGACAATGTGTACTACTGTCTTTTTTATTCATTTGAACCAAATTTGAAAATTGCTTGAAAACTGTCTGTATATTTGCAAATACAATAAGGAAAATTACTTTTGAACAAAGTATTAAATTACAAAACAAAAAGTAAAATCACGAAGAGATTATACTATTGTATCAGTTGTAATTTACTAAAATACAATAAAATACGACATTTTTTAAAAACAAGTTCAAATGAGAACCGAGTTAGTAAGCAGTTAAACCGGCTTCGAAATTAAGCAAAATAACACAATTTAAAAAGGAGAAATCATCACCAAATATGAAGAATGTTTTCAAACCTTTAGTAAGTATGAAGTGTGGGTACATATGTGGGAAGACTGTCTCTGGTTCGAGCTTGTTTGCAATGGAATGATCTTAGCACAGTAAGTTCACATTTTTCTGGCCGAATTCGGATTTTAAATAGTTGAACGCATATCTTAATCACATCCATGGAGTTAGGACTTATGACCAACGTGGGTTCCTTTTAAGTATTTTCATCGCAGCCATTACGTTCAAATCACGACAAAACACCCAATGTGAAAAAGTTTTGGATTGCAAGGAGATGTTAAAGTATAATTCGCACTGATACTTTTGACTACAGTACCTCACTTCTGTCTAATTATATATATATATATATATATATATATATATATATATATATATATATATACTTCGCTATTCAAGTAAAATAGTCATATAAATTAGCATCTTTTTGAGTCCAAATGATTGAGGAAGGGGGGCAACTCAGGGGGATATATTAGCATATTGTTGTTATGCCTGCTGCATTAGATATATAACCTTTATGTAATAAATAACAAGACCGTAAACAACAACATAGACAATAAAAATTACCACTGATTCAAACACACAAACAGCAGATATATCTAAAAATATATGCAGCAGCAAGGACAATAATAACTATCACTACTACAAAGACTGCTAATCTCATATTATATAACTCCAACAATCCCAAAGAATTATACTAAATCGGCTGTTGCAGCTGAAGATGACGTATGTGATGGCGACGATGGTATTAATTATGCTGTAGTTTATGATAATGCCATATAACCACTTGGATTTGTTCAATATTTCCGAAAATCGACAAGCTTCCATAAAACAAACCTGTATAAAATGATTAATCCTAACTTTTATAAAATGGTGATTGGAATGACTCACGAGAGTTAAAAGTACCGGTGTGCTTAATTACTTCCTTTCACGCTTTTATGATTCAGACCAGACGTTTCGCCTCTTCATCCTCTTGCATGCTATGCTTGGTCAACATTGTGATCCCTATCTCACAGAACCAATGATAGTATGAGGACAAAGATGACGATATAAACGGAAACCGCGTCACTTGGTATCAACCACGAACAGATCTAACTAATATAACGATAGCATGCATTACTTAGAGAAGAAAGCAAGACAAATATTATCCAACCATCCACATAACGGGCACATTATGATTTAAGTAAGTAAACGTCAGGTATTTGAATTTGTAATCAATTGTTTACAGAAAAACAGTTTCATTCACCAAATTCATAGTGAAACGTGTAACTCTACCAAAAGAAAAAAAATGATTTGCAACTATGTTATCCATCTCAGTTCTTCTAATAGTGCTAATGTATACCTTTACAGTGGGAAATAACCTGACCTTAATTAATTGCATTATATCTAGCTATTCGTTAATAATTACCCATATTAGATGGAGTAGAGAAGATGTCTACAGCCTGCGTATCACTGTGCAGACAAGTTTAATTAAATTGCGTGTTGCATACATTAAATGAAAAGTAATTTTCGAGTTATTATAATCCAGTGAGACCATTCCTGTTGGACCACTTGTAGCAAAGAATTGTACCTGTGTCTGTGAGAAAAAGTCCTTCATTGATAATGATATATGCAATCTGTCTAAAGACCGGAGAACCCGAGAAAATGGGAACTAATAAAGATGGAAGTTTTCAACCTGGAAAGGGTTCAAATCGTAAGGATAGACAATGTTACACATGTAAGAAGTGGGGCCACATCTCGCTAGATTGTCCAAAAATAATGGGGTTTGTCCAAAAAGTAGCAGATGCTAGTAAAAGTATAGGGTGGTCAGGAGGCTACAAGCGTGTTGATTTTCCGTGTTATAATTCTGAAACTATTAATTTTTCTACGCGAGGGTACAGACAGCTAGTGATATCTTAAACGGTCAAGAAGGTACTGTCTTACGCGATACCGGGTCTACTGGCATCCTGGTAGAGCGTCTCGTTAGGAATGACCAAATGCTTAGTTGGAAATCCCCGTGTATGCTGTTCGATCACACGATCGTTTGCATTACCGTTGCGAGAATATAAATCGATACTCTTTTCATGATCGGATCCGTCGAAGCGCGGTATATGGACAAACCCATATACAACTTAACGATTGAAAATATCGAGGGTACAAGACTCCTAACTGTATGAGATTTTCGGTTGTCCTTTATACAATCGGTCGAAACTAGGTCGCAGGCGCAGATGAGGAAACAGCCACTGCGTAAATAGATACTTCTGGAAGCAGTGACCCATATATGCCGGTATGAATTCTTCCGTGAACAAGGCATGCTGCGTCCTTGAGCACGACGGCGGAGAAAATTGTGTCCGGTACAGAGAAACATTGTAAAGGCGGGGCAAGTTTGAAATCTGTACGCAGGGATGGGTTAATGTACAGACAATTTACCTCGTCGGAGGATATAATATTCTTCCAACTTGTTGTCCACCAGAAATTCAGGACCTATGTACTTAGAATGGCGCATGAGTCCGGTATGGCAGGTCACTTGAGTAGGAAAAAAAAACAACCGATACGGTGTTAGCCGAAATGTGTTGGCCTGTCGTGAATAACGACATATCACAATTATGTCGATCGTGCTATGTTTTCTATAAAATAGTAGTAAAATGGTTATTGAACGTAATATGTTCTGCGATCATTGACGACGAGCTGGGTGATGAACCAAAATTAGACTCCATTACATAAATTCCCCTAGAGTGCGCTACGAGGGTGGGTACAAGAGAGAATAGATTGGGTCAGCGTGTTTCCAGAGTTACCTGAAAGTTAGCGTCGACAAATCACGATGAGATTAAGTAAGTATCCTGCTGTAATTTATAGACCGAACCGCACCTGTTTGCAATAAAACAGTAATAAAATGGGTATTGAACGTAGTATGTACTGCGGTGATCGACGACGAGCTGGGTGATGAACCAAAATTAGACCCCAGTACCGAAATTCTCCTAGAGTGCCTCACGGGGGTAGGAACAGAGGAAATGTATGAGGTCAGCGTGTATCCAGAGTTACCTGAAAGTTAGTGACGACAAATCTCGGTAATTTTGAGTAAGTATCCATATGTATTTACAAAGCGACCGGGTCAAACAGGGTCAATTTATCATGATATAAACATAAGTACCTCAGAGACAGTCAGAACTAAAGGATACCAATGCACTTTACTGCACGGGAGACGATCAACGAGGAAGTAAGTAAAAGGTTAGACTTGGGTATTATTGAACCCTCAAATATCCCGTATTATTCCACCCTAGTGTCGGTCAGAACGAAAGATAGAACAAACCGTTTTTGCATAGACTTTCGGTTCTTGGATTTATAGGGTTTTACAGGAAGCTCGTTCTTAATTTTGCCCCTATAGCTAGTCCGTTGACGGACTTAACTAGGAAAGGGCTACCAAATAAAGTTTACTGGGGTTTATGCCAGGAAAGAGTTTCTAAAACTCTTAAATAAAATTTCATAATTGTACAAACCCTAAAGTTGGCAGAAACAAATACATTGTTCGTATTGAGTACTGATGCCTCTGACACGGTTCCGACTGACACTGGATTAGGAGCAGTTTTCCTACAGGAGGAAGAGTGCGTAAAGTTGCCCATTGCAAATGCTAGTAGTAAATTGCTGCCTCGGGAGCAAAAATCCTCCGTGGTCGATAAGGAGTGTATGACACTGGTGTGGGAAATAGAAACATTTCACAGGTACCTTTTCGAAAGGTAATTTGTCCTTGAAACGGACCACCAGCCCCTCTGTATTTAAACGAAGCTAAAGTCGAAAAAGCAAGGTTGATGCTTTGGGCATTGACTTTATAGCCATATCTTTTTCTGGACCTAGGGAATTAGAGGGTCGGAAAACGTCGGGGCCGAATACTTAATCAGAGTGTAATTTGCAGATCTTCTCTTTACCATGGTGCTCTGGTAATGTAAATATTTAGTTTCAGGTTGTATTTTTTGCTCGAAGTGATGTTCTACAAGTGTTTTCATTTCTTTTAAGATAGGTGGAGGTATTGTCAAGGAATTCTGTGTACCTAATGTCAATGCATCAAAATGTACTTTGGTGCCTTTACTTTGTTCAACAGTACCTGAGGATGGTTATTGTTTTTAGCCGTGGCTATTTCAAAATGCTGAGTTCAGTTCACTCACGGCCGCACGTAGAAAGTGCCGTCGGTAAGAAACCCGATTATCTCGAGTGCTGTGGTAGTCGATATGACTACAATGAGGGTACTTCTAACCTAAATTATTGCTGTATAGTCACCATAAAAATGAGTTTTATCCGGAAGCTGTGTCAGCCACTTTACGGAAGCAATCTTCAGCTGTAGAGGTATGTGTAAATGCAAATGTATGATTTCTTGCTATCTTTTCTATTTGATACAATTATTTTATATATTTCATGTTTAAGAATTTATTCCAAATTTTACAGAGAGTAAAACCTATGTCACATAATGCTATGTTTTCGTTATGTTTGTACGCTAGCCTTTTTATAACTGAACAGTCAAATTGAATTCAAATATTAAATGATGAGTAATGTTCGAGTTCTTATAATCCAGTGAGATTAGTCTTGTCGGGCACAGATTCGTGTACGAATGTGGTTATTATAATAAACATCTTATAGAGGAAACAATTGAGTGTGCAACGAAGTCAGCTTATGTGCGTTCATGCGTAATATATTTTATTGTATTCGCATTTAACCGTGTCTCGTGTACTACACGGCTTAGTCATTGTAGTTTTAGCTGTTTCACGGGGAGTCGTAGAAGTCTGTGGAATTTCGTGTAACCCGTATGTTGCAGTCGATAGATACGTTGGCTCGGAGGACGGTATTGGTTTACTCGCAGCGAGGGATCAAAGGTTTGTGACCAACGGGTGTGCAGGGAATAAAGAGGCTCTCGATGGTTCTTTCGACAGACTGGGAGGAGCGGGCCATGCGTGATTGCTTCTTGACCATTCGACGAGAGCTGTTGAACCGGACATTCATCGTGATGGTTGATTAGACGCCACGAGATGCATATATATTCAATTTTGCATTCAATATTTTTCAATATCACCATATGGATGATCATATAATTCAATATCGCCATAAAAGAGAAAATAAATTATACATACATCTTACGTGTTGATGAACAATACATTATTCATATTTGTGTATAAAGACTATCTACTGATCGTCCATGTTGATAGATCTAAATATCAATCATATGTGTTTATCAGTTGTTATGCGTACGTTGATTCTTGTTAGATTTCTCGTTCACGTTACACGTTCTGCTTAGTTCCATTTAAAAACGATACATGTTTCTTATATATGTTGCTGAACTCTTTGCGCATCATTATGTTAATTTCATTGTTGGCGTTTATGCGCACAAGTATGGTTTCAAATTGATTCATCGTTCAATTCGATTATAAATAAACATCTCGCTCACAAAACTGTGATCAGTGTCATCGCTAGATACACGTCATCGTTTTTTATATGGTTTAAACCCAAAGCAAAACTATTGGCGTGTACGGTGAAGTATGAACACTTTGCTTCAATAGTACAGGACAATATAGCGGGGCGGCGCATTTTTCTACGGCTATTAGCACATATAGCAAATGTCCCAATCTTTGCTTAGCTTGAACATGTTTGTCTGAGACGGCGTGTGCTCAAAAAATGCAATTTCATATATATATATATATATATATATATATATATATATATATATATATCTATATATATATATGTCACGGAATTGTATATCTCCCTTTTATTTATTAAATACATGTACTCGGGTTTCGTTTTTCATTGTAACAACGATACCCGAGGGTGATTTATGTAAATTGTACAATATTTCGAAAGAGTGAGTTCGGTTTACCCTATGCCGCACGTGCGAAGTGCTTTCGATGGGAAAACCCGAATACATCAAGCGCAGAGACGATGTAGTGCTGCATCATCTATGTATACATGCCTCACCGTAAGACTAAATCTTTACTTTACGGAACGTCTTGTCAGTGAGCAGTCTACTTAAGGATTTGCACATCTTCAGCTGTAGAGGTATGTAAATTATTTATTCATTTCTGATGTATATTTTCTATGTAGCTTCGACTTGCGTAGTACAATGCAAATATTTTCTATCCTTGTTTGTGACTTAATGAGAGCTTTATATTAGCAATATAAAGTGGCATTTTTAGGAAACGTTTAGTACCATAGGAATATTATCGGACACGGGTAGGTTCACTTCTGAACTTGTCTATTGCTTTGTAATGTTGTGCCGATAATGTAATTTGTATAACTTACCGTATATAACGTCATTATGTGTTATCGTATGTGCCCGTGTCAATTATAATACACGGTGTCAGATTTATTTTCAGCTGACCAGAGTCGACGAGGTCCCAGCCGTAGAGCTGACCATAGAAGTTGACCGTAGCAGCTGTAAAGCTAACCATAGCAGCCGTGGAGCTGAATAATCAGTGTGTTGCTTGAGTAGCAGGTTATCGGGCGTTGCTCGCTTGATTAACCAAGGAATTGAATGGTGGTCGTGGACTACTTGAAATGCTGACTGCTTGATTGACCAGTGTGACTGATAGCCAAGCGTGCCAGTGACGGAGTGTTTTGTGTTACTCCATACACGTGCTTTTTGTTTAGCCGTGGGCTAATTTTGGGGCTTGTGATACCCAATGGTTTGGGATTGTAAAGATAGTTTGTGTGATATCTATCCCATTGTCTGCATCATTTTATTATTTGAATAAAATACCAGTATACATTTTTAATATATAAGGAAAGCACATCATTTTACTATTTGAGTAAAACATATCATTCTTTTCGTCGTCTGCAATTACTGTGAATCATTAACATTTGTCTTTGTACTGTGCATTTATTTATTTGTATTCACATTTGGGTTACGTTATTAGGTTCGTGAGAATTATGTTAATTTGTCCAATATTTGGAACTTATACACGCACCTATTAATCATAACCTTTTTTCCCATTCAAGTCATTCATCAATAAACATTGCATTTTGTATCAATATCAAAAGTGTTCTGTTATAAATCTGAAATCCAACCCGGTTATCTTGTTACAATGGTGTCAGAAGTGGGGTCTCGGATTTAACAGAACACTAAAATTGTTGTTTCATTATTCTTGTATAATCTTATGTATGTTTCATACGTTCCTGACAAGACAGTGAGGTTAAGTAGCCATATAACATTACTTTATTAATTTTTTTGTACACATTTCATGTTTGTGTTGCCTTCTGAGAAGGAAAATACGGTTTGTTTGTTGAAATCATAGCAATTACGCATTTTGTTTTTCTTCACAATAGTGCACTTTAGGTTGGTCATATATTAGACTTTTGAAATGTCGTCAATGAAAGAACTTGTGGAACTGGGGAAACAGTTTGGCTACGAAGGGGAGTCTCTTAAAACTTTTGTTCGTGAAGAACAGGCTAGGGAAAGGGATCAGAGGTTAAAGGAGAGAGATATAAAATGGGAAAAGTTATAACTGGAGAAGCAGGATGAGAGGGAAAGAAGGGAAGAAAAGGAAAGATAGATAGCATTTGAAAGGGAGAGGATGGTATTTGAGAAGGAGAAGTTATAATTAGAAAAGCAAGCAGAGAAGGAGAAGATATAATTAGAAAACCAAGCAGAGAAGAAGAAGATATATTTAGAAAAACAGGTCGAAAGGGAAAGGATAGGATGGGAAAGGGAAGCAGAAAGGGAGAAGGTAGAACTGCTTAAATAAATAGAGGCTAGGAAAGTAGATGGGGAAAAACGAGTGAGGTTAGAAGCTTTGGAGATTGAAGATAGAAATAGAGAGAGAGAGAGTATCAGATAAATTCTGAGCTATTGAATACCAAAAGGGAGGGGGAATATGATTCTAAACTGAGAGGTCCCAATTTGCCCCCATTTGAAAACGATAAAGATAATATGGATAGTTATCTAAAGAGGTTTGAAAGGTACGCTGCTGTACAAAAATGGAAAAAAGATGATTTGTCGCTCCACCTTAGCGCGTTGCTTAAGGGTAAAGCGTTAGACGTGTATTCTCGTTTACCCGCGGCAGATTCGCGAAATTATCTCGCGTTGAAAGAAGCACGTCTGAAGAAATACGAGCTAACCGAGCAAGGGTTTCGCAAGAAGTTTAAGTATAGCAAACCCGAGAGAGGCGAGGAATTCACCCAGTTCGTGAGTAGGACGTGCAATTACTTGCATCGATGGGTAGAATGTGGTAAGGTCGTGAAGACATTTGAGGGTCTTATCGATTTCTTGCTTCGGGACCAGCTACTGACAAATAGTGGCAAGGAGTTGTATTTATTCTTGAGGGAAAAGTCCTTCACGAGTATATATGACATGGCCACACAGGCGGATATATTCGTTGAAGCTCGGGGAAGTTCGCAGAATGTCATCTCGCGATACAGCAAAGGTGGGAATCAGGTCGAAGACCAAAAACCCAGGGAACCTGAAAAACCTGTCAGGGATAACCATGGAAGGCATAAGGAAAAGCAATGTTTCACTTGCAAGGAGTGGGGTCGTATCTCCCCCAATTGTCCTAAGCGGAAGGGATCGGTCCAGAGAGTCGCGGTAGCCATTGAAGGCAGACGGTCGGTAGATGGAAAACTCGATGTTTCCCAGCGGGCTAACCGGGAAGCTGTGCACGAGCCAGTGGTGCGTGCAGAGATCGGTCGCGACGCTATACAATCGGTCGGCACGTGTATTTCCTCCGAGGCAAGGGTACCGACGGCGAATGGCACTGTCAACGGACAAAAGGTGACCGTTTTACGAGACACAAGGTGCACTACTGTAGTCGTGAAACGGAGCCTCGTTCGCGATGACCAATTGCTTGGGTTTAAATCGCCTTGTATGCTACTGGACCAAACAATCTACCACGTTCCCGTCGCAAGGATAGGTATCGAAACACTTTTTCTGACCGGAACCGTTGATGCGTTGTGCATAGCCAACCCGATCTATGAACTAACGATTGGCAATGTACAGGGATCTAGACTCCCAGCCATGTCAGACTTCCGATTCCCGATCATCCAAGCAGTGCAAACTAAAGCTCTGATAAAGGAGGATAACAAACCCCTACGCAAATTAAAGGTACCGGAAACCATTACTGATATCTCCCGTGAAGAATTTTTGAACGAGCAAAAACGTGACGCGTCTTTTACGCGAAACCGCAGAGAAAGTGTTGTCGGGTACTGTGAGGAAGTGTAAGAACGGGGGGGGGGAGTCCTCTAAATTTCTACTTCGAAAAGGTTTAATGTACAAGGAATATACTACACCTGATGATAGGAAATTCTTGCAACTAGTGCTTACCCAGAAATTAAGGTCGCATGTACTCAAGGTCGCGCATGAATCGAGTATGGCGGGTCATTTAGGTAAGCAGAAAACAACTGATAGGGTATTACGAGAATTATATTGGCCCGGTGTCAATAGCGATGTAAGGCGGTTTTGTAGTTCGTCGATGTTTGCCAGAAGACGGTCTCTAAGGGAAGGATAACTAGAGTACCATTAGGTCAGAAAGAAAGACGGGACAAACCGTTTTTGCATTGACTTTCGGCAACTGAATAAAATCACCGTGTTCAATGCGGAACCGATGCCAGACAGAGAAAATTTATTTTCAAAGTTGGCAGGTCATACATACCTTTCCAAGTTAGACCTTACCAAGGGATATTGGCAAGTACCAATCGCTGATAATGCCCGAGAGTTAACGGCATTCGCGACTCCCACCGGTCTTTATCAATTTAAAGTCATGCCTTTCGGTTTAGTCAACGCCGGTGTGTCGTGCGTTCGTCTCATGCGCAAATTGTTAAACGGTATGAAAAACGTCGACAGTTTCATAGATGATATCTTCGTTTATACATACTTCTGGGATGAACTTGTTAAGGTATTGAGTGATCTGTTCAATAGACTTCACACTGCTAATCTTACAGCTAGGCCCACCAAATGTAGTATAGGATATTTTGACCTAGAATGTTTGGGCCACCTTGTAAGTGTACTAGGCCAGTTGAAACCCCACCCAGACAAAATAGGAGCAGTCAGAGATGCACCTAGACCAGAGACCAATAAACAAGTAAGATTTTTCCTAGGTTTGATTGGGTTTTACAGGAAAGTTGTCCCCAATTTTTCGGTTATTGCCAGCCCATTAACAGACTTGACTAAGAAAGGGCAACCGAATAAAGTTTCCTGGTGTGTGTGCCAGGAAAATGCGTTTAACGCTTTAAAACAGAAACTGATAAGTGCACCAATCTTAAAGTTGCCGGAATTGAACACAACTTTTGTGCTGAGGACTGATGCGTCCAATACGGGACTCAGGGCTGTTTTGCTACAGGAGCAAGAGGGGATGAAATTGCCCATCGCTTATGCAAGCAGGAAATTGCTCTCTAGGGAGCAAAACTACTCCGTGATTGAGAAGGAGTGCCTAGCCTTAGTATGGGGGATAGGAAAATTCCATACATATCTTTTCGGGAGGGAGTTTACCTTACAAACGGACCATCAGCCGCTCTTATACTTGAATAAAGCAAAGGTCGCCAACGCAAGATTGATGCGTTGGGCGTTGTCTTTGCAACCTTATACTTTCCGAATCGAGGCGATTCGAGGGTCGGAAAATGTGGGTGCGGATTTTTTAAGTAGAGTGTAATTAGCAGATCATTTTCGTTCAGTATTAAAAGTTGAATGTTTTAATAATTGTTTATGTTCACATTCCGTGATTTTTCTAAAAGTGTTACCACTTTTTTTAAGGGGGGAGGTATTGTCACGGAATTGTATATCTCCCTTTTATTTATTAAATACATGTACTCGGGTTTCGTTTTTCATTGTAACAACGATACCCGAGGGTGATTTATGTAAATTGTACAATATTTCGAAACAGTGAGTTCGGTTTACCCTATGCCGCACGTGCGAAGTGCTTTCGATGGGAAAACCCGAATACATCAAGCGCAGAGACGATGTAGAGCTGCATCGTCTGTGTATACATGCCTCACCGTAAGACTAAATCTTTACTTTACGGAACGTCTTGTCAGTGAGCAGTCTACTTAAGGATTTGCACATCTTCAGCTGTAGAGGTATGTAAATTATTTATTCATTTCTGATGTATATTTTCTATGTAGCTTCGACTTGCGTAGTACAATGCAAATATTTTCTATCCTTGTTTGTGACTTAATAAGAGCTTTATATTAGCAATATAAAGTGGCATTTTTAGGAAACGTTTAGTACAATAGGATTATTATCGGACACGGGTAGATTCACTTCTGAACTTGTCTATTGCTTTGTAATGTTGTGCCGATAATGTAATTTGTATAACTTACCGTATATAACGTTATTATGTGTTATCGTATGTGCCCGTGTCAATTATAATACACGGTGTCAGATTTATTTTCAGCTGACCAGAGTCGACGAGGTCCCAGCCGTAGAGCTGACCATAGAAGTTGACCGTAGCAGCTGTAAAGCTAACCATAGCAACCGTGGAGCTGAATAATCAGTGTGTTGCTTGAGTAGCAGGTTATCGGGCGTTGCTCGCTTGATTAACCAAGGAATTGAATGGTGGTCGTGGACTACTTGAAATGCTGACTGCTTGATTGACCAGTGTGACTGATAGCCAAGCGTGCCAGTGACGGAGTGTTTTGTGTTACTCCATACACGTGATTTGTTTTTAGCCGTGGGCTAATATTGGGGCTTGTGATACCCAATGGTTTGGGATTGTAAAGATATTTTGTGTGATATTTATCCCATTGTTTGCATCATTTTATTATTTGAATAAAATACCAGTATATATATTTACTATATGAGTTAAGCACATCATTTTACTATTTGAGTAAAACACATCATTCTTTTCGTCGTCTGCAATTACTGTGAATCATTAACATTTGTCTTTGTACTGTGTATTTATTTATTTGTATTCACATTTGGGTTACGTTATTAGGTTCGTGAGACTTATGTTGATTTGTCCAATATTTGGAACTTATACACGCACCTATTAATCATAACCTTTTTTCCCATTCAAGTCATTCATCAATAAACATTGCATTTTGTATCACCATCAAAAGTGTTCTGTTATAAATCCGAAATCCAACCCGGTTATCTTGTTACAATATATATATATATATATATATATATATATATATATATATATATATATATATATATATATATATATATATATTGTCGTGGGTTGCAACCGAAGAGGTGTACAACAAATAGACCAGGGTTATGCCGACCTGGAAATGAATCAGATACAAATTGCTGGTGCCAAAATCCGAAGATATGCATCAGATGGTGGATGAATTTCGCCGGGTTCATGTTTACTTTCATACAAGAAGAATCCTTAACGAGATGAAGTGCTCCCTGCATGACCATGTATGAGGCCATATGCACCGTTATTGAAGTGGATAGGATTGCGGACTGGTGATTAAAAAGGAGGTTGTCGTGGTGTAGGCGCAGAGTAGATCAGCAACAATCCCTTGGCGATAGTTAGCAGGTATTTTTTAGACCTTGGGGCTCTCACTTACTTGCGAAGGCCCACCGATTTCGAAAAAAAAAATTGGGGCTCGCCGTAAGGAGGAAAATAACGCGTGGCCTATATCACTCAACGCGTGGCCTATATCACTCAAGAGGAGGTTACTGTCATGAGTACACCAGGGCGAAAGGAAGACGATTGCGCGAGTAACCCTGGGCAGAGAGATGACGGTATTTACGGCTAGCGTTTCTAACATGCCGCCTGAGCGCTACATCGTTTTTATTTTAAATGTCCCTATTTGAAGCCTTTGAAGTTTAGCTTTAGCGCCACAGGTCCAGAATTCGGTCCTGGCGTTCTACCAGCAGCGGCACCGGCTCCACGAAGAGCCGTCTGGATTGTTAGCGCAATGGTACTCAAGAGAAAGCCCGGCCTCGTGAGATTTGAGACAATGGTATTGCCCTGCTCGCGAAATAGTGTTTGAATCTGCTGAGCGAGAGGTATATCATTGTCGAGTATAAGTAAAGACTCCTTAATAGAGATATAATCGCCGAGGAGTTCGCTCAATAGTTTGTCGGCTGTGCGATTTCATGTACCAGGGCTGATAGCTGGGATTGAAGCTGCTCGAAATCTGATTCGGTTTGGGCATGTTATATATAGATATATCTAGTGAGCCTATGTTTGTCTGGATTTCAGCGGCTTGGGCGACTTTCTTTGTAAGCTCACTTCTTATCGTTTCCATTCTTTTGCCAAAAGCAACGAGTTGTCTCTGATTTAACCCATGGAGATATTTCGCCTGCACGTCCTTGACTTCTGTTTCGTCAAATCTCACTTATATAATCATCACTTCTTGTGAGATTTCGGGGAACTTAGGTTTATTTCTCAATTCTTGGAGTATTTGCCTTTCCGCCCGGTCCAACAAATATTATAGTCGTTCTTTAGATGAAACGTCAATAAACGTTCCTGGTCATAATATCGCTCCAGCGTAAAAAGAGATTAAGGGGTGTATGTGTTATAATTGAGGCTCTTTTTCTGGACATTCGCTTGTATTTCCTTCAACTAGCTTTAAATATCTTAACTTGTACAACATAGCATCAACGACATGCATTTAAGACCATTTTGGTTAGAAAAATATATCAATCTTAACTTTGCGTATTTGCACCCAATGCTACTGATAAACCAGTCACCAACCTTTTTGCGTAATTGTATATCGCTTATGTCGGCCCCGATGGGGTCGATTTTATTTTCCTTTGTGGGATTGGTTGTGCATGGAGGGGTGATGAAGTGAGCTCATGGCGATAAGCGAAGTTTTTTTCAAAATCTTACGTTGCCAGTCATTACGAAGTCAATGCCCCTTTCAACCATTTTGCAGCAACTATGTTGATAGTACAGTCACTGGATTATTACATACTGGAGAAAAGATTGCAGAGCTCCATTACAAATACACATGCGCTAGCACATGTCATTACATGGCTACAAGCTCTACCCAAACTGCGCCCTGCTCCTCTCGCTAGACTTGAAGTGCACACTGTCAGACATAGTTTTTAAGAACAATCGGAGCTTTTTCAATCTTTCCGCTAATTATGTCATCGTGCCTGGCGCAGCGAGGCTGGCTTCTAATGTGATTCGAACGGGCGGCACAACGTCGCCAATTGATACCAATCGCACCGTTGTAAATATTCTCCGGCGTGCGATTATCAAAACGAAGAGCGTTAAGCTGCAAGATAAAGAACCGGCTAGCATTGACGATAGTTATATTGGGGCGCCTACAAGGGCTTCGTGCTTACGGAAAGAGAAAGAAAAATCCGGCGTACTACGGTATCCAGAATAAAGTTACAGCACAGCTGTTGTCGCCGCTGAATTTGACTCAACCACTGCAGCCGCGTTAGGTAATTGCTTCTGCATCAAGCTCAACTTCGAATTTCTTACCGATAACATTCCATTTCAGGCCTTTCAGACTGCCTCATCTCCGAATTAATGTTTAACGACGACGGCCGGGTGGTCAAGAGCGCCAAAAATGACGAGTCCTATTGGATCAGCGTCATAGCGCTGGAGTAGACATCGTCGGCTATCCTGAACTTGTGCCGGCAATCAGAAACCAATTCACGGGGAAGGTTGCCATTATGTACACTAGGGTGCTGAGGCATATCAGGATTGTGCTCAACAAAGGCGATTCAATGCCGAACATTAACTTGAACATCCTGGCAAAGCCATGAAAACCATCGTGATCTTATTCGAGGATCCGACCACCAGCGCCAACTTTGCGCTTGATAAGGAATTGTTTAACAACCCTCTCATAACGAAGATGACAGTTGAGGGCGTTTCTAACCAGGTCTACAACAAGGGCCAGGCGTGCTACAATCAGCGAGAGGTGACCATACAGGTGATGGCACGGAATTTCTCCAGGATACCGCGCTTTCCACAGTCAATATCGGCGCGTTTTACCTAAGCAACGTTGTTCTCATTATAGCTATGAGGATCACGAAGGACCACGGCTCAGGGCGGCACATTAAGAACGCGAGCGTGGCCGTTACTCTGCAAATCAAGAAAGCAGTCCAGGCTGCAGCAGTATTTAACGCGTATCGAGAATATTTGCCCTGCCATTGACATAAGCAAGGCGAACGACTGGTCATGCGCCCTAGGTAGAAAAAGTACAAGTGTATACCTGGTGAACCCCTCACAGCACGATCTCAATGAGGTACTTACTGTGCTCATAAAATGGTTTTGGTACTAAAACACGCTTTTCCATCTCGACGATTGTGCCTTCATTTCGGGGTCCAATAGCAACGTTGCAGCAAGTCGACGCTCACAAATCTTGCCATTATTAGCTCCACGCCAGCATCAATGTATGGGTGATCACGCAACAACAATGGCGTTATCAAGGACTTCCGCGAGCAAACATCTTGGATCGCGCTCTACTACTGCAAAGAGATGCATGCTCTGAGAGACGTTCTGTGTTAAAACAAAGTCATCCCGTCCGAGTTCCAGCTTTTTTCGATAAAAGAGAGCCACGGTAACATCTTGATTCGTACTGAGCCATCGGTATCTAACAAACTTGGTTTCTCGCGCTGTGAGAAATGCCTTGGCTGTTGATAGCCAACCTTTTGGGTTCTTTGATATAATTTTCTTTATTGGCTTTAGTTATATGTCATCTAATTATAGATAAGCTGTAGCACAACACACTTTACCATGGTGTATACGGCTTCACTGATACCTTTCATGAACGTATAACAGTTTCTTTCGGGAGAGGCGTCAGAGGCCAAGCAGCCCTAGGAAATATGGAGGACAATGCGCGAGCATCGTTCGAAGCTAAAATTGGAAATCATGCTGCAATAAGCGCCGATGACGTTACAAAAACCGATGCTATGTTGCAGTACAAACTGGTCGCTTTGATGATCGCATCGTTGGGTTCGTCTTTCGTTAACCTTTAAACGCCAGCGTTTAAGCACATTTTACTAATTTTTAATGTAGAGCAACTAGAGATTGATATTAAAAGCGTCCTTTCGTCCAAGCGTGTCTGACATGCATCTTCTCCCACCTGTATTTCAAGTACGGACTTTTGCCGTAGTCATGATAACCTACAAGCAAACGCGGTCGGTCCCCGCTAAACCACCCGTTCTACCATTAGTTGAGCAGCCCTCCAAAGTCTCAATGGGAAAATTAGTTCAATAAACATACACTCTTGTTATGGATCATAACGTGGAGCTTGGTGAAATCGCCGTCGTGGAACCAAAGGCGGTACCTGCCGCGGAAGCGACGATGGAATCTGCGGCGGAAACTGAGGTGGAACCTACGATATAACCTGCTGAAGAAGCTAAGGCAAACATATATGCAGGGTTGAAGCAGGAAAGATACTAAAAACGCTAAACAAGAAACGCCCGGAATAAAGAAGGCTGTGGAAATGGTTACCAGCCAAGTCGAAGCTTCGCCCAAGGCGCCATAAACTCCCTGAAGAGATAACACTGTCGACTTGCAAAATGTGTCACCTATACTCAGTAGTGATAGTCCTTTTTATTTTCTGGAGAACGCCCCACGCTCCCCAACTAATCCCGCTGTAAAACTCATTGCTCTTCTGCCGGCCGCTCCTCCTATGATGATTCGGGTCGCCCGGTTTTATCTGGAGTAAATTATAGCAATATATATGCCACCATATGCCGAGTTCATCTGTAACCTTCTGTACCGCGGATTAGTGGTAGGAGGTCTCGAGGTTTGTTACATAATGCTTGATAATTGCTAAACAATAATCTCCACAGATATGGGGCGCATAGATTTTGAAGTTGGTTCAAAGGCAATTGTCGTCACTGCACTTTCCCTTTGGACAAATGATATGCTGGTAAAACAATAAAGTACACGCGCTAATATCATAAAGATTCACTACTGGCCACAGTTGCGATGATGATCGGCGGGGGCGGTTGTTAATGCCCTATCCTTTACTGTCTCAAACTTACATGTTTGCAAGACCTATTTAACTGATGTGAAACAATGAAGAGTCCGGCATTCATTAAAATATAATATTGTCCCCTTCTAACTCTTCAAGTATGTATATACGAAGTTTCTATGGCGAATGGTTGAGTTGATCAATTCATATTTTAATCCACGTGGTCTTAATAACATTAAAAAAGAGTGAATGTGTTGCATATTTAGCCCACCATGTTGATAGACATTGACTTGAATATTCCTTTTGAATTTGTCATCTTTACCACTCCAAAGTAACTTTAAAAAATACTGTTTGAATATGCGGCATGATTTCCTTTGGAGGGTCAGAAAGTACCATACAACAGTGAACGAGCATAGAAAAAGCTAAAGATTTAATTACTATTATTTTCCAACCATGGACAATAACTTCCTGCAACTTTTAGTTCGTTCACATCGGACGTTTAGGCAGTTCCCCTGACTGAACCCCAGCCCGACCGTCACGACAGAGCGGCCAACTACATGAGACAAACATACCTGTTGCCAGCTATACATTGTTACCTCCAGCTGTGCGGTGATAACGGGTCTAAACCTTAGACCATTAAGGTTCCTCAGCTTTCTCGAAACGATATAATGTTCTTAGGCGTCATAGCATTAAAAAATGCTAAAGCTTCTGCCTGGATCTCATCGGTTTCAGCTATGGTGGCGCGGTAGTCTTTCACAAACGTGTTGCCTCAAACCTGACCCTATACAAAGTCAGGCAGCTGCCGTAGTCTACCAATCCGGAGTGGTGCTGAAGTATGCCTCTGCGGCTGAGTAAATGAATGCTCATTTTAAATTACGTTTAGGGCGTCATTAGTTAGCTCGATCTTCAGCGCTTCAAGCGCTAATTGGTGTGTCATTCTCTGGCTTAGGTTTCTGCATCCACCTGCTATTAGGCGCTGTTTTGGGACTGGTGCTCGTAGCGCACGTCGTCTGGATGTTGAAACTTGTTTAAGAGCCTTTTTGCATGTAGCGCAACCAACGCGTCATATTAGCTTTGGGTTATCTGCCCCCACTGAAGCAGCCCACTTAAATATGTGATATCAGACATAGTGCTGCACTATGTCAAGCGTTATACATATCGACCCAAATATATAAATACGTTATATTGTGCTCACCTATATCCAAATGGATTTAATTGTATTGTGCTGAAGTTAAGCTTTATACATATACTCCCTAATATGTACATACAATTTTTTTTGCCGTGCTTACATATAGCTTAATATTTATAATCCCCAAGGTCTAAATGGATGTTACCTTGACAGATGCTCACAAATAACGTTATTAAAAAGTCTCCTTGCTCTTTTTTCTGCATCACTATTTATATATTTGGTGCACGAGTGTCACCACATCTCGCACGTGTATGATACTTGGTACACATTCCAGCACCACACTTTTGATATGATTGAGCTCTACATCATATTATAAAGTCTGTCATATGCATGCCATAATACTTACCACCACAGTATTTCCCACAGAGTTTTTAACATTCTCGTTTCAGCCAAGCGCGCTTCTTTTTGGCTCGAAACGCCATGTCTGTTTGAGGTCTTACACTCCTTTCTCTATATTTCTTTAAATATAAAATCTCACCCCACAACACTTTCCTTGCTCCTGTTTGGAAGTCTGCGGCCTGGGAAATTGGCAAGATAGTGGTTCTAATAATGGTTTTTTTTTTTTTTTTTTTTTTTTTTACATCTACACACTTGATTT
Organism: Margaritifera margaritifera; assembly: GCA_029931535.1. Taxonomy (NCBI): domain Eukaryota; kingdom Metazoa; phylum Mollusca; class Bivalvia; order Unionida; family Margaritiferidae; genus Margaritifera; species Margaritifera margaritifera. The sequence continues at coordinate 240,895 of JAQPZY010000815.1, read as the reverse complement.
TATGTATCAAAATGGGTAACTGCAAACAATTGCTGAGTTCAAGCTAAACTTAGCAGCAATGTGTTTTAAAATATATTATGAACAATTTTGGTTACAGAAAAAAGCAATAGAAAACTGTGTGAACAAGAAATGATGAATATTTGCGTAATGTAACTTGAACAAACACTGTGACATGAATCTCACTGTTACTATAGTCCATGCGTTATGTACAACCCTGTACAGTCAAACCCAGTATAACGAACGCCCTAGGGAAACTTTAAAAGCATTTGTTAATGAAAAAGTGGTCTTTATATACAGTTAAGTATATGCTGTTTCATAGAAAACATGATTTACGAAACTCATCAATAAATAAAACCCATTTAACATAGTCTTCATATCAAACTGTTCTTTATAGGCAAGCAAAATATGTACTGATCAACACAAAATGAACCACCAAAATATTGTATGTATTAACAGGTGAACGCCGCACGTGCCATATTGTGCTGTACTATTGTAGCAAAGTGTTGATACGGCACCTTACATGCCAATATTTTTGCTTTATGTTTAAACCATATGCAAAACGATGACGCCTGGTTTGGAGTGTATCTAGCGAAGACACTGAACACAGTTTTGTGAGTGAGATGTTTATTTATAATATAATTGAACGATGAATAAAAGTCTCGTGCGCATATACGCCAACAGTGGAATTAACATAATGATGCGCAAAGAGTTCAACAACAGATATCCAAATTTTGTATCGCTTTTAAATGGAACTAAGCAGAAAAATAACGTGAACTTTTCATCCAACGAAAATCAACGTATGGAACTCATATCCAAAAATGATAGTCATATGTATATATCACCAAAGCTGATCAATGCATAGCATTGTATAAACAAATGTGATTTATATATAGATCTATCACCACGGATGATCAGTGGATTGTCTTTGTACACAAATATTAATAATGTATGGTTCATCAACAAGTAAGATGTATGTATAACTGATTTTTATCTTTTGTAGCGATTTTGAGTTATATGTTCACCAATGGAACATATATGCATCTCGTTGTGTCCAGTCGACCATCACGATGTATTTTCGGTTCCACAGATCTTGTAGAATTGTCAAGAAGCAACCACGGATGGCCCGCTCATCCCAATATGCCGAAGTATCCCTCGAGAGCATCTTTATACCCTGCACACCCGTTGGTTCCACCCTTTGATCGCTTGCTGCGAGTAAACCAATACCGTCCTCCGAGCCAACGTAACGATCGACTGCAGCATACGGGTTACACGAAACCCCACAGAGTTCTACGACTCCCCGTGAAACAGCTAAAACTACAATGACTGAGCCGTGTAGTACACGAGAAACCACTAAGTGCGAATACAATTAAATACATTACGCATGAGAGCACAAGAATTAGATTCGTTGGACATTAAATTGTTTCTTGTATGAAACGTTTATTATAATAACCATGTTCGTACACAAATCTGTGCCCGACAAGAATAATCTCACCGGATTATAAGAACTCGAACACTACTCATCATTTAATATCTGAATTCAACTTGTATGTTAAGTTATAAAAAGGCTAGCGTAAAACAGACGATAGTCTGCATGATAACATGGCGTTATGTGACATAGGTTTGACTCTCTGTAAAATTTGGAATAAATTCTTAAACATGAAATATATTAAATAATTGTATCAAATAGAAAGGATAGCAAGAAAAAATACATTTGCACTTGCACATACCTCTACAGCTGAAGATTGCTTCCGTAAAGTCGCTGACACAGCTTCCGGATAAAACTCATTTTTATGGTGGCTATACAGAGACAATTTAGGTCTAGAAGTACCCTGGTTGTTAATCTAATCTACGACCAGAGAACTCGAGGTAATCGGGTTTCTTATTGACGGCACTTTCTACGTGAGGCAGTGGGTGAACTGAACTCAGCATTGTGAAATAACCAGGGCTTAAAATAATAATCACCTTCGGGTACTGCTGTACGCGGCAACATCACCAAAGTACATTTTATTTCATATATACACATAATTCCGTGATAATACCCCCGCCCCTTAAAAGAAGTCGAAACACTTGTAGAACATCACGGCATGCGAGCACAAAATACAAGCTGAAACTTATTATTTACATTACCAGAGCACCATGGTATAGAGAAGATCTTAAAATTACACTTTGCTCAAATTATCGGCTCATACATTTTCCGACCCTCTAATTTCCTCTATCCAGAAAAAAAGACTTTTGCTTTGTTTAAATACCGGTGGGACTGGTGATGTGTTTGAAGGACAAATTCCATTCTGAAAAGGTACTTTTGAAATGTTCCTATTTACCACACCAGTGTCATACACTCCTTTTCCATCACAGAGTAATTTTGATCCCGAAGCAGCGATTTCCTACTAGCATAAGCAATGGGTAGCTTTACCCCCCCCCCCCCACCTCTCTCTTGCTCCTGTAGCAAAACTGCTCCTAATCCCATTTCAGAGGCATCAGTTCTCAATTCGAACGATTTATTCAGCTCTGTCAACTTTATGTTTGGTACACTGATTAACGTTTCCTTAAGAGTATTAAAAGCTCTTTCCTGGCATAAACTCCAGTAAACTTTATTTGGTAGCCCTTTCCTTGTTAAGTCCGTCAACGGACTAGCTATAGGGGCAAAATTCAGAACGGGTTTCCTGTAAAACTCTATAAATCCAAGAACCGAAAGTCTATGCAAAACCGGTTTGTTCCATCTTTCTCTTTGACCGACACCAGGGTGGTCTAATACAGGGTATTTAAGGATTCAATCACACCAAGGTCTAACATTTTACTTCCTTCCTCGTTGATCGTCTCCCGTGCACTAAAGTGCATTGGATATCCTTTAGTTCTGATTGTCTCTGAGGTACTTAGGTTTATTGACCCGGTTTGACCGGGTTAGTCAGGCAAATACATCTGGATACTTACTCAAAATTACCGTGATTTGTCGACACTAACCTTCAGATAACTCTGGATACAACCTGACCTCATATATTCCCTCTTTTCCTACCCCCGTGGGGCACTCTATGTGAATTTCGGTACTGGGGTCTAATTTTGGTTCATCACCCAGCTCGTCGTCAATCACCGCAGTACATACTACGTTTTATACCCATGTTACTACTGTTTTATGGCAACATGACCGGGACGGTCTGTAAATACAGCAGGATACTTACTCAAACTCTTCATGCTTTGTCGACACTAACCGTCAGGTAACTCTGGATACCCGGTGTGCTAATATATTCTGTCTTTTCCCACCATCGTAGGGCACTCTAGGGGAATTTATGTAATGGAGTCTACTTTCGGTTCATCACCCAGCTCGTCCTCGATTACCGCATTACATACTACGTTCAATACCCATTTTACTACTGTTGAATGGCAAACATAGCACGATCGACATATTCGTAATATGTCGCTATTCACGCCAGGCCAATACAATTTTGCTAACACCGCATCGATTGTTTTCTCCTACTCGAGTGACCTGCCATACAGTTCTAATGCGCCACTCTAAGTACATAGGGCTTGAATTTCTGGAGGACAACAAGTTGGAATAATATTCTATGCTCCGACGAGGTTAATTGTCTGTACATTAACCCTTTCCTACGTACACATTTCAAACTTACCAGGCCTTTGCAATGTTTCACTGTACCGGACACAATTTTCTCCGCCGTCGACATCAAGGACGCGGCATGTACTTGTTCACGCAAAAATTAATCCCGCGAGGTATCGGTCACTGCTTCCAGAAGTATATATTTACTCAGTGGTTGTTTCCTCGTCTGCGCCTGCGACCTTGTATAAAGGACAACCGAAAATCTCATATAGTTGGGAGTCTTGAACCCTCGACATTTTCAATCGTTAAGTTGCATATGGGATTGTCCATACACCGCGCTTCGACGGTTCCTGTCAGGAAAGGAGTATCGATTCATATTCTCGCAGCGGGAACGCAAACGATCGTTTGTTCTAACAACATACACGGGGATTTCCACCTAAGCATTTGGTCATTCCTAACGAGACGCTCTAAAAAGGATGCCAGTACCTTCTTGACCGTTGGCGGAATCATAAGCTGTCGGTACCCTCGCCTAGAAAAATTATTAGTTCCAGAATTATCACGCTGGTAACATCACGATTGTTGCCTCCTGACGACCCTTTACTTGTACTAGTATCCGCTACTTTTGGACTAACCCCATTATTTTCGGACAATCTGGCGAGATGTGGCCCCTCTCCTTTCATGTGTAGCATTGTCTATCCTTACGATTTGCACCCTTTCCATGTTGAAAACATCCATCTTTATAATTGCCCGTTTTCTTGGGTTATCAGGGTGTCCGGTCTTTAGACATATTACATATCTCATTTTTAATGAATGATTTTGTTTCCACATACACAGGTACAATTGCTTATTACAAGTGGTCCGACAAGGATGGTCTCATTGGATTATAAGAACTCGAAAATTACTCGTCATTTAATGTATGCAACACATAGTGTAATTAAACGTATCTGTACAGTGATACGCATGGAGTAGGCGTCTTCTCTATTCTATCTAATTTGGGTAATTATTAACGATGAGCTAGATATAATGTAATTAAGTAAGGTTAGGTTATTTCCCAATGTGAAGGTATACAGCACTATTAGAAGAGTTGAGATGGATAACATAGTTGCACATTCTTTGTTTCTAGAGTTACACGTTTCACTATGAATTATTTGGTGAATGAAATTGTGGTTCTGTAAAGAATTAATTACGAATTCAAATACCTGACGTTTACTTACTGAAGTCATAATGTGCCCATTGTGTGGATGGTTGGATAATGTTTGTCTTGCTTTCTTCTCTAAGTAATGCATGATATTTGTTATATTAGTTAGATCTGTTCTTTGTTGGTACCACGTGACGCGGTTTCAATTTATATCGTTATCTTTGTCCTCCTATCATTGGTTCTGTAAGATAGGGACCTAAATATTGACTTAGCATGGCATGCAAGAGGAGGAAGAGGCGAAACGCCTGGTTCGAATCATAAAAGCATGGAAGGAAGTAATTAAGCACACAGATACTTTTAACTCTCTTCAGTCATTCCAATCACCATTTTATAAAAGCAAGGCTTAATCATTGCACTCAGGTTTATTTTATAGAAGCTTGTCGATTTTCGGAAATATTGAACAATTCCAAGTGGTTATACGGCATTATCATAAATCACAGCATAATTAATACCATCGTCGCCATCACTTACGTCATCTCCAGCAGGAACAGCAGATTTAGTATAAATAATTGGTATTGTTTTTGTTTTTTAATATGAGTTTAGCAGTAGTTGTAGTAGTGGTAGCTATAGCTGCTGTTTGTGTGCTGGAATCAGTTGTATTTTTATTGTATATGTTGTTTATGGTCTTGTTATTTATTATATAACGGTTATATATCTAATGCAACAGTCAAAGCAACAACATATGCTTTACTAGTATATTCTCCTCAGGTGGCCCCCTTTGCTCAATCATTTGTAAATCTAGGTCATTAACACTCAACAAGATGCTAGTATAGATGACTATTTTACTTGAATATATATACTATGACAAAAGTGAGGTAATGTACTCAAAAACAGTAGGTACTAATTATGTATCAATGGCACATAACAGTGCGAATTATACTTTAGCATCTACTTGCAATCCAACACCTTTTCACATTGCGTTTGTTGTCGTGATTTGAACGTAATGATTGAGATAGAAATAATTAAAAGGAACCCACGTTGGCCATAACTCCTAGCTCCATGGATGTTATTAAGATATGAGTTCAACTATTTAAAATCCGAATTCGGCTTGAAAAAATGTGAACTTACTGTGTTAAGATCATTCCATTGCAAACAAGCTCGGACCAGAGACAGTCTTCCCGCATATGTACCCACACAATTCATACTTACTAAAGGTTTTAAAACATTTTTCGTATTCGGTGATGATGTCTCCTGTTTAAATTGTGTTATGTTGCTTAATTTCGAATCCTGTTTAACTGCTTACTAACTAGGTTCTCATTTGAACTTTTTGTTGAAAAATATTGTAGTGAATTACAACTGATAAAATAGTATACTCTCTTCGTGATTTTTCTCATTTATTGATTTTTTTTGTGGTAATTTAATACTTTGTTCAAAAGTCATTTTCCTTATTTTATTTGCAAATATGCGGACATATAGTATAGTTTTCAAGCAATTTTCAAATTTGGTTCAACTGAATATAAAAGACAGTAGTACACATTGTCACAGGGAAATGTGATTTATTAAATATTTTTAATTTGATTTTATTTATGGGTACATGCAAATTATTTGTCCGTTTCAGCAGTATCAATCCATTCTCTCGGAAGTTAGATACCTTTATCTTCCTAAAAACTTACGAAAGTCATAATGTGTTCAATATTATTATTATTATTATTATTATTATTATTATTATTATTATTATTATTATTATTATTATTATTATTATTATTATTCAAAGGAATAAAAAAGCATAGCTGGAAAAATATAGCAGATTCGAAACACTATTGATATATTCGTGCTTGAGAGACTTTTAAGAATTATTTGGAATCAATTGTTCTTTCTTCTGTTTCTTAATGGTAAGAAAAGTACGATACAACTATGGGATATTTGATTTCAATGATATGAGTTAAACTTTGATGAATGAGAGGACATAATCATCTTCAGATTTAACATATATAGTGTGTTAAGAAGAGAACAATAACAAAGTTCAGCATTAAAATACTGCTGATAGACAGAGAAATATAATTCCGCGATGATTATCGCTCACATTTTCAACAAAAATGTTGCACGAACATTATTTCAATTAGAGAACATCGACATTGGCAAATATGCTGGAAATTTTTTTTTTTTCTTTTCGTTAGTTATCTTTTTTTTTTGTACTTTTGTTGGTATGAGGAAGATTTAATTCTGAAGCTATTGTATGTTTGCTTTCTAATTTTTGTTGAAACAAAGCTATATTGGTATTGTAGCCGACACCAAGTTGTTTTATTATATCGTAATGCTTCTCTCTTACATATCTAATGGACTTTACCTTCTCATACCAAAATCACCCAACCCCAAACATTACACATTATTTTAGTTTTACTTTACTGGATATATTCGTCACTTTTAACTCCGGGTATGTATATAATAGCTTTTTACGACACTTCAGCACGGCTGCAGGGAAATGCTGTCAACAATAGTTAAAGTTATAAAAATCTAAAATGAATTGCGCAAAACATATAGGAAGATACAATCCCGTCAAAATAAATGTAAACATGAAATATGAGATTAAATAAAAATCATAAAGATGTTAACATTCTTTATATACTTTTGATCGTGATGGGTTTACTTCAGATTGAAATCAAAATTAAGGACGTGTGTGTTTTTTGTGTTTGTATATGTTTTTATTTAACTAGACTGATTTCCGTGTCGCATTTTACTTTTTATAATCATAATCAAAAGGTATAATATGTGCATAATAGTTGTTTCTTTTGTTTTTTGCCTTTCTATTGAAATCGAAATTATATGTATGTGTTGTATTTGTATGTCTGTGTGTGTCCAATTGATGTTGTATAGGTATATTTAAAGTCGAAATTTCCTATTGATGATCATATACTCATGGGATAATATGTTTTTGTTAACTTTTGTCTTATATTGAAATAAAAATTAGGAATGTGTGTGTGTGTATTTGCGTGTGTATATACAATATATTCAGAGTGTATAATATGAACATAATTTTGATCGTGATCTATTTTTTCTTTATATTGAAATAAAAGTTAGGGATGTGTTTATATTTATGCTTGTTTGTTTTTCGTTTATAAACATAGATTAATTGTAAACCTAAATTTTACCTTTTCTGACATCTCTCAAGCACTAATATATCGACAGTGTTTCGAGTCTGTTATCTTTTTCCAGCTATGTTTATGTATTCCTTTGAATAATAATAATAATAATAATAATAATAATAATAATAATATTGAACACATTATGACTTTCGTAAGTTTTTAGGAAGACAAAAGTATCCAACTTCCGAGAGAATGGATTGACACTGCTGAAAACGGACAAATAATTTGCATGTTCCCGTGTTTTTCAATAAATAATTTAACGCTCTCCGAACATATAAATAAAATCAAATTCAAAATATTTAATAAATCACAGTTCCCTGTGACAATCTGTACTACTGTCTGTTATATTCAGTTGAACCAAATTTGAAAATTGGTTAAAAACTATATGTTGTCCGTATATTTGCAAATAAAATAAGGAAAATGAGTTTTGAACGAAGTATTAAATTGCACCCACAAAAAAATGAGTAAAATCAATAAGAGATTATACTATTTTATCAGTTGTAATTCACTACAATATATTACAATACAACATTTTTCAACAAAAAAGTTCAAATGAGAACCTAGTTAGTAAGAAGTTAAACAGGATTTCGAAATTAAGCAAAATAACACAATTTAAACAGGATACATCATCACCGAATACGAAAAATGTTTCGAGACCTTTAGCAAGTATGAAGTGTGGGTACAGATGTGGGAAGACTGTCTCTGGTCCGAGCTTGTTTGCAATGGAATGATTTAACACAGTAAGTTCACATTTGTCTGGCTGGATTAGGATTTTAAATAGCTGAACTCATATATTAATCACATCCATGGAGCTATAAGTTATGGCTAACGTTGGTTCCTTTTAATTCTTTCCATCTCAATCATAACGTTGAAATGACGACAAAACACACAATGAGAAAAGGGTTTGGATGGCAAGGAAATGTCAAAGTATAGTCCGCACTGTTATGTACCATTTTTGATACATAATTAGTACTCACTACTTTTGACTCGCATCTTTTTGAGTGTTAATGACCTAGATTAGAAATGATTGAGGAGGGGTGGGGGACACCTGAATTGGATATATTAGTAAAGCATATGTTGTTGTTGTACCTGTTGCATTAGATATATAATCTTTATAAAATAAATAACAAGACCATAACCAACAACAGAGACAATAAAAATAACCACTGATTCCAACACGCAAACCGCAGCTATAACTAAAACAATCTGCAGCATCAAGGACAATAATAACTACCACTACTACAGCTAATTCTAATTTCATATTAAACAACAGCAACAATACCAATGAATTATACTAAAGCTGCTGTTGCTGCTGAAGATGACGTAAGTGATGGCGACGATGGTGTTTTTTATGCTGTGATTTATGATAATGCCGTATTACCACTCGGAATTGTTCAATATTTCCGAAAATCGACAAGCTTCCATAAAACAAACCTGTATGCAATGATCAAGCCTTGCTTTTATAAAATGGTGATTGGAATGACTGAAGAGAATTAAAAGTATCGGTGTGTTTAATTACTTCCTTCCATACTTTTATGATTCGAACCAGGCGTTTCACCTCTTCCTCCTCTTGCATGCCATGCTAGGTCAACCTTTTTGTCCCTATCTTACAGAACCAATGATAGTAGGAGGACAAAGATAACGATATAAATGGAAACCGCATCACTCGGTACCAACCACGAACAGATCTAACTAATATAGCGATATTATGCATTACTTACAGAAGAAAACAAGACAAACATTATCCAACCATCCACATAATGGGCACATTATGACTTAAGCAAGTAAACGTCAGGTATTTGAATTCGTAATCAAATCTTTACATAACCACATTTTCATTCACCAGATTCATAGTGAAATGTTTAACTCTACCAAAAGAAAAAAAGAATGTTCAACTATGTTATCCATCTCGACTCTTCTAATAGTGCTACTTTGTACCTTCACAGTGGGAACTATCCTAACCTTAATTAGTTTGAGTAAATATTCTGCTGTATTTACAGACCGATCCGGTCATGTTTGCCATAAAACAGTAGCAAAATAGGTATTTAACGTATTATGTACTGCGGTGATTGACGACGAGCTGGGTGATGAACCAAAATTAGACCCCAGTACCGAAACTCACATAGAGTGCCCCACGGGGGTAGGAAAAGAGGGAATATATGAGGTCAGGGTGTATCCAGAATTACCTGAAGGATAATATCGACAAATCACGGTAATTTTCAGTAAGTATCCAGATGTATTTACCGACCGACCCGGTCAAACCGGTCAATAAACCTAAGTACCTCAGAGACAATCAGAACTAAAGGATATCCAATGCACTTTAGTGCACGGGAGACGATCAACGAGGAAGGAAGTAAAAGGATAGACCTTGGTGTGATTGAACCCTTAAATACCCTGTATTAGTCCAGCCTGGTGTCGGTCAAAGAGAAAGATGGAACAAACCGGTTTTGCATAGACTTTCGGTTCTTTGATTTATATGGTTTTACAGGAAACCCGTTCTGAATTTTGACCCTATAGCTAATCCGTTGACGGACTTAACTAGGAAAGAGCTACCAAATAAAGTTTACTGGGGTTCATGCCAGGAAAGAGCTTTTAACACTCTTAAGGAAACGTTAATTAGTGTACCAACCATAAAGTTGGCATAGCTGAATAAATCGTTCGTATTCACGGAACTTTGTATACCTAATGTCAATGCATTATATATGAAAGAAAATGTACTTTGGTGACATTGCCGCTTACAGCAGTACCCGAGAGTGATTATTGTATTAGCCGTGGTTATTTCACAATGCTGAGTTCAGTTCACTCACTGCCGCACGTAGAAAGTGCCGTCGATAAGAAACCCGATTATCTAGAGTTCTCTGCTCGTAGATTTGACTAAAAAACAGGGTACTTCAAGACCTAAATTGTCTTTGTACAGCCACATACAAATGAGTTTTATTCGGAAGCTGTGTCAGCGACTTTACGGAAGCACTCTTCAGCTGTAGAGGTATGTGCAAGTGCAAATGTATTCTTTCTTGCTATCCTTTCTATTTGATACAATTATTGAATATATTTCATGTTTTAGAATTTATTCCAAATTTTACAGAGAGTCAAACCTATGTCACATAATGCGATGTTATCATGCAGACTGTTGTCTGTTTTACGCTAGGATATAATCATGGTCAAGAATCTTTACTCAGACTAAAGCTTTCTAGAGAAAAAGGTTATATTTGCCATTAATCAAAGTTAGACTTTTGTTTCCAATATATTGCTTGCAATTAATCTGATAGGACTTTTAAAACACAATTTCATGTACCTATAAACTTTGCTTCAGATTATTCTGAAAATATCGAGCAATTTACGAGAAAGAGGAAAACAAAAACTCTTGCAAAATTATGTCACTACAGTTTCATAAATCTGACTTCAGTATTTCATTTTGTGAAACGGATTAGTATTATCTTCATGAGTTTGTGGTCTTCTGATGGTTTTACATGCAGTAGCAATCTTTCGCGCATTAAAGGGAAACTGCTATCCGATCGGTCTGTGCCTATCAACATGTGTACTAGTGTGAGGATACTGTCACTCGTATTGTTCAACACTGAATGTGAAGAAGAAAAGTTCAAAACACAAGAGGAGGAATAAGTAAATCAAGGCTTTTAAATTTCAGATACATTCCCTTGAGGAGTGTGATCTATTAGAGGCACAGGCACACAATACATCAGTGAAGAATAATTAAGAGGAGATTTGGAAATCACCTGCTGCTTTGCTGAGGATTTATAGCTTAGGTTAGGTTTGGCTGTTAAAAGTACTGGAGAGACAGAGAGAGAGAGAGAGAGAGAGCGACAGGGAGAGACAGACACAGAGACAGACATATATACAGAGATACGCAGACGGACAGACATAGAGAGAGTGGAGTGAGAGATAGACAGACATATACAAAGATACACTGAAAGAGAGGCCTATAATATGTAATATTAGTCCTAAGTATTAAATGAGTTTGAGGCACATTTCTTTTAATTAGATAAGCCTGTCATATAGGTAGAAGCAATGATGCTTCCTTATTGGGTCTAAGCTTTTGGATATTCTGAGTTTACGTCAGAATGTCAAATTATTGCGCATGTAAAAACATACATTTCGTAGCTCGAGATAGTATCACTTTAAGCTTTCATTATGGCGCATTATATGTATGCCATTATATGTTTGCCATCATCCAGATTGTAAAACATTCCAGATTAAAAGCTAAAACGACGTAAATTGTTGTTGGCATGCATACGATACATTTCTTACCTACACTTAGACTGGTTAGTTGCTTTCTTACATTGTCTGAAAAGATTTGACATATGCAAACAAAATGTTGCAAATTACTAAAAAAAATATTTAAATAAATACATGTGTATCAACCGAAGTAGAAAATAAAGAGATAGAGATCCATTGTAGCTTAATGACTGATGGTAAAAATTCAAGTATTTTCAAGATTAGTGTACCATGATTAGTAATCTAGATCTGAGAGCTTAAACATAGCACCTATGTCTTCAAATATATTGCGATGAAAGGCCTGTGCTACAAACTACAGAGCTGTACAAGAAAAGTTAAATACATGCAGATTATCTTGCTGCAATAATAGTATCAGCAACTAACGAAGACATTCAGCTCGATGCACTTGTTACTGCGTATATATCAAATGTATGTATGTGATTGCATTGTTGCCACGGAAGCGAGAAGAAAATTAAAAGGGCACTGTTCGATTTTTTCTTAATGTATCTATGAAAGTTTTTCTCACATTAAAGATGCAAAAGTGCTACCTAAACTGACAAGTGATGAAGACGTCTATGTATCTAAAAATTATGTATCGTTCGGTTACAATGTGAATAAACTTAATATTTGGTTTCCAAAGCAGCAAAAAATAAACATACGTCTGGGAGAGTGTGTATTCTTGTGATAGATAGTTAATTCAAATGGTATTATATTGTATAATACACTGTGCTAAATACGAAGCAGAATCTTATGTTGCTCATAAAAATCTGTTCAGTTTGATCGCAACGACCTTATCTTATATATCTCCTAAAGTATAATGCACATTCCTGAAGAGCTTATGACCTCATTTTGTTAAATAGTTATCACTTCTTTATTTGTTTAGTAAAAGATTCAATTCAAATATACTTGCTCGTATATGTTTTTAGGCCGCAGAATGACAACCACAGACCATCATACCGTGTCAATTTAATAAGAACATATACGTATAGTACTATAAATATGTCTTAAATAATTTGTCAAAACAATTGTGCTAGTCATAATTCCCAAGAATCTAAATATAAACGTGCTATTCTTTTATTGTATTTAGTATTTAAAAAAGAAAATTATCTCAACTTAAAAACGTCTAACACCATATCAGTTCATCATATTCGAACCTACATACGAATCTCCTTTTTATATAGTGCATAACGTGAACAACATCCTTTCCACGTGAGCCATTCCTGCGGGACAACATCTTCGAAAGTCATGCTTTTTAAGATGCATCCCTATCAAGGAACCTATGTACAAAAAAGTTGCTGCCTGGAAAAGTTTGGACAACTTAAATAAGAAACAAGGACTTGAAAATACAGATTGAATGCTTTAAGGGAAGATTCTCTGTGCAGCTGTTTCATCGGGGGATCTTCGAAATATCCAAGCTACACAAAATACATTATTGCAATACCATTTCAAAGTAGTTTTATGCTTATCACTGACATTTCTTTCTCTATAATTAATTTCGCTTATCACATGCTATAAACTTATGTTGATTGTAATACTTGTTGTCAGCCTTTCTGAACAATTGTTTCGCATGAATCATGTCGAGCATAACGACTATTAACCTACAGGTTACGCAGTAAGGTACTTAAACTGATGAAACATTGAAGAAAAATAATTTAGTACACAATTATCTGGTTTCAATTCTTTTTAGACAAATGAATTGCATCAAATTACCATGATGACTTAGCAATCTGGGTAAATTACTACGAAAATCGTTATCTTTTAAAGGTATTGTGTCATGTCATCAATTTAACAACATAGTACTAAAACACAAACTTACTAAAGTCTATTTCAAAACATCAATTTATTAGTCTGTATATGCCTTTTCCTTCTAGTAACCAGTAATTTATAAAGATACTTGTGACATCGAGTGTGCAATTATAGTCTGAAGTCCTGTATGAGCTGGCCGAAATTGAGGTTCTACTCTCTAAGTCCATTTTAGGCTGTAATCTGCCTAAAAACTGAAATTTACGTCTGAAGTATTAGGTTTTGTGTTCCTTGGAAAGGACTTCAAATTGTACTTAGCTCTTGCTGAATTGCGGTATTTATATTGAGTAATAAAGCAAGTGTTTCATGTATGTATTAAGATTATGCGAGAAACAGATTAGTTGTCAAGGATTCATGCTCGACCAAACGTTGATAATTGAGGTATCAGTTTCAATATCAACGGTGGATACGCTTTATCACTCATTGGTACAACAATTGCTCTCCAAGTCCTCCAGCCCCGCCCCCTACAACCCACGAAATAAGTCAGTATAGGCACTTATGAATCTTATGCCAAACTCTAAGTTGCGCGTGTATATTTTGTGCATAAAGATATACATCCCTTCTTAAATAATGAAATATGTATATGTATGCTTTCATAGAGGGTTACATGATTAAGAGTTGCACCGAATACGACTTAGGGCTAATTAAATAATAGAAAAATTTAATTCTGTCCAACCACTAAACTATATTGCTACAACTGGGAGCGTAGGAACGTAGCCACACGGATAAAAAAAAAAAAACATCAGTATAGATCAGTATAGTGAGAAAAGAAATTTGAATCATATTATATTCTGATTTTGAAGTGGATTGGATTAAAATTCATAACATAAACATACGAATTTGAATCAAAAGTTTAACCAGAAGATTTACTACTCGTAAGAAACGAAAGTAAATGTGGTATGATGCCATATTCGTAATAGAAATTAATTGTAATAAAAATAATAATGACTACTAGGGTAATATCATTAAGCTTGCGCAGACACACACTAGCACAAAGGCACAACCAGGGAAAACCCAAGTGTTAGACAACCCATCTCTCTGACATAATAAAAGTGCTAATATATATATATATATATATATATATATATATATATATATATATATATATATATATATATATATGGGGGATAGGTATATATATATATGTATATATATATAGAGAGAGCGAGAGAGTGAGACAGAGAGACAGAGACAGAGATTCAGAGAGAGATATAGAGCGATGTACGCAAGTACGTATGTGCATATGTCGGTCAGTAGATTCTCATTTGTTGTGTAATCAGTATACACAAATACACATATTTGTTAACTTGCGTTCATCGTTGTATTCAAGGATGCATGTATGTTTTTGTGTACGTACATGCATGTAGGTAGGTAGGTTTGCCTCTGTCATTTTATTGTCTTTACCCATTTCTCACTTTTTGTGTGCTTTCACTATGTACGTATATATTATTTTTTCTTCAAAATTAATCTTGAGTTTATTCTTTACAAATAAGGTTCTTAACTTCAGATCGAAGATATCACACTGGATTGATTGTTTCTAACTTTTAAAATTCTTATTGTCTGCCAAAAAAGACCAACACAATGGAAAAATGTGAAGTCGTATACGGGAGTAAATATCAACAGCAGTGTCTCAATGTAAGGCCAATTTTATTTGCACATGTAACACATGTTGCATCAATTTGCCACTATTGTGACCTTAAACATTACTACTTGTGAGCTATAGAAGAAAAGTTATTTAAGCGTAAAATTTGGTTTAACAATGATGTTCATTTTCGTCATAGCAAGTTTGATATACAAGCCCTCTGTTGTACCATCAGTCAGAACAAGCGTTATGGGTTGTTAATGTATATCGCTTGCTTCACACTGCTGAAAGACAGCATACACCATTACAAGGACTATTAAATCTAGCCACAATTTCCTTCATTTATCAAACACTTCATATATGTATTCTAATCGTAAATAACGTGCTAGACTTGATAGACAACATTTTGACAATTAATTTAATCATTGTATTTCTTTTAAAATGAATCTTAATTTAAATTTTAACAGGCAACTACGGGAAGGTATTATACAGACGAGTGGCATTCACATGACTGCCAAAGGCCATCTTTTACTTCCAACCGCTATAGTAATGACTATCACTTTTGTTGCCCAAATATTGTGTCCATTGTTGTTGGACTGGAGAAAGTACCCCAACTTCTTCGATATCTTTTTCTTCACTGTTCCTTGCGATTGGAGTTGCTGCGTTTAGATGAATTCTATCCATGATGGTAACATATGGAAATATATTGACCTTGCTAATCCTGGTTACATATTCCTTCGAGATCTTGCTATAGTCTGAGTTGACTGATACCCCTACTAGTGGAACAATGGACAAATAGTCAAGCGTGCCGTCTCCATCAACATCAGCTATTGCCCCTTTGGAAAGGAATGGAGGGAGAGAAAGTGAGTTTGCAATAATTTTGAATTGTGATGGACAATTTGAAATGTTTAAAAGAAAAGCATTTAGCACAGAAACATATTTATTTTCTATAAGAAGTTAATGATTCCATTCAAACAGGAATGATGCAATTAAATAATATATATCCGCTTCTGATTTTGCTATTACTAAAATCTATATATATATATATATATATATATATATATATAGATATATATATATATATATATATATATATATATATATATATATATATATATTAGTTAGTGGAAACAGTTTCATCTATGAACAAATTAAATCAAATCATCTGGGCAAAAGACCAACCAATAATTATATTACATTATTTTAAAATTCAATTAACATAATACAAACATTTAGAAGTACATTCATCCGTGACTATTTTCATTAACTGTAGACACAATATATTTTGCAAGCATGGCCATATGCGCCTATACATTTTGCAGCAATTCATTGCTTTTCAAGCCTAATTTCCATCATATTCACACGTGATATATCTAGATTGTAAAAGCATTTGTACGCAACTAATTTGCCCGTGATTTACTTTGTCACATCATATACCTACTTGTGATTTTCAGGTTTGTATTGGTCCGTATTGCCGTTAGTACATCAGATGTTATTGAACTATACGCACACATATATAATTGTCAGCACCTAAAGTGCAGTGTGTACGAAGATTGGTCTAGATAAAGTTTAAATTTTGCATTAAAAAAAGAAAGAAAACTTTTGGTTGTGTGAAAGGAACGTGTAAATAATCTAAATTTTTTGGGATCACGTGTGTCTTATATATGTTATATAACAAGATACGCGGAGTACTACTTAAATTATATGACATTTTTATAAGAGAATATCATGCATCCTTATGTCTTACCTGTCGGAAATTCATATGGCGACAATACCATGCAGTGTTCCTCTGCATCGATGGTATCTATGAAAATGAAATTATTTGAACTTCTAGATACAAATGTATTCTTCAGATTTACTCTCAGTATACAAGAATATACTAAGGGGTATATAATAGGTTATAGACTTTCCAAAGGGTATATAGTATCATAATTCATCTTACAAAACAATTTTATACGATTTTTATTTATTTTTATTTTTTTTAAAAACGTAAATATACGGCACTTTGCATTTTTAGAACCTCTTTAAGGTCTTGCCATCTGCGCACACTCACATTCCTCACACTTTACGTTTGTACACTATTGCCTCAGATATTAGACAGTATTATTGCAACAATTATCACTGAATGAAACATTCGCTGAAGGGCCTGTGATTTGAATTCCACCATGCAGTTTGAAGTGCAGCCTTGCATCGTATCTACCCAATACCAATACTTGAATATAATATGGCATTTACTAATTGGATAATTAGACTGAAAACAGTGTATAGAGGTGCAAGGGTTGTACCTTGTAGGCATACACTGACGTACAGTTTACTAATACTGAACTTTGTTTAACAGAGCAATAGTATTCAGAACTTTTACGATACACATCGTACACTAAACTGTATATGTCTTTGCAGCTATAACATCACTTATCGCATGACAAATTAAGCCTCGAAAACACGACGTATATGGAGCAAATACATCTAAAATGCTCTAGGGAATGTGCATCGTGTATTTTCTGATTATAGTGTGTGTAATTACAATATGCGTGCACTGTGAACTTACTGTATCTGACTTTTTCAAATAGATCTTCTTTGATCCGTACTCCAAAGTGTAATGTCGATCTGTCAATGAGGAACACTTCTGCAGTATTGCCTTTTAGATCCATCTCACAGCTCATAAAGCTTTTCTCATGCTCCGCTTTGAAAGCTTTTAATATTGACAATTGTATAGAAGAAAGACATTTATTAACATATAAAGTTTGACAATTAAGAGTTAATGTCTCCTTGATTTAATGTGTTTCACAAGTCTCTCTGACTTTCTCTCTCTCCATCTATATATACATGTACAGTATGATTGATTCAATATATTTCAATTTTAAAGAGTCGCTGATACATCTAGGGTTGAATGTGTATGTATGTATGTATGTATGTATGTATGTATGTATGTATGTATGTATGTATGTATGTATGTATATATGTATATATATATATATATATATATATATATATATATATATATATATATATATATATATATATATATAAAGAGAGAGGCACACAAAAAGAGACAGAAAAATACATAGAGACAGCGAGAACCATAAAATGAGTTATGTGTATGGATATGTATAGTTACGGAATCCGTGTACTAAAGCATACAATAGTAATCGGTCTCGTACGCATACATTCAGAGCTGGTACAGTAAAAGTAGGGGAAAAAAACGTTGTGTTGTAGATTCAATAAATCATGAAGTTATGCCTGTTACAGTTTATCATTTAAAACACCGTTTAACATTACTTGCTTAGTAAACTATAAACCAAGAAAACAAATGCCAATTGTGATGCTAAAACGTCTGATAGCATGAAATAATGCGTAGCCAAAGCATTTAGTTTTTCTATCTTTTATCTGAACGATGTTTATTATTAACTTGTTATGCACACAAAAATGCACACACAAATTCGTATAGGGAGTAAAGTCTCTGCTCTCAGCGCGACAAGTACAACACTTGTAACCATTTCTAAAGATGGGCTACAAATTTCACATGTTCAAACAGGTTACATAAATTTGAATCAGTGTATATCACAACTGATGCAAAAAACTTTTGAAATATAATATTAATTTTCTCAGCCGATCCAATTTAGTTTTCTTTCAATGAAGTTATCAGTCACTCTGATAAAGGGACATAATGAAAAAGACAGAGTATTAACGATATAAAAAGCTAGGCTGTGAAGCTGAAGGACTTTGAAAACTTTCAAAAATTGTGCTTATGGTAGTTTATTGCAATTGGATCATGTTGTCAGCTGTAAACGATGCAACATTTGTCTCAATACCTGTAAGATTCCATGCCATAAAATTATGTTATCCATATTGGCCTCAGATTTACTCCATCCAGCACCGTGACAAATCCTCCGTATGAAGTTACAACGATCTCATCTACACCATCCCTATTCACATTAACAATCACAGGGGGAACCATCACGCCCTTCCTCGAGTCACTGACAAAATGCAAAATAGCTGTTCAAACTGTTCCTAATAAAGAAAGCCTGAGCAAAGTTTGTTAGTAATACACGCATTGGTTACGCCGATTATACTTAAAGTATATATTTGCATTGTTAAGTATTTGGTTGTACTCGGTATTGTTGTAAAGATTTATTTGATGGAAAGTAGCATGATCTGCAATAAAAGGAGCAATATTATACCGCTGTACTAGCTCCACTGTTGAACGCACTATTTCAAAAGTAAGCTGAAATGTTTACTTTGGCGATTGAAATAATTCGCTAATAATAAACACACAAAAAGGTAATAAATATATTGGTACATAAATGAGCATTTGAAACAAAGGCTAGAACCATTCAAATATAGTTATGTACAGTATGTTCTATTCCTTGAGCCTTTTTTACTTTCAATGAAACACCAAATCTTTTACTCCATGCTTACATAATTAGGCAGCATAATACAAATGTGCTATCAATTGTAGCCATGCCCAGACCAAAGCTGGTTCACAATACGACATACTTTCATGTGTAAGAAACAGCAAATATGAATTTTATTGGTGTTTATGTTGAATACTGGGAAACATAATCATCTGTACTTCTTACTCTCTCTCCTAACGACACTGGTATTTTACACCGAACGATATATATAGTGTACAGAACGGAGGTCGAAGTAAGAAAACATTTCGTTTGACGACAATGTAAACGTTTTTCGTTTGTATTTGGTAGCATGTCGCTCGAACTAGTTGATCAGTATGTATATTTATCTTTGGTAAAAACACAGCAGCTCATTTTATTCGCAAAATAAAATACTGCACTTTGTTTCTCGTACTCCCACTAATAAGAGATATGTCTTTACAATTAAATTTACAATTAAAACTGTTTTGATTATACTCTTGTGCTGAGATTGTTTTATGAAAGTGAGATCTTGGCTTCTTGTTTTTATGTCTTTTATGAAAACATGTGCAAACTGATATCTTAGGAAACGTTTGGTCTTGAATAAAAAGTACTCCAATATATATTTAGCTTGGAGACAGCATTATGTATCCTACGAGCACTTTAACACGAGCAGAGCTGTTATTTACGTAAAATATCAAACTTATTATAGGCTATTACGTTATAAAACACTGCTGCTGGTGTATGCAGTTGTAATTGCTTTCACTTAGCAAATACCTCTGTATAGCTTATGTTTAACCCAGTCATTCTTCTATGTTGATTGGCTAAAGAAAACTTTCATACTGAGACTAACACATTAATATATGCAAAATTGGCACTCTTCTATCGCTGGTTCCTGTAAAAGTAAAGCCTATCTTATATTTGTACAAAATTCTTCCAGTTGTAAACCTCTTTTAACACGTGTCACAATAAAGAATATAATACTTTTAACACATTTCCAGACAACTAAAAATAGGTTCTCCATTGAAACTGGACGATGGGAACATATGAATATATCTGAACAAAATGTGAATTATGCACCTCACAAGATATATGTGATGATTTGTACTAGCTTGAGAAAAGTTAGCATTTTGCTGCACTAAGAAAACAGTATATAAGTAAAAAGTGACTCATAATTTTAATACATGCATCTATAGTGAGTTTTTAGATAGCACCAATGTCAGCTTAATGTTAGATTAAATAAGTGTATATAAGTAATAGTCAAATCTTTATTTTCCATGTAAATTCAAAACAGTTATGTCAGTTATGTTATTCCAACTTTTAATGTATGTCCAAAATACTGATCAGAAATACACCTTTTTCTTTTTTCTCATTTCTACAAATCTCTATAAGCTTTGCCATCACCATTAATAATGTATATTTTTCACTTAATATCATATGTTGCTTGTTCTGAGTTGGCCATAAAGTTCTGCCATGCTCTGTTGAAGGGAAAGTATATCACGGTTTCTGTTTGGTGATACGTTTGCTAGCGGGTGTGCCTTTATTGTTATCTAACCTACAGCTAACGCTTAGATTTTCGTTGAACAACTTTGTTTATTTACCTGTATAAGCCCTTAATCATGAATTATTTTCATCACGATTGACCCGTCGTAACTGATGTAGCTGGGGCTCGAAAATAGGTGCATGTACGCAAATCAATGTGTATACAGCTATAGTTGTTATTAGGGTAAACTTTGCATTCAGAAAATCAAAACCACATGGTATGTATAGTCACCCACATATAATGATGCTTTAATATGATATTAATACTGAAACTTTCGGGACAGAACATAACATAAAATAAAACAAATATACGCAATTATCGAATTGGTTTTTTTTTTTGGGGGGGGGGATGTTAACCCAACTTTAGTTATAACACAAGTCATACAGGTCTTGCAGGCGTTCAGTACCGACTATGTCAGTAATGTGTGTCATTCTTTAGAATGGATCACACATACCTCCAAATTGCGAGTATTTACTCTATTTCGATCCTCATATTGTCATATTCCTTGGAAGGTTATTATATACACGCCCCGAGCAGAACATACGGTAAAATCAATGTTTAAGTCCGTGGACAATTTTGGATGAAATACACTTCACGGTGTGATAAAGAAGAAAATGAAGGCCGCGCGTCCTGGTATTTGTGGTGATTAGACCCAATGTTCACTTTTTTGGACCCAGTTTAGTACGTGGCCAGCACTGTAAAAGTCCATAGCTATTAATAATTGTCGCGTAATTGCGCCTGCATGACCACGCTAACATATACTTTAGAACCTCTGACATTTAGAGAACACACTTATTCTGCAACACACGATCACCCTAACATACAACCTTGGAGTAAGAAATAGGTTTCAGAGAAAAAAGAGTAAGTGAAATATTACTGATACTATTTCCATATATTTAGTAAATCATTTCTCTCGTCAGATACAATATATGAATATAAATATTATTTTCGCACATGATAACTGAACTAATTAAGGTGTAATGCGCATATTATTTGATTTCGAGCAGCGTCAAACACAATATTTTAAAACCTATGTCCATTACTCCATGCTTGACTTTCTTTTGCAGTCATTTCCGGGTTTCTGTTGAAAAACTTGATAAACAACTAAGTAATTGTTTGTAAGCTGACAGATAGTTTTTCAAATGCAAAGTTTGAAAGTACGCGGATTGAAACTTTCACAAATAATGTAAACATACAAATTTAATTTAAAAAAAATAATAAGGAAATACCTTCTACTTGAACTATATGCAAGCACGTTACTACAAATCACAAAGAAAACGTTGTTCGATGTAAAACGTTTCCTTGAAAATATGTATTAAATGTACGAGATCTAACTTCTAAACGTTTTCCTTTACATAAATTGTAAACAATATTGGATAAGTATTGCCCCAATAGCGTTTGAAGATTTGTACATTTGAATGACTTGTGTTGCAACAATGAAATGAGGTATAGTGTTTGAAATAAAAACAAAAGTACGTTAAAAAGAAATGTTGAAGGCGTCGAATTAAACATCATTCACAAGAGTAAGCATAGATTGTTTCATGTTTACAGCCATGTCAGTTTGACTATATATATATATATATATATATATATATATATATATATATATATATCTATATATATACAGAGAGAAAGAGAGAGAGAATTACAAATATACACCAAACAGAGCGGAATGTGCTATCCCTGGATTCTAGTGGAGAATGCTTGATAACGTTAACATAATTATTAGATACAAATAATTAATATTATTATAGTGGTTAGGTAATTTTAATTCGTACTCTACGGAGATTCGAACCCAAATCCATTCTCACATCATCAAAGAATGATGCTACAAAGTAAATGGTACACAGTCCATCTGGATTCCTAATTCAGAAATCATGGTATATAGTAGGTATTATAGAGAATTACAAATATACACCAGAGCGAAAAGTGCTATCCCTGGATTCAACAGGAGAATATTTGATAACATTAACATAATACCTTGATTTATGTTGTAGGAATCCAGATTGTCTGCGTACTTAGATGAAAAATAATTACTGGGTTAACGTGGGGGTATGTCACTTCGCACGAATGCCTATACCATCTACTTTGTAGCATCATTTGTTTTTGGTGATGTGTGCATGGTCGAGACGGTATAATGGTTGGTGCTTACGGACATATCAATGGTGCCGTAATCCGCGGATCCGGGTTCTAACCTCCGTAGGGTACGAATTATAATTATCTAGCCTGTATGATCTATATATATATATATATATATATATATATATATATATATATATATATATATATATGAAATGCTTGCATGACATGTGAATTACGAAAATATCTATCCAGCAGTATAATTGGTACACTTAAAGATAAATGTATTTGGACTATAGTAAGATTGCCGTTTTGTAAAGTCGTAATTTAGATCAAGCTGAAAAATGAAAAACATCTATGGGGTTTGCATTTATGCAACTCGTTCAAGGCAGATGCCTTACTTAAAAACACAGTTGTAACGAAAGTTGGTTCAATTACTTTAAATTGGATTGGGACCAACACTGTCGTATCACTGCCAGTAGAAAGTAATTGCAATGACGATAGATTACTATTGAATTATTTCAACATTGGATATATCTGGAGATTTTGTTAAACCTTAAAATGGAAAATTAAAGCCGTTTCCAGAAAGAAGGAAGAAATAACTGTTTTACTTTGGAATTTACAAAAATAAATTATTGAGAAGTCAAACAATTGAGTTTCTTATATATCATTTGCAATCTAGTATATGTTCGTTATTATGACATGAGACGTGTATGACAAATATTAAAATATATCATTGAAGATAGAAGAAACTGTTATCTTTGATTATCATAAAGGAACTTTTAACTTGCCATGTTTTGCCATACTCTTACGTAACACATTTGACAATCTAAAATAAACAGCTTAGTGAAAATATAAAGGAAACTGCAGAATTCTGAGATTTTGGGAGAGATACAACTCTACAAGCAATACATGTTTTTACAACACAGTTAAACTATCACGAAAGTGGAAGGAAATACAATTTTTTTAGCATTTCAGAAATGGAACGTTATTTTCAAACTTGTATACCTGAACAAAATGAAAATGCCGTATGTATCCCTCACTTTAGTATTCCAGATAACGTCTGCCTCCGGTAGAGGACAAACCGAGGCCTGATAACCCATTATGTACTTGCAGAAATCAGGTACAGAAATCCCAAGGAGATCGCCTGTAGATCAAGGTTACAAAGTTAAGAATGCTCAATACATTATGGTGCATGTACTGATTGTACAAGACGAGTAATCTTATGGACATAACGTTTTTCTAATTATTTTGCTGGGAAAATATATATTATGCATTATCGGTATATGATACGCTTTAACTTTTGCACTTGTGTTGACAAATGCTGCATGATTATACATGCATTTCATTGCTTGTTAATTGTATGCATGCATACAGTTATGAACGCAGTGGCTAAGGTGAAAAATGGACGATGCCTGACAAAGTAACACCCACTCATTTTCCTAGCATTTATTCGCTATATAACGTCTAAGAGAAATACGAAATTATGTATGTATGCAGTGTGTGTAATTTACCTATATGTGAATCTGTTATGCCTAGCTTTCCCATAGCAACACAACAATTTATGTTATTTACGTTACCCAGGGTATAGTCCAGTGTCATGATAGGAGAGACAGGGATGGCAGACTGCGCTTAAACCTAAGCAGGATTACAATTCAAACGCCTGACCAACTGCTCAAAAGTAAATTAGCAAAGCTGTTGTATTTTATGTCACATAAAACGCACGCTAGTAAAAGTTGATACATAACTCAAGATCGCTAACTACATTGTACTTGTAATTTCCTTCATTAGAGGTACCTACATAAGTCTAAACTTGCCCAACTCAATGAAGTGCTCAACAGTTCTTATAATTGGCAATGGTGAATTGTATGTATTGTTGACATGTCAGTATTTTATTTCCTTGTATATACCTCCATATTTATAGTGGTGACAAGAATGGCTGATATCCAGTGTATATGCATATAAAGTGCAGAGTATCATTTATTCTAAACAGCTTCATATTCACGCTTGTTCATACAGTATGATTTAGCAATTGCTTATTTTCTCCTAGTTTTAAAACGCTTTCGATGGAGTTCACTTGTGAGAAATTGGAACGTTGAAGATCTATTTGTTTCTCTTCATGAAAGCAGTATATGGTACACATTTATCCCCACATGATATCAATATATCCAATATTGTTCCACACAAGTTCATTTCGGAGTCTTATGGATTTTCCAACGATGCAGGGAGTTGGTGTGAAACTAAAGGAAATAATCACAAAAGGATGAGATGTGTCTTACCAATCATTTAATTGGCTTGGTTTCTCCGTTCTCTGACAGAATTAAAGTATGCAAAATGTTGATGGAGGATACACGTTATAATTCCTTTTAACCATGTTTCTAGCATTTAATAATAGAGACTTTAATCATATATAATATAGCAACATTTAGATCGCGGAATACTGGCAGATAGATTATACTCGTATATAGATGACCAATTTACGGTAGTTTTAACGAAAATAATATAATTGACGAAACTGCTCCTTTGTACGTTAAAGTTGTTGACAAACAATATATATATATATCGAGTTAGCATTTCGGTATGCATCTCTAGTAAACATATTTACCATACATAACATAACTATGCCTTCAAGTATTTTAGATTCGTGTTGTGTTCTGGCTACCGTGTGGTTTTGAGACACAACTCTGTCTGTTCCCAATTTGTGGGTGACATTTTTTAATTTGGTTGTTGAATATATTTTCAAAATCAAATTACGTATTATGTGGCATACACCAGACAAAATTAATAAAATAATCCAACCTGCATCGTTAAGCCTCCATTATGTTCTGTATAGTTTTATTTACGTTTTTCATTTAAATAACAAATAAAAATATGTTGCATGTTGATTTTAAGCACGTTGATTAATGACTTTTCTTTCGCTGTATCGATGATATAACTTGAACTATTTCTGCAAAGTATTCTTAAAACATCGAGATGCAAGAAATATATTTAACATTTTAAAAAAACATCATATATAGGTACAAAACCACTCAAACTTTAGTAAAATTCAATCAAGAAGGTCACACTGCAGTGAGCCATATAGTAGCAAAACCAGGTTAGTATTCCATTTCCAGGCATGCCATCATTTTAGATGTTAATAATATGTTACTAAAACTGTTAAATCATGCTGCACAATTACTGTGGATAAATAAGACAGTTAATGAAAATTCGAGTTGACATTACCAAGTCCTGCTGTCTGTTTGAGCAAGGTATTGTTTTCATGGATTTGTCCGATATGCACGTGTGAGCTTATCTTATATTTGTGAGCGGATTGGAAATAATGGGCCACATTATACACAAAGAATAAACGTGAATATTGTACGTGGATGGGTTTCATACCTGGTACTGTTTCTCCCCCGCTACCAAATAATATGTATGAGCTGCCTGTTGTGCTCTTGTAAATGACCGGACTCATGTAGGACTCCTTGCTTTGGGGAACTTCTAGATAACGCTGACCTAGCTGCATCCCTGTCGCCCCAGAGAACACAATGAACCTTCCAGCTGTTCGGTTGTGTACCTGAAATAATATGTATTATATCTGGAAATAATTTAATTCATCATACTATTTTTAAGCCCATTAAGATGTTGATTCACTCATAGCTGGTACATCTTCTGATTAATGATCGCCAGTGTGAATGTTGTTCTGTGTTACAATTCTAATCATTTTAAGTAAAGAAGCTCTATTTCAGCATGAGACCTGACCTGTGTATTTAATATCGGTTTAAACAATGTTCATACCTTACACTGCTTAATGTTTTCCTCGTAGGTATACGTTTTTGTGAGCCTCTCAGGACTTGTATGATCAAGAGAGATTTATATTTAGGTGATTGAAAGTGACCTCGTCTTGGAACGTGGACTTTCCAGTGTGTCCTCATATTGATTTTTCCGGGTATATACAACTTATCCTCCACAGGAAAAAAAGTCTCAATTGTGTTATGGTTACTAACATAAGGTGGGATAATGGGTGCTCCTCCGTTGACGACTAGGATTTCTGGCATTCCGTCTCCATCCCAGTCGGGCAAAGCTTGTGGCTGATACGTATTCCAATCCGTGCGCAGAAAGTTTTCATCTTCCCCTTCATATATTACAGAACCTGACAAAAAATAAATGAAAACACTCAATGCATGCATACTCTAGCATGAACACAAACTGCATATCGTGTATAGGAAACTACCATAATAATGTATTCATTATGTCGCCTTACTGATCAACATAGTAAAACATTCAAAGCTCTTAAAAGTTCATATCATATGCACAGATATGTACAATTTCTTTTTACGTGATACACGAAATGAATATATAAAATGAAACAAGTACAATTGTCAGGATTAACATATTCAATCAGAAACAAGAATGACATGTTAGAGAGGTATTTAATTATTGCACATATTGCTGAAATAATTGCTTAGATAAATCAACAAAACAAGAACTGGTTACCACACATGACCGATTACGTCTTGTGATATATATATATATATATATATATATATATATATATATATATATATATATATATATATATATATACAGTTAATACTGTTTCGAATATGTCATAGTGTTGTCAAGTTAAATGTGTAATAAATAAATATTTTACCCGTCCGGACTAACACTAGGAGAACATATGAGTATTTGTTACAGAAAACTTCAAGTAGCAAATGAAAAAAAAATAAAAAATAAAAAAAAGATACGACTGAACTACACATGCAACTAAATATGCTAACATCTTCATAAATCGTCGTGAATGTTTCTTAATCGTGATGTAATGATACCTCTAGTAACGCAGAACCCAAATATAAAAATACAGAGGATCTAACACAACTATTCGTCTGGCTACAAACAAATCATAACAATGTGTCAGGAACTGCTTTTATTCAGTGGCTTATTTTATTACTCAACGAACACGAGTTTACAATTATATATATATATATATATATATATATATATATATAATATGTATACACAATATATAATATATATATATATATATATATATATATATATATATATATATATATATATATATATCGCATAGACTTTCAACTGTATCCTGCCACATCGCATAGATCTTTGGTATATACTACCACATATTGAGGCAATATGATATTGTTTTCCATTATTGTACAGTGTGCCTTGCAACCATTATGAGGCAACGTCATAACGTTTATAGAAAGTGAATGCTGCATATATGACGATTTATACTGAGTTTGTATTGCTTAAAAAGCCGAAGCTATCTTATAGCAGAATAACGTGTACACGCGATGCTGATACCATTCCGGAATCTCATCTGTAGTTCTCCGACGTCGCTTTGACTACGACGTCCTTGAAAGGTTTCAATCAGGAACAATGATTACTTGCATTTTATCACATATACCCTGGTAAGGAATGTAAATGTAATCAAGCTCGAGTCAGATATCATTTATAAGTAACAACCATGTTTTCCTGTTCTACAGTCTACAGATAATGTATCCATACGTGCTGTTTGTTTGTATGTCCCTTCCTTAATATTTAATATGTTCTGGCACTTAAAGAAAAACGTAGGCAATATATATATATATATATATATATATATATATATATATATATATATATATATATATATTATTCCAGGGACATATGTCTTGAACATTTACTTATTAGCTTTATTTTACTTTCTTTCGTGTAATTCATATCAGTTAACTTTATAATATAAGCTATAACCTCACGTATTAACCGTTGCTTTGCAATTCAACTTGTTTTATAATCCAAACCTCGACATGTCTTGTATTTATGCTAATAAAAAAAAACAATAACCCCGTAGGAAATGAAAATTCCTATAATAAAGCCATTACTGGCTATTGATTTGATTTATAAATTCTCGTATCTGCCTCATCAAAAGTCAATAATTGGATATTATTTGATAACCTTCACTTTGTAAGTTACATGAGACCAGGTCATACGGATCATGTAATTCAATGTGAACTTACACAAAGCAACACCACATGGCAATGTTATCAACTAAAACAAAGTGAGTAACATTAAGGGATAATATGAAACTATCATGCAGCCCATGATATATATTAACGCATCAAAGCAAGTATAAACTGAACATAGACACTAGCTTTAATTTTGACAAGAAATACAATTCCTCAATTCGAACATAACTTCCAGTTTGATTTTCCTTACATATATATGTTTTAGTTCTCGGTGTTGAAGTACAATGCTTTCTAAAGGGATCACATGAACATTGTTTGTCGTTGATTAATAGATGTTTATTGATGAATTTATCAGGCTTGTTTTCTTTTGAAAACGTTATTTCGAACATAAAATTAAAAGGTTAGAATAGTGGTTTATGTTAAACACATACGGGGCAATCATACCATTTCAAATGCAAAGTTGACGGTGATAATCAAACGTATATATTGCTTATGTTTTGCAGCAAGTCATGAGTTTGCATCTCCTGAATTAAAGTAACAACAATGGAGTGAGCTTCAAAATAAATCTTAATCTTTGAGTTGGAGTATTATCTAAGCATAATTATACATATATTTGTATTATTGATTCAGTGTTATAATTACCTTAGCATATGTTTAATTGCAAATAAAGTTGTAATTCACAGAATAAATTTTTATGAGCTGACATATTTTACGCCTTTGGTTACTTTGCAGTATGACACTTGGCTTTAAAATAAATAATGATGCTTGTTCGCGGCACAAGTGCATTTTTGCGTGGGTCACATAATTTTTAGTCAACTTATGTACCTTTATAAGGATCAAAGGCAGTGAGAGTTGCGTGTCGGCCCGCTGCAATGCAATCCTTCTTTCCGACCTTGCTGATATCAAGCAAATCACAATTTATCACGAACATGTCTGCTTTGCAATGTGTCACCCAAAGCTGCTTACTATCATATCAACGATATGCCATTAAAATGCCTACATATGGATATGCCTTCCCTGAAAAATAAAATATAACTTAATACGAATCTTGTAACGTATATCGCAGACGTATATAGTAAGAATTTGTTTTAATTTATTACATTTTAACAATGAATTTCAGGATAAATAATTGGCATAATAATGCAGTGGGCAGTACAGTCTTATTGGAAAACGACTAAGTTTAATCTTGCAATAAACTGTGTTATTATTTTTTTTTATATGACAGGGCATACACCACATTCAAGGAAAATGTTAAGCCTTTATGTTAACGTTTCCAACTAAAAAGGTTCTGACGTTTTGATCCGAACGCTGATGTGTGTTATTTCTAATCAAAGCGTTAATCAAATGTATATATTATTGGCTTTATTCACCCATGCAAGCCAAATTAGAGGGCACCGTAAACGGTCTTTGATTGACATTTTAGTGATAGGATTTACGGCTTATACCTAAAGCATATTTCAATTATAAGCTAGCATATATTATAGCACCTCGTACTTATAGACCATTCACGAAAAGCACGCAATTATCTCTCCAAGTGTGACAGTATATTGTTACTAAGGTGGAGCTACAGCTAGTTTCAGACTGATGATAATTATTATTTGACAGGCAATACATATATTCAATAATTCTTATGAAATATTTAACCTAAATTGCCTATAGAGTGCACATTATATTTTTCAGTTCCATAGACAAATGTACATGTTTTCTATATTATTCAAAATGAGTCTTTAAAGTTATAATTCAACAATTTAAATGATGCTTATTCATTGTATGATTAGTCGGATGTAATGTCATCTGTCATTTTAAGGAAACAAACTGGAAATGCTAATCTGATCTGAACATGCAGTCCATTTAGGGCGACTAAGACTTTGACAGGTGTTCTGTAGCTTGGGCTTGAACTTGTGTGCTTTATGCTTTCGGGTTTTACTTTCAGATCGGCGTCCATTTAGCTTGGTCTGAATACTAACTGGATTAAGTGCAAGGTTATTTGGTTGCTTCAAGGTTTCCTCTTCACTGGAATCATCATTGGTTGTAGTTACAACGGTATATTCTTTCACATGCCGAGAAAATTTGAAAGCAAAATCATATTTAATAATAAATATTATTATTATTATTATTAGTAGTAGTAGTAGTAGTAGTAGTAATAGTAGTAGTAGTAGTAGTATTAGTAATAGTGGTAATAGTAGTAGTAGTGGTTGTAGTAGTAGTAGCAGCAGTAGTAGTTATATTACGGTAAAATCTGTTAGTGGTGTTTATGGTTGTAAATTTTGCTAAGTAATTGCGAGAAACTCAGCTCGTGAAATATAAAGAGTATACTCTGAACACAACGAAAGCAGTCAAAAAGAACAGTCAAACTTGAAAGTCGAGGTATATTGGCTTTTAGATTGTATACGCTGAACATGGAAAACTGACTTGAATTTAACAGCATAGAAACCATACTATTCTAATACTTATATGTATCATATATTACTGATCTATGTTTTATGTCTCTTTGTCAGTCTCTCTTTAACAAGGTTATATTTATTTTGTAATTATGCCTCTTCGTTTATGACTATAGTGCTTTCACTTTGTAAAATGTATAATAAAACTTTGAAAGACGTTTTAGCACATATCAGCGTCAAAATACAGTGGTTGGGCCTAGTAAGGTGAGTAATAGGGGTCCCAAATGACAGGAAGTTCAGGGACTGAGACAAAATATACACAGTTGATGGTGTAATCATTATAAATGTCTTCTCTGCTACTTATACGGCATATACTTGAGTCACATGATTCGATTTATGGCTATCTTTGTTTTATAATACACAAATGGCAAACAATGATGACACTAGTTCGATCAGAGTAGCTACTCCTGTTTGATTCCACTGAGTATGGCATCATCATATTTCTAACGAAATTATAGCGGAAAAAAAGAGAGAAAGAGAAACAAGATGGATGGGGGGGGGCTGAAGAGACAGATATTTTCAAACTAGCTACACTCATGCTGATAACATGAACATAAACCACATCACTATATATATATGATGTCACATGGCTAAACGACAAAATATTTAAAATTAACGTCAGATTAAACACTCTACTTCTTTCCATAAAAGATTCACTGAAGTTGATTAAGTGCAATGATGACTGGATTGTTAAGTTTCACTATTAGCGAAATGGATTATTCGGACTTGAATTCAGGTTGTATTTGCATCGATTACATCATATTTGCTCTCGGATGAGTAGCTCGCATTTGTATATATGCCTTTACGGGGTTGAAAGAATACATATCAACCAAACTTTCTTGGCTTGGATAATTTCCTTTGCGCCGACCTGCTTCTCGTATTATACCATTGTTTCATATTGCTGCGTCACAAACATAAATAATATTATGCATTGTGACGGTATTTGGGAGGTTGGTGTTATCCTATATTCTTGAATAAGAGATAAAGGTACACGCCGATGCATCTTTGCTGACCAAGGGTCGTCGATGTACGTAGTTCAACATCAATTGTTGCAATATGTACTAGCGGCAACAATATCCCTAGTTCCGCTTTCTGAATCAATGCAGCTGAACGAAACAGATATAATCAGATTACGAACTGTATTTACCTAGCTACACTTACCTAGAAAGAGAGTTTGGAATATTCGCTGTGATCTCACAGAGTATGTCACATGCCGTATGTCAGTTTCTCCAAATTAAGTCCTTTACACGCAATATTTTTGTTTCGTTCGAGTCATAGCATAACACCCTCATCAGAAAGAGGACACTTGTTTAAAACTCTCTCTATAGCAAGAGTCCAAGTGGAATGAAGAGGATCGGCGACCCATTGTCAGCTAATATGATACCGATGCTACAACCATCAAATGCCTGATCCAGTTAAATTTAGTTCGTTCTTTCTCTTTTTGTCTCCGATTGAATAAACAACACGTATATGCTATACTTCCACCATTAGGGCTTTTAATATAGATTTAAAGTAAGAATCTAATTAAAAATAGCCATAATACAGTTATATAGGAAATTATGTCATACAAAAAGATAAACATTGCATCAAAATAGGTCTAGTAATTAAGCAAATTACTCAACCTGGGCAAAAAGACAATAATTTCCCACAAAAGGAGTAATCTTGCTTAATTTGATTATTTATGCGTTTGATAATTGCCATAAACGCAAAGAAAATACGCTAAATAATAGAATCTGCATTGGTCAAAGTTCATGTAATCTTTAAATATGTCAGACTAATGTCAAAGATTTTAATATTTCGGATGATTAAAGCACTTTTAAAAAGAAAGAAGACATAAGATCAGCAAAGTATTATGTAATAGGTTGCCGCTAAAGAGCTTTAACTACAAACAACATGAATTACTTCGATATACTATTACAACTACTACTGTTACTACTGCTACTACTACAACTACTATGAAACGCGATACCAAACATCGTCGGCAATGACTACTACTATGGTATAAGAGCCTAATAATGATGATAATAATAACCGTGCTACTGGTGTAATAAACATGCATTCATTCATGTTGTTCAGTTGAATCTTACCTTTGCAATCCAGCCACGCCATAATTTCTGGAAGTTTCTTTTAAGTTTTGACTTCAATAGGTTTGCACTCACGGCATATATGGTTTTGAAGTATCCGATTTTGAGAACGTCCGGAAAAGAACCTCGACTCGAGGGCTTATGGCTTCTTTATCTTCCCTGTCGAAATTAGTTGGATAAGAATGCTTTGCAAAATACTAATCATAACATCAGAGTAGACAAAAGTATCGTATCAGCCAGCAATACTCAATACTCAACTGACTAGGCAAACAATACATGTATGACACCAGGAAAATAATGGACCCATCACTGTTTTACAAATTAAGGTTGTTTTGATGAAATTTTCAAATGCACAAATAGACGGTCTTTAGCAGCAGATGTAATTTTTGCTGTTGTTGGAAGTGCCATATACACGACTTGAAAATGTAAGCAGTAATGTGTCACTCTTTTGCTACTAATTTTAGTACCAATTTATGAAACTCTATCATAACTTCAGAAGGTCTCCCTTAAACTGAAAGACAGCAAAGTTCACGTTGACAAAGTAAGACAGTAACACGTACATATGTCGTTGCAAAACATTGTTTAGTGTACTGCAAATAACTATCTATAGGAAACACGCATATCTAAATAACAATGAGGTAATTTACCTCTTTGTTTTTTTTTCTTTTTTTTGACAAACTTATTGATAACATTAAAATGAATAATGAGAGTATTTCAGACATTAATGTTCATGTTCTCGCCAATTAGATCATCTTCCATTCGAACATGTTAACCCCCTCCACCGCATGTTCTTAAAGCTAACGTATAAGGCTAATATTTATGTTTCAAGCAAGGGCATCTTACATCATACCCAGGCAATCATGAAAAGATTAATTATGATATGTTGAGTAAAGACAAAATCAAATTGCAAAATATTTTAATACCTAATTCCTCTCGCACAAACAAAAAAAAAAAAAACGAAAGAGAATAATCCATTATGGTTTTCATGCAAATGTTTAGAAAAAAAACCCTGAAACGTGTTTTCGATAAACATGAATTGTTTAGATATTATCTTTGGCAAAGGTACAATTATAATATATAAATTAATCACGAAACAGCTCATAATGTGTATTCAAATGTGATTTTATTGATACGGCATTAAAATGTTTTAGTGCTCAAGGCTTGACATCGTAATTTGTGTTGAGAAAAGATTAGACGCGGTAGGTCCGTTGGGTTTATATGGTTTCACATGAAGTTCGTTTCGACTTTTGCCGCTATAGCTAGTCCGTTGACATACTTAACTAAGAAAGGGATACCTAATACAGTTTTTTGGGCTACATGCCAAGAAAGAGCTTTTAACACTCTTAAGGACACGTTCATTAGCGCACCAATCCTAAAGTTGCCAGATCTGAATAAAAAATTGTTTACTATTCAGAACTGATGCGTCTGAGACGGGATTAGGAGCACCTTTGCTACAGGAGCAAGAGGGGGTAAAGCTACCTACTGCTTATGCTAGTAGGTAATTGCTGGCTCGGGGAATATAAAAATTTAACACGTACCTTTTCGGAAGGGAATTTGTCCTTGAAACGGACAACCAGCCCCTCGTGTAGTTAAACAAAGTGAATGTCACCAACGCAAGACTGATGCGTTATGCATTGACTTTACAGCCATATTGTTGTGTAATGTATTTCGACTTACAGAAATAGCAAATATTTGTAAATATACTTTGGGAATTAAATCTGAGCCGTTATATAGTAATCATCATGTATGTTCGTCTTTTCTTTCTTCTGGCCAGAACACAATAGTGTCAACGCGATTAGTTCCACAGCTTTCTTTTGTGAGTTGCGATGAACTTGCTCAATAGTATGGTGAGTACCTCATGATGCCAATATCGACAAATCGTTTTGATTGATGCTAATGCAGTGTATGACACATTTTGTTAACGGAACTACACATGCTGTTGGATTGCCGTACAACTTCTTAAATGGTATGGTCATCTTATGAAGATACAAATATGGACAAATCACTTTGCTCCCGAAATTTGTCTTACTGCTCTTTCTTGTTTTGTAGCTTCATCAAGTTTATGGAGCAATCTCTTTAGAGCAACGAGTCTCAAAGTTTTGGAAGGAAGTTTTGAAGTTTTGGTCATCACCCACATCTTCGCATAATGACCAGAAACTTTGATCTGCAATTTTTTGGGGAACTATTTATAATTTTCTAATGTTGCTTGATGAAGGCTATGACACAATCACCTAAACGCAGAGAGACTCACATAATTTGATTTATTGCCATGATACATTGCAGATTGTATGGCAATCAACTAAAGATATAAAATAAAGTCAAATCATTGTCTTCTAGTAACTTTTGCAAGATATATTGCCTTTTTTTCCTTGCACAGGACGGCAGTGTATGACTTAATCTACTGAAGGCAACCAGTCTCAGGGATGTTAATGCATCGCCATGAAACTTGGAAAGTGATATGATAAACATCAAATGATAAGCACGTCAATAAATCCCTGTGCTTTTACTTATTTTCTAAAGTTATTGTCTCTTTGACGTTGAGTTTGATGTAGTGTATAACATACTCTTGTGAAAACAACTAGTCACACCGTTTTCAACGGATACCCATGGAACTACATGTTACGGACATAACTTGTAGATACGCATATGGAGAAGTCTTGTTGCCCTCTCGATGTTTCTTAGAGTTATTTCCCTTTTGTCCTGAAACTGAAATCAGTTTAAAACAAAATGTTGTGCACACAAACTCATCTTCCAGATGTATTCTGATCGCTAATTAACTTGACTCAGTGGCATACATTGATACATATGTGTGCTTCCATCATCTTTCGGGGATTTATAGTAGCTGGATGCAGTAAATTGCATGATTTAGTCAGTTCAAATACCCTTGTAGTGTTTAGTGGAATGCTGTTAAACTTATGACGTATTATGGTTATCATGAGAAGATATACAAAATCATTGTACTGACACTATTTTCCGAACTATCCTGCGCTTTCTTAATATAAACGCATCGGTGTCATGGGTTATGGTTGGTATACTGGGGACCTGGCCTTTCTCACAATTTACATCCGCAAACTATATAATGGAATATGAATTCGTATTGCCCTAGTCCACAAAAGTAATGATATATGGGTAAATTTATATTTTCCTGAGTCAATATGGATCAATATGGTAAGCAACAATGTCATATGGACCTATTGCTGACTTACACAAAAATAAGACTGTGGTTTAAAGAGCTATATTCGATTAAAGCGAATTATTAACAATTTGTAGGACTTTTGAAGTATTCACAGATACACATTATGATTAAGATGGATACGTTAGTGTCATAATTTAGTCTACTCTAAAAGCCAATAAAAGAGAACAGTCGCTGCTCATGAAAATATTGCTTAATTGTATAAACACCACAAACATAAGCATGTATACTGTAGTAAAAGTGTTGTTTTTCTTGCATGGACATGATAAGTATTTGCATATATTATTCGTAGTGACATTAAATACCTGATATGTGTATTCATTTCTTTATTGTTGACATTTTTTTCCATTGCAATAACACAAGTAGTAATCAACTGCGCACAATTACAAACTGAGAGAATTGACTGTATTTTAGATGAATTGTAGAGTAGTATGGAATATCATTATCTAAATAAGATGTAAGGACCAGTTTCTATGGAAGGTATTGGCCTAATGTAGTTTCATAAGCAGTACCATATTTAAAGAAGCATCAGCACGTTTTAATATAAAATAAAGATCATCTTAATGAAGCAAACTGAAAGAAAAGATCCCCTGTGGTAGCGACAAATGTTTGCATAACGTCACCAATTCACAGTTAAAATTTTCAGTCTTTTAAACAATTTGTTTCATCGTCAGTGCGGGTCCTCCTCTTCCATTGTTGTTGCTGTTGTTGTTGTTGATGATGACGATGATGATGATGATTTTGTAAATTAGTATTATTAAAGGGAACATTCATTAAACATGTAATTCTGCTGCTTTGAGTAAAATACCAGAATTTGTATACACTCATCATGCAGGACATTCTAGGACCAAGTTGAGGATCCTAATCATATGCTGGTCTGTCTCAATGTCTGCAAGGAACATTTGGCCATATCGATTGCTATCTTTGCAAGCTACCGACACATTTTGATGAAAAAGTACCCTGTTATATTTAGTATTAGTGTTTCCACTAGGAACTCTGTTGCATAACATTAGTCAGTTACCAATCTTAAAGTTAGTAGTCAAAGCAATATAAACGTAACTTGTTGACACGGTTTATTATGCATATTTCCGTGTCAGGGCTGTAGTAATTGCTGGAGATACCTGCCTGTAGATAACACCCACGGTCTGTCTTGCTTATCACGCATTTGCATATGTTTGTATATTGTACATGACATTATTAAGTGAAATAGGTGCTACATAGCGCGTTTATCGCTTGGCATATCACCATATTCCCCGCAATTAATGAAAAAATGATATCATGGATAAATCAGGAAAGAGAACGAAGCGGTTCAAGAAATCAATTCATTTGTGATTGGGGTGTAGTGTCTGTAATTCTCAAACATTAATGTCAATGTTCATTAGTTTGTTTGAAAAAAGACCTGGGCTGGCCTCTCCAATATTAAAAAAGACCCTCGTTATATATTCATAGATACTATCTGAAAACAAATCACATATTCTATACGTTGCCACCGTACATTATTACTATTTCTTTAAATTGGTAAGACAAGATAAAGGTCCATGCAGACTTTAAAGATTGTAATCCCCATGTCATGACCTGGATTGTTCGTATCATGACGCAAGCACATCAATACTAAATTGGCTCTCACTGTTCATTCGAACAGCCTGGCAATAATATAATCAGCTTCAAAATTTGCTCATTTGAATACAAGATCTGCTTTCATTGTTCATCTATATAATCCATACTTTACACGTGAATATTTTTAAAAAAAATATTTTTGATTAGATGTTGTGTTTAAGTTGTATTTGGTAAGTTTTTATTCTATATATGAATAAGCTGTGGGTGTGTAATGACGTGTTTCGAACCTTGTTGTTTTTTTTCTTCTTTGTAATAATACCATATGATTCACAATCTTTCAGGGTTCACTGAACTATTTCATCGATTGTATGCATGGCATTAAATGATATTACATTTAAATTTGACCCTTTCTGGAAAAGAAAATAAATATCTCTTGGGATGTGACATAAAGAAGACAAATAATATATTGACATAATAGATGATATGTTTCATGCATATCCTCCTCTCTCATGAAAGCTCAGACACGCATATGTACAAAAGCAATGACACAATGTTCTTACGTATTCAAACTTCGAAGATACATCTGACAAATATACTCATGACACTGAACATGTTCATCTATAACTCATGATTTTATTTACTTTTTAGGGGTATCTCTTGTTGTTTCAAAAGGATACCAAGTATAAATAGTGATATATTATAACATAGTAAAATATTTTTAAAAAAACATTTTAAGATGGTAAAATACATTTCGGTCGAGTCCATGTTACATTCTGCCTCGGCATACCTGTATTTGTATGAGTTCGCACTTACATTTATCAAGATCATTTTGTTGCATGGCGTTTTTTGGGCCACCACACTTTGACAATCGGCCTTCACAAATTCTAGATCGAATTTAAGTTTTGCAATGTCTGCTTTTGCTGTATCAAAGTCGGCATTTTTATCGAAATTGGGAGTAATGTTTTGAATATTCTCATCTCCGATGAGGCCAACGGCTTGCACAATTTATACATAACCGCATATCTGCCAAAGAGTCCGTCTAATAGCGGAAATATCTGTTTTCACCTTGCTAACGAGTGTTGATAACTTATCATGCTTTTTGTGTAAACCCTATGACAGCCATTATCTCATCCTTTTTAGCATACCCTGAAAGGTTAGCCTTTGTTGGATGCTCCTCCTATAGCGCGGTCTGTGTAGAATACTCTTCTTTGATGATCTCTAACTTTAACACTTTAATAGTGGCTGTTACCGATTGAAACTTTGTAGACGCCTGGCTACAGTTCATTCGGCTAGGTTAGTTGTAAACTTTTCAACATCAACTTTGTTCAGATACACTGCCAACAACTCGGAGTTTGGTGGGAAGCTGAGAAGTCATACATTTGTTGCATAATTAGAAAGGTCGACCACTGTGACCCATTAGACGTAATTTACCTAAGGCCTGGTTGGGGGGGGGGGGGGCGAGATGGAGAGGGCGGGGCAAGATTGGAATCGGATGAGGTCATACATTGTATGGCCTTAGTCTCAGAGGCTCATGATAAACGCTACTATTAATACAGTTTAAAAATACAACCCACTATGTAATCTGAAGAAGCGTAAATAGGTTAAACCAACTCATGCCTACGGGGAGAATGCCATCATGAAAGAAAAGTTTAAAGATCTAGGATGCGGTCGAGGTTATCGGATAGAGCACAATGTGTAGCTTATTATATCGTATCAGTGTATTTGTTTTAGTGTAAATGATAGACCAATTTGTGCCGTGGTTGCTGCCTTTGAGTCGCCAAGAAGTATAGCCCTCAGTACCATTGTTTCAGGGCTATTAATAACTTCAAAGCTCAACACGTGCAATGCAATGTGACAATCTATGCGAGGGCATGCGTTAAATAAGCCTCGTGAGCTGGAATCCACATTGTGGAACCTGGGTCTGTCAACTTTTGAAACGCACCGAAGGCCCACCTCGTGCCGGAGGATAGAAGCTGCTCGCTGTAGAGGTACGCCATTTTCAACGATAGTAAACACTGGTATCTCTGTGTAAATTCGGCTCTGATGTCACCCAAAGAAAGTGCCATCCGAAGCATTGATCACCCGGATACTTGAGCGATCAACAAGCGCGTAGACTATCAGCCCACCAACCAACCACATGGAAGGAGAAAGCGGATGAGACATCGATGTCACAAGTCATAACTCCGCCTGTCAACATCTTGACGTTGCTGACATAATCCATCTAAACCTTGGTGGCCCTGTCTTTGTAGTTGCGGTTGCTAGTCAGAAGAAGCATGCGCGTCCACGTTGTTGTTGTGCTGGTCATGTTGAGTAGCTTGTCTGTGGGACTCGCTTCGACCTTAAACTCAAGAGGAGACTAGAGACAAACATCACTACTATGACCATAGGCATTAGAGGATACGGCATTCTTGTTGATGGCAAAGGTTATGCATTTGCCTGCTGGGAGAGAGTCGGGTCAGGTGAACAGTAACGGACTGAAACCAAACATGGCATCAATATTTCATGTCAAGACTTCTCCAGACAGTGGAAGCCTGTTATTGTCAGCGGCATCAACGTAATTGTTATTTTTTTATCTGTTTTTATTACACCTCACGCAGGCGCAGCAGCGGCTTGATAGGAAGGACCACCCATGCTCCTTGTTGTTTAATCTGGAGGAATATGATCCTCCTTAGTATGTTAACCGGCTAATTGTAATCGAGAAAAATGCACGCAGCGAGCTCATTGCTAAAGAGTGTCTGAAGCCGTTTAGCGAGAGGTATATCCTTGTTAAGTAACTGGACAAAGGACAGAGATATACTTACTGAGGAGTTTCCTCTGTAGTTTGTCGGCTGTCTGCTCGTAACCTGCAAGT
Organism: Margaritifera margaritifera; assembly: GCA_029931535.1. Taxonomy (NCBI): domain Eukaryota; kingdom Metazoa; phylum Mollusca; class Bivalvia; order Unionida; family Margaritiferidae; genus Margaritifera; species Margaritifera margaritifera. The sequence continues at coordinate 199,377 of JAQPZY010000815.1, read as the reverse complement.
TCATTTACCAGGGTTGCTCGTTGGGCTTGAACCTGCTTGAAGTCTGGTTCACTTTGTACTTGTCCGATGGATATATCTAGTGCGCATATGTTTATCTGGATTTCAACGACTTGGTCGAGTTTTTTTGTAAGATCACTTCTTATCGCTTCCATTCTCTTGCGAAAAGTAACGAGTTGCCATGGGTGAACCCATCGGGATTTTGTGCGGCCACCTCGTTGACTGCCTTTCCGTCAAACCTCACAGATGCAATCAACACACCATCTTAGATTTCGGGGAGCTTAAATGTATTTCTCAGCTCTTGGAGCATTTGCCTTTCCGCCCGGTTTAACATAGGTTCTAGCCGTTCATTAGATAACATGTCAATACACGCGACCTGTCATAGTCTCGCTCTAGCGTAAGGAGAGATAAAGGGGTGTATGAGTTGTCACTAATGCTCTTTTTCGAGACAATGGCTTTTATTTCCTTTAATGAGCTTTTAACGTGTTATCTTGTACAACAGCATAAACGGGACGCGTTTTAAGGCCAATTTCTTTACAATATCTAGTTTTACTAGTTGCATCCAAAGCTACTAACAAGCCAGTCACATCAAGATTTCCTACCTGTTTGAGCAATTGTGCGTCGCTTATATCGATGAGGTGAGGGACTATTTTTTTATTGAGGGGCGGTTGCTGCGGGTGTGGACTGGGGGGGGGGTAGTCAAAGGAGCTCGTGGCGATAGGCGAAGCTTCTTCAAAATCATACTTTGAAGTCAATGCCCCTTTCAACAATTTTGCAGCAACTGTGTTGCTAGTGCAGTTACCAGAGTATTTTATATTTGCGAAAGAGTGCAAACCTCCATTAGAAATACACGGACGCTAGCACATGTCATAACACGGCTACAAACTCGACCCGTACTGCGCCCTAATTCGCTCGCTAAACTTGAAGGGCGTGACGTTACGAACAACCCTAGCACAATCCACCCAGAAGAAGGTGCTACTGCTGAGCTTTCTGAATCTTACCGCTAAATATGTCATCGTGCCTGAAACCGCGGCTCTGGCATTCTCTGTATCTCTAACGGGCGGCACAATCTCGCCGATGGAGACCAATCCTTGATTGTAAATATTCTCCGGCGGGAGATTATCGAAAATATGAGCGTTAAGATCTATGGTAAAGAACCGGCAAGTATTGACGATGCTGATATTTGGGGCGCTTACAAGGACCTCGTGCTGACGTTAATTGAAAAGAAAATCAGGCGTAATAGGGCAACCAGAACGAAGTCACATCACAGCCGTTCTCGCCACCGAGTCCGACGACACCATTACTGCCTCGTTGAGAAATCTCTTCTGCATCCGGCTCGACTACACATTTCATATAGATCACATCCCGTTTTACCAGTCGGGCCTTTCGCACCGCTTCATCTTCGAAGTAACCTTTAACGACTTCAGCCGCGTGGTCAAGAGCACTAACAATTACGCGTCCTATCGGATCAGCGGCATCGCACTGGAGTTGACGTGGTCAACTATCCTGAACATGTCCGGGCGATCAGAAACCAATACATGGTGATGGTTGTCATCATATACACTAGGGTGCTGAGGCATATCAGGATTGTGCTCAACGAAGGCGATTCCATGTAGAACATTAACTTGAACATCCCGGCAACGAGCATGAACATCATCGTGACCTTATTCGAGGATCCGACCCACATCGCCAACTGTGTGCCCGATATCGAGTTGTTTTACAACCCTCTCATAACGAAGGTGACAGTTGAGGGCGTTCCTAACTAGATCTACGCGCAAGTGATGGCGTGCAACCAGCAATGAGTGGAGGCCAAGAAGGTAATGGCACGAGAATCTCTCCTGGATACCGCTCTTTCCACAGTAAATATTAGCAGGTTTTCCTAAAGCGACCTTGCTCTCATCCTAGGTATGAGGACCACTGAGGATCATGGCTCATGGCGGCAAATCGAGAAAGTAGCTCCGTCTGCCGAAGTATTTAGCGCGTATCGTGATTATTTGCCATGGCATTGACATAAACAAGGCGAATGACTGGCCATGCGCACTAGGCAGAAACATAAAAGCGTTTACGTGGTGAAGCTCTCGGGCCACGATCTTGATGAAGTGCTAACTGCCCTTGCGAAAAGGTTTTGGGGCAAAAACACACACAGTTAGAGTTAATATATTGGTATAATAAAATGTGTGTGTTTATATATATGAAACGTGTTAACGGTGCACGAAGTTATTTAGTGTACTAACCTGTTGGTCTAGGCAAGCCCATATACAGAGAAAGATGGCTGGTGGCAAATTACTATTAACACCACCCCACCCCCCGAAAAAAAATATTGCTGCATAATGTGATTTCAACGAGACTAATATAGGACAAATACACTTTACAAATAATGCACTACATTTCTACATCTATCACGTGTGTTGATAATCTAAAATAATTGAACATTTCTTATGAAAATGCAGGTACACTAAAGAGCAAAGAGCACTAAATATTAAGGTGAGACGAGCATACATTAGGAGGAGTGTTATTTCCGGGAATAATACAAAGTAAAGCTCATATTGTGTTTATGTTACCAGCTGTTGTGTATACGTTCTAATGAAACAGTTCGGTTACTTTTCCTATGTATGAACAAAATCTTTCGTTAACTCGTTTCCTATCTATAAACACACGCACAAAGTATTATACGAAGATATTAACTCTCCTTTACGAAATAAATATTGGCAATTTCAGTTTTAACTGATGTATCACACGAGTGGTTCGCTTAGTACCCGTCTAAAATATTCTCTGCACTGGCATTGCGACCATGGACAATTCAAAACAGAGGAAAACTTGAACCAAAGCTGTGGTCCGGCAGTTGTTTCGGTATTATAAGTTGTCACTTAATCTTTTATCTAAGTTCATTAAACAAACATCTCACTACTACAGGAGGATAACTAGGAAATATGCAGAAAACCTGTATGTCCTAATAACTCATACTCTTCTGTTTTCTATCCGAATGGGTGGATGAAGGGGGTTAACAGTACAGATTGGGGACATTTTACACACTTTTCAATCACCAAATTTGATAAAACGTAGATAAAGGTCTGAAGTCTTTGTCTATAAATGCTGAAATGGTTAAAAGGGTTGTGCGAAACTATGGACACAAACTATAAGAGATTAATACATGAGTTTGAACACAAAACGCTAATTAGAAATGTTAGTAGCCAAAGGCATTCGAGCACGGGAAAGCTGTTCATGACCTGTAAGTGTAATTTCTGTTTTTAATGACTCCTTGTTGTGCTTTCTTCTTTCTTTTTCAGTCTTCTAGGAAGAACTTATAGTTAAATCACAACATTTTCCCAGAATGTGCCTATGGTAACCAAATGAATTAAAATTATTTTTTGTTAAAATCTGCTGTGTATATTCACCTTTCCAGAAAGATCAGTAATGCCATTTTCTTGACCTTAATCTAAAAAACATGAAGCTTTTTAAAAGGATGATTAATCTGACGCAATTGTTTTCGAACGGTCTCTATTATTATGCAGTTTGCTTTAAGTTATTCTAATCTTATGTAAAAAAAAATAATGTTGCTCTCAAATATTGTATTGGTGTGTATCGTTTAATAAATGTATTTGCTATATTAAATCATGCGGAAAGTAGTATTATGATCTTGATAATGTAATGTCTTCCGATGGCTTCAAACGAAGAAGATGTATTTTCTGTATCAGAAACACTGCCAATCAGTCTGTCAGTGCTGTGCGGATGTGAGCATTTGTAGAAAGAAACTAATGTTACGCGGATCCTTTTACACCGTTTATAAAGACAAACAGTTAAAAAACACGTGCGGATGTATGTGTAATACCAGCAGGAAAAGGCGATCACAATTCAAACCAAAATAAAACAATGCCTATTTTGCTACCAAAACGATGAGGGACAAACAATCGCTGCGAAAAAGCAAAAGGTCCCTAGATATATAACTTCTGGGTGGGGTCAAAACACTTTTGGCCAGAGTACCTATGAGATTCATGAAGGCTACTAAGGAGCAAAAACGGCCTCGAAAAAAAATAAAATATGTATATATATATATATATATATATATATATATATATATATATATATATATATATATATATCGGGGAATATCCAACAGGTAAATAAAACGGCCCAAAAATATAACCAGCCTTGCGCGGGTCGGTACCAAAACATTTGTCCACCGGTCAATCCCACCCTAGGGAACCATTTGCTTCGAATCGGCTTGAAGTGGGATGAATAGTATTTATGCAGACACATGTTTGAAGATGCCCATATATGATACACTCACCCTGGTCAGACAAATTAAACAAAAGTATCATCGATCATGCAACCATAACGTATGTTCAGACAGTGCGCGAAGCAGGTTGTTATAATAAAGTCTCAGAGGTAAATGGTTTGCCCACCCGATAAGGCGCGAGTCTTACCAACGTATGCAGGAGGCCAGAAGAGACGTTGAGCGCGGCGTACGGCCACTCGCAATGAAGCACTTGGCTGTGGGAGGCGTGAACGCTCCCGCTGCGCGAGAGAAGATGCAAGACCAGCGAGGAGGAGGCAAGAAGCGAGACAACAAGGCTCGAGGCAGCTAGGCAACAATTTTGAGCGACTACTCGCTATGCAGCTCAAACGCTCTAACTTTAATTGAACTGTGACAACTTGTACACCGAGAATTATAAGGCGAATAATATTGACCAACAAGTTCGATCCTGTTTGGGTTCAACATGCAGGGGCGGCAGCTGCAATAACCCGTGTCACGAGACCCGTGCTTTTGACAGGAATATACATGCATTAATACAGAAATGCTAGCGCGGAGAAGAGAGTTTTGTTCGACTTTTACAAAGTACGAGACTCAGACCCCAACAACTTGGCCCCCCATGCACAAAGGTGACCCTAGTTGAGTTGCTAAGAGAGTGATGGACTATTTTAGAAACGCTATTAGGGGTGAAGGCCTAACAGGCGCTTAGCCTCAAGCTGTAGGCTTAGAAAAAAGGCAGGTTCGCGCAACGGGGACAACGATATTGACGAGAGCGACATTTACAACAACGGCATTTATTGCTTGTCAAAGTTGAAGAGGTGGAGCTTATTGATCACATAGGGCAGGTGTCGCCATTGTGAGTCCTTGTAGCGGAAGAGCGAAATATAGTATTTTGCCAATGAGAACGTTTAGGCTGCCATCGAGTATATCACGCTCGTTGACCCGAAGGATCTGTGGGTGATAGGCGTTGGAGTATTGAAACAAAACAAAAAAAAAAAAAAATGCATTGAAGTGAGTACTAAAGTGGAACAATTTGTGCTAGTCGACGGCCGGTTTTATCGTAAATGGCAAAGGCGAGCAGAATTAATACACTTTTGCTTTCTCTTCATTGACGAAAGAGGAGTTGGCGGAAACTGATTTTAGCGGTGCCAACGGTGACTATCTTGATTTTAGCCAGGGCAACGCTGATTCAAGAGATAAATTACTGGAAGCCGACGCCGCGTTCTGTCCTGGCAGATGTCTAACTGTCATGCGTTAAGTTTGGATTAGACGCGACTTTAACGCACCGCACAAGGAAGACGAGGCCCGAAATAAAAGCCATTCGGCGCGCAAAGCCCTACTGTTCTACATGGTTGAGTCAAAGGTGCTCACGTACCTTGAGTTGGCCGCAGCGAATATTTCGCACAAAAACACACGACGGTGTGGCTCCTCCAAGATAAGGAAATTGGGAGAATCATACTACGCAAGGTAATGACAGAAAGAACAAACAACTTGGGCGGATGACAAGCCAGCTGGTAACCAGTCGATGAATGCTGGATTATCCTGCACCGAGGCGCCAGTGTGGCACGCTATTACAGTCTGCGATGTCATGCAGCCTATGTGCATGCACCTGCGGACCTCAGTGTTCGGTACGTGGATGTCAACTCAATTAAGATGCTGTAAAGGTGTCGAACCGAAACAGTGCGAGTTGCGACTGATTTCATATACATTAAGACCGAAGGCATATGCAATTGTGAGGAAGAGGATAGTATGGAGCTGAATGATTTACAAATAAGTGGGATTTGCGTAAGTGGTGCTTTAATCTACTAACAACCCATGACGAAGTGCCAGAGCGTTTTTGTGGCGAGTATGAGGAACTCAGGGTCCCCTTTGACAGCTCCGCGAACAATATTGCCTGACCGTATACGTCTCCACGATGCCTTACAGGCATTGACCGCCAGCCTCACATTGTGCTGGGCCAAGATTTGCGTTACTGAGCTCAACCAGCGCTCCGTTGTCCAGTTTCCCGCCAGTTACCATATAGTACATCCGAGCATTGTGCTCAAAGGCTCCCTCGATAAGGCTTTCCTTGCAAATCCGTTCATTAAGGTAATCCAGGAGCTTGTTGCGTTTGCGCTGGTAATCGGCCCGCGCGATCTGCAGCTGCTCCAAGGCCGGATTGTGGCGGGCTTGTTCTTCTTGGACACCTGCTTGCCTAAGGTTGAAAATATACAGACGATGTCATTAACGACTGCCCCGCCGATCATTACCGCAACTGTGGTCATTAGGCGGCCTTTGTGATATCAGCAGGTGTACTTTCCTGTTGTACCGGCATTTCATGTTTCTCATTTTTAGCGATTAACAAGCATCACGTAAGAAACATTGAGACCCCCTACCACTAGTCCGTGGTATAGGAGGCTACCGAAGCACTTCACGTATGGTGGCAGATCTATTGCTAAATTTACTCCAGATACAACAGATCAGCCGACTTCTTATAGGAGGAGCGGTCGGCAGATGAGCAATGGGATTTACAGCGGGGATGTGTGGGGGGCGTGCGGGCGTTCTCCAGAAAAGCAAACTCACAATCATTACAGAGTACGGGCGCAATGTTTATCAATCAGACAGTGTTATCTACTCAAGGAAGTTTATGGCGCCTTGGGCAAATATTTGACATGATTGGTAACATTTGTCATGGCCTCTTTGTTCGCGGCGTTTCTATTTTAGTGATGTTAGCCTCTTTTCTGTAACAACCCTGCAGATTTTTTTCTTCAGCAGGTTATATATTAGGTTTCACCTCAGTATATCTATCAGATTCCATTTTCGCTTCCGCGGCAATTACCACCTTAGGTTATTCGGCAGCACATCCACCAAGTTCCACCTTAGGACCCATAACATATGTGTACGTGTATTTAAGTAAATTTTCAATTGAGCCTTCGGAGGGCTCCTCAGCTGCGAGTGGAACTGGTAGACGAGCTGCAAATACAGGTGAAAACAGATGCTTGTCAGAGAAGCTTGGACGAAGGGACGCTTTTAAGATTAATCGCTAGTTGCTCTACATTAGATAGTAGTAAAATGTGCTTAATCGCTGCGGTATACGGCTAATGAAAGAAGAATCGATAGATGTGATCATCCATTGACTAGTACAAAGCATGGGTTTTGATGACCTTCTCGGATCTCGTTGCAACAAGGTTCCCCAATGTAAGCTGCTGGCACATATATTGTTTGGCCTCGTCGGACAAAATTAGCTCCGAACGATGATCACGCATTCGTTTCAGCTATTTCCTCGGGCTGCTTGGCCTCTTCCGCCGCCCCCAAAATAAGCTCTTCTACGTTCATGAAGGTTATCACCGAAGCCACGAAACAACAGTAAAGTTTGTTGCCCGCCCGCTGAGCTCTCAGCAGCTTATATATATATATATATATATATAAAGACAATACAGAAAATGTTATCAAATGACACAAATCAACAGCTACGGCATATCTGACAGTGTGACAGTGTCAATATTTGTGAGTGCCGTCTAGATGCAATGTGGCTGTTGGCCTTCAAAAAGGAATGCACAATCGCGGAGAACGAAAAGTGTGTATTGACCCAAAACCTTTTCGTGAGGCAGTTAGCACCTCATCGAGATCGTGCCCCGAGATCTTCACCACGTACACGCTTGTATCATGTCTGTTTAGGGGGCATGGCCAGTCATACGACTTGTTTATCACAAGGCCAGGGCTAATTTTCACGATACGCATTCAATACTGCGGCAGCCGGAGCTTCTTTCTCGATTTGCATTTGAAAGGCCTCTCTCTAAATGTGCCGCCCTGAGCCATGGTCCTCAGTAGTCCTCATATCTAAGATCAGAGCAAAGTCGCTTTGGGAAAACATGATGATATTGACTATGGAAAACTCGGTATCCTGGAGAGATTGTCGTGACATCACCTGTATGCTCTCCTCTCACAGCTGGTACCACGCCTTCCCTTGTGCATAGATTTAGTTAGGAGCACCCTCAACCGTCACCTTCGTTAGGAGATGGTTGTAAAACAACTCTGTATCGGGCGCAGAATTGGCACTTCAGGTCGGATCCTCGAATAAGGTCACGATGCTATTCTGGCTCGTTGGCTGGATATTCAGGTTAATGTTCCACATGGAATCGCCTTTGTTGAGCATTATAGTGTACATAATGACGACCTTCACCATGTATTGGTTTCTGATCGCCTGGACAATTTCATAATGGTTGACTAAGTCCACTCCAGCTCGATGCCGCTGATCCCATAGTGCTATTGACCACGCGGTTTAAGTCGTTAAAGGTTAATTCGACGATGAGGCGGTGCCAAAGGCCCGACTGGTGAAACGGAATTTGATCGGATGAAATTCGAAGTCGAGCGGGATGCAGAAGCGATTACTCAACGCGGCAGTAATGGTCTCGTCATACTCGGTGGCGAGAACAGCTGTGATGTGACTTCGTTCTGGATGCCCTATTACGCCGGGTTACTCTTTCCGTAATGTAAGCGTCAGCGCGAGGTCCATGTGAGTCCCCCATATATCAGCATCGTCAATATTTGCCGGTTCTTTACCCCAGATCGTAACGCTCATCTTTTTGATAATCTCCCGCGGAATTATATTTACAACTGAGCATTTGGTCTTGATTGGAGATAATGTGCCATCTGTTAGAGATAGTGCTAAATCCAGACCCGCGGTTTTAGGAGCGATGAAATAATTAGCGGCAAGATTGAGAAAACTCAGCAGCGCCTGCTGCTTCTTGATCAAATGTGCTAGGGTTGTTCGTAACGACAATTAGCAACCACCCCTCAATCAAAAATCGATCTAACTTCATCGAAATAAGCGACGCACAATTGTTCAAACAGAAACGGAATCTTGATACAACTGGCTTGTCGGTAGCTTTGGATGCAATTCGCAAAGTTAGATTTTGTAAATAAATTGGCCTTAAAACGCATCCCGTGTGTGTTGTTGTGCAAGTTAACAGGTTAAACGGCTCGTTAAAGGAAATAAAAGCCATTGTCTCGAAAAAGAGCATCAGTGACAGCTCATACACCCCTTAATTTCTCTTTACGCTAGAGCGAAATTATGACAAGTCGCGTGTATTGACGTGCTATCTAATGAACGGCTGGAACCTATGTTAAACCGGGCGGAAAGGCAAATGCTCCAAGAATTTAGAAATAAGCCTAAACTCCCCGAAATCTCAGATGGTGTGCCGATTGCATCTGTGAGGTTTGACGGAAAGGCAGTCAACGAGGTGGCGGCGCAAAATCCCCATGTATTCACTCATAGACAACTCGTTTTTTTGGCAAGAAAATGGAAACGTTAAGAAGTAATCTTACAAATAAACTCGACCAAGTCGCTGAAATCCAGAGAAACATATGCGCACTAGATTTATCGATCGGACAAGCCCAAATTGAACAAGACTTCAAGCAGCTTCAAGTCCAACGAGCAACCCTGGTGAATTGTCTTGAACTTTACGAGCAGACAACCGCCAAACCACAGTGGAAACTCCTCAATAAGTAAATCTCTATGAAAGAGTCTTTCCTCCAGTTACTTGACACAGATATACCTCTCGCTAAACGGATTCAGACACTCTTTGGCAAGCAGGGCATCACCGTTGTGTCCATACTCACGAAGCTGGCCTTTATCGTGTGCACGATCGCGCTAGCAATCACCTCAGCTTTTCTTTGAGGTGGTGCTGCTGTTGGTGGACCTGGGTCTGGACCGTTGGCGCCAAAGCCTTCAAATAATGGTTTTAAAAAACGATGTATCTCCCTGGCGGCATTTTAGAAACCCTGGCCGTAAATACCACCACCTCTCTGCCTGGTGCTGCTGGCGCGATCGTCTCCTTATTGCCCGACTGAACTCCTGTCATGAATCTCGTCGATAGTGATATAGGCCACGCGTTGTTTTCAGCCTTACGGTCCCCTACGCCTGTTTTGAATTTCGTGTGCCTTTGCACGTCGGTGAGAGCCCCAAGGCCTCGAAAAAACCGCGAACTATAGCCAAGGGATCGTACGCAATGTACATTGCGCCTAAGCAGCACTTCATTTCGTTAAGGATTCTTCTTGTCTAAAAAAAAGCATGAAAGCGGTGAGATTCCTACACCCTTTCATGTATATATTCAGATTTTGGCAGCAACAATGTTTATCTGATTCGTTTCGAGATCTGCCCCACGTCCAATTATATATATATATATATATATATATATATATATATATATATATATATACATATATATATATATGTATATATATATATATATATATATATATATATATATATATATAAATATATATATATATATATCTGTGCGTGTGTGTGTGTGTGTGCGTAAAGAAAAGCTATTTTCAAAGGACACGCCGTCTGACAAACAATATTCATGCTAAGCAAATATTGGGACATCTGCTCTCTAATAGCTGTAGCAAAAAAAAACAAATACGCGCCAGTACTATATTTTGCTTGCCTATTAATGCGATATACCTGAGGTATAACATTTCTCGATGCGCTTGTCACTGAGATTGAATGTCTCACTAACCGGTCCCTTAGATCGACAGGTGCCTATGGAAAAGCTTATATATTTCAAGGCAATTCCGTGTGTGGTGCTGAGCGAAATCTCCTACATATGCAGCTGTTTCAATACATAGGATTCGCTTGGTAACAATACGTTTTACTACTAAACAAAGCCCACCCGATCCGGAAAAACTACTCAAGCATCCGGATAGGTATTACAGCATCAACACCCTCGGTGACGCAATGCAGAATTTATTATTGGATCATTACCATAATGATTCTTCTTTGGTCTTTGCAGACTGCAGAGCACCTGTGACTTTAAGGCTCCTACCTCCAACCCCTACCCCAATAGGGGTCGAGATTATGGCGATCTGCGGACCGTGTCCAGCAAACCAGCTTGTCGCGGACTACGCTAATGAGACATTGAGGAGCTCACTGCGAGCATTTAAGTCGATTACAATCAGCCAGTTAACATAATAGAGTGCACCAATTTCCTCCAGATTAAACATTGAGCTCGGATGGTCCTTCCTATCACGTCGCTGCTGCGCCTGCGTGTGGTGTAACAAAAAATGATTAAAGAAAGAAACAATTACGTTGATGCCGCTGACAATAGCAGGCTTACACTGTCTGAAGAAGTCTTAACAGAAAATATTGGTGGAACGTTTTGTTTCAGTCCGTTGCTGACCACCGGACCCGACACTCTCCAAGCAGGCAAATGTACGATCTTTGCCGTCAACAAGAGTGCCGTATCCTCTAATTCCTATGGTCATCGTAGATCTATCACTGTCTAGTGTCCTCTTGAGTTTAAGGTCGAAGCGAGTCCTACAGACTGGAACAACGACAACGTTGACGCGCATGCTTCCGTTGACTAGCAACCTCAAACTACAAAGACACGGAAACTAAGGTTTAGATGGATTATGTCAGGAATGTCAAGATTATGTTGACCGGAGGAGTTATGATGGGTGACATCCGTTTTCTCCTTACGTGGGGTGGGTGGGTGGGCTAATAGTGTAAGCGCTTGTTGATCGCTCAAGCATCCGGGTGATCAAGGCTTCGGATGGCATTTTCTCTGGGTGACCTCAGAGTCGAGTTTACACAGAGATACCAGTGTTTACTATCGTTGAAAATGGCGTACCCCTACAGCGAGCAGCATCTATGCTTGGGCACGAGGTGGACCCTCGTTTCAAGTGTTGACAGACCCAGCTTCCACAATGTGGATTCCCGCTGATGAGGCTTAATTTAACGCCTGCCCTCGCATAGATTGCGCCATCGCATTGCGCGTGTGGAAATTAGAAGTTATGGATGGTACTGAAACAATGGCACTGAGGGCTATACTACATGACTCCTCAGAGGCAGCAACGACGGCAAAAGTGCAATCAGATTTACTCTACCACAAATACACTGATATCATTGAATACGTTACATGTTGTGTTCAATCCGATACCCTCGATCGCGCCCTAGATCTTAAGAGTTTTCTTTCATAATGGCGTCCTCCCCGTAGGCATCGGTTGGTTTCAACTATTTACGTTTCTTCAGATTACATAGTGGCTTGTATTTTTTTATCTGCATTAATAGTAGCGTTTATCATGAGCCTCCGCGGCCCTGGCCATATAATGTATAACCTCATCCGACTCATCGCAATCCAATCTTGCCCCCCTCTCCTCTCCCCCCCCCCCACCGCGACATAGGTAAATGACGTCTAATAAGTCACAGCGGCCGACCTTGCTAATTATGCAACAAATATATAACTTCTCAGCTTCCCATCAAATTCCGAGTTGTTGGCAGTTTATCTGACTAAAGCTCATGTTGAAAAGTTTGCAACTAACGTAGCCGAAGGAACTATAGCAAGGCTTCTGCAAAGTTTCACAATCGGTAACAGCCACTATTAAAGTGTTAACGAGCGCGATTACCCAATATCCATTTGAAACAACATAAGATTCCTACAAATTAAATAACATCATGAGTTATACATAAACATGTTCAGTGTCACGAGTATATTTGTGAGATGTATCTTCGAAGTAGTTATAGGTAAGAGCATTGAGTAATTGCCTTGTACGTATGTGTGTCTGAGCTTTCATGAAAGAGGGGAATATATATTAAAAATATCATCTATTATGTCAATATCTTATCTGTCATCTTTATGTTACATAGAACGAGCTATTTATGTTCTTTTCCAGAAAGGCTAAAATATAAATTTAATAGTATTTAATGATTGCATGCAATCGATGAAATAGTCAAGTGAATCCGGAATGACCATGAATGATATGGTATTATAAGAAAGAAGAAAAAAACCATATCAAGGTTCGAAACAAGTAATTACACACTCACAAATTATTCATATATAGAAATGTATCGAATACAAGTGAAATACAACATCTAATACACAATATTTATTTTAAAAAAGACATTAACTTGTGAAGTATGGATTATATGGAGGAAAGATGAAAATAGGCCTTGTGTTAAAATGACTATATTTTAAAGCTGATTATATCATTGACAGGCTGTTTCAATGAACAGTAAGCGCCAATTTAGTATTGCTGTGCTTGCGCCATGATACAAACAATCCAGGTTATGACATGGGGATTATAATCTTTAAAGTCTGCATGTACCGTTATTTTGTCTTACTAATTTAAATAAATAGTAATAATGTATGCAGGGCTGAGCAAATCCCATAGCCCGACGTCCCGGACTAGTCATTTGTGAAGTCGGGCTAGCAAAATTTTCCAAGTCGCTAGTCCGGGACAAGTGCTTTTTAAAAAGGTCGGGCTAGTCCTTATTTTCGTGCTTTAATCACTATATCTACCTTTATTTGACCAATCATGCCCTCCGGGCGTATTGAATACTTAATTCTACCCCTCTTCGTGTATACATTTACATCCTGTTACCGCTTGACTGCATATTGGGCCAAGCAACCAAATTATCGGCAAATCAAAACACTTCAAACAAAAGAAAGCCAGTATGATCAATTAGTAGTGTTTTAAGCGGCTTTGTTGCGTTGAGTTTACTCAAGCCAGATTATCACGAGCGGCTTCACTATGATTTTAATCCAGCGAGTCAGTGTAATTAAATTAATGAAAGGTATTTTACCGATATCAGTGTTGGTTTCTTGTATGAACTGATTAAATGACAGTAATGATTCTTTAATTTTTAATAGATTATACAGATGATTAATTTCCACGTGCCATATTGCGTTTGAAGCGAAACAATTACGCTAATTAATGAGCTGTCTCTGTTCGTATTTAAAAGAGAAAATGTATGTAATGATCACTTTAGAAGTAGTTGTCAAGCAAGCTGATAGTTACTCTGTGGATAAAATGAGTTTGCTAATTACTTTCGCAAGGAAGGTAATAACGGCGATTCGGAGAAGGAAAATGTGCTTGAAAGTGGAGGGATAAACGTAAGACTGATACTGAGTGTGCGGTAGCTATTTCTCCAAAAAGACATAAGCAACAATCTGTGATGGCAAAAACTGTTAAATATGACACTACTAAGAGGAAGACCATCATGCCATTCATGAACAGTATCTGGAGTTCAAAGCAAAGATGAGGGCATACAAGCAGTCATCGGATCCACCTGTTGAAATTATTGGAACACTCTTAGTGAATACTCCACCTAGTCTCAGCCAATTATGCAAACTATTAGAAATCATGTTTCTTATAAGCCCATCCACTGATGAGTGTGAACGAGGATTTAGTTCAATGAACTTAATCAAGACTTCTTTAAGGCATTCCTTAAACCAAAAGAGTTTACAAATGCTAATGAACATTTCCGCAAATGGACCAGAGCTTGAGGACTTCAACCCAGACAAAGCTATCAACTGCTGGCTTAGTGCTGGTGCAGGTGGCAGACATATACATGGACATTATTTCAAATCCATCAGCTAAAACATATATACATGAACCGGAAGAAGCCAAATGTATAACAACCAATGTTTTTGAAAAATTAAATTCTTTTAAGAAATAATTATGTTGTATATTATTTCGTTTGTTTTTTCTATGGATTAAGTACATACATATCATCAAATCTCGGCAAGTGATTACCATTTTGTGACCAGTGAAAAGTAAGGTGGGACTAGTGAAGAGTAAGGTAGGACTAGTGAAGAGTAAGGTGGGACTAGTGAATTTTCTGAAACCACTTGTTCTGGACTAGTGGCTAAAAACAATTTGCTCAGCCCTGGTATGGTAACAACGTATATTACGTTTTCAGATATTATCTATGAATATATAACGAAAGACTTTTTTAATACTGGTGAGGCCAGCCCAGGTCTTTTATCAAACAAACTAATGAACATTGACATTATTTTTTGAGAATTACAGACACCACACTCCAATCACAAATGCGTGGTTTCTTGAACCGCTTCGTTCGCTCTCGTGATGTATCCGTTATAGCATTTTTTTATTAATTGCGGGGAATATGGTGATATGCCAAACGATAAAGGCGCTATGTAGCAACTATTTCACTTAATAATGACATATACAATATACAAGCATATGCAAATGCGAGGTTTCTTTACTTAAATGCATATAGTAGTGATAAGTAAGACAGACCGTGGGTTTTATCTACAGACAGATATCAAGCTATCTCCTGCAATTACTACAGCCCTGACACTGAAATAGGCAAAATAAAAACTGTCATCAAGTTACGTTTATATTACCGTGACTACTAACTTTGAGAGTGGTAACAGACTAAGGTTATGCAACACAGTCTCTAGTGGAAACTCTAATAGTAGATATCACAGGGTAATTTTTCATCATAACGTGTCGGTAGCTTGCAAAGCTATAAATTGATCGGGCCAAATTTTCCATGCAGACACTGAGACAGACCAGCATATAAGTAGGATCCTCAACTTGGTACTAGTATGCCCTGTCATGATGAGTGTATAAAAATTCTGGTATTTTACTCAAAGCAGCAGAAATGCATGTTTAATGAATGTTCACTTTAATAATAATATTTAAAATCATCATCATCATCATCATCATCATCATCATCATCATCATCATCATCAACAACAACAAAAACAACATCATCAACAACAACAGCAAAAAAACAACAACAACAACCACGACAACAAAGGAATAGGAGCTGACGATGAAAAACAAAGTTTAAAAGGCTGAAAATTTTAACTGAATTTGTCATGTCAATACATTAGGGCAATACATTTTATAGGAACTGGTCCTTACATTTGTTTTTTTTTTGTGTAAGTCAGAAATAGGTCCATATGACTTCGTTGCTGACCATATTGATCCATACAGACTCAGGAAAAAAGATATATAGCAATATATCAATGCTTTTCTGGACAGTTCGTTTTCGTATTCTATTATAGATTGTGCGGAAGTAAATCGTGATAAAGGCCAGGTCTCCAGCATACCAACCATAGTCCATGACACCGATGCATTTATACTAACAAAAGCGCAGGACAGTTCAGAAAATAGTGTCAGTACAATGATTTTGTCAACTTGTATATCTTCTTATGATGACCATAATACGTCCTTAGTTTCACAGCATTCCACTAAACATTACAAAGGTATTATAACTGACTAAATCATGCAATTTACTGCATCCAGCTACTATAAATCCCTTAAATATGATGGAAGCACAAATATGTATCAATGTATGCCATTGAGTCAAGTTTCTTAGCGATCAGAATACATCTAGAAGATGAGTTTGCGTGCACAACATTTTGTTTCAAACTGCGTTCGGTTTCAGGACAAAAGGGAAATAACTCTACGAAGTAAAACAAGAATGCAGAAAAGAACGATCCAGGACTAAGATACTCGTTACAGTATATTTGTGTCAGCTAACTCAGACAATGGAAACATGCAATCGAAATAACCAGCTCCTTACATAGCCCTTGTCCCCACCACTCAGCCCCCCCTCCCAAAAAAAAATTTTAAAAAAAATTTCAACATCGTCGCTATTGACCAATGTATTGAGAACTAATTTTATTTACCTAAAACAATATAGCATCTGAATGACGATCGAAACATCGTGGGAGTTATGTGTTCTGTATTTGAAATGTATGTGTATTCCTTTAATTATTCTGAAGTTATTTCGGACATTGACGGAACAAGCCGGATGATGTTGCAATTGCGAGAATACATTTGGCCAGTTTATGTACCACTTATTACATAAAAATCTTCAAATGTTCCACGGAATCATGTTACCTTAGTTTAAAACTTGGATATACTACTAGTATTCACATTAAATTGTAGGCTCCGGTAATCCGGAGCTACACACACACACACATATATATATATATATATATATATATATATATATATATATATATATATATATATATACATATATATATATATATATATATATATATATATATATATACAGCAATACATTTATCTTCTCAACTTGTTAACTAAACCTATGGCTATAACAATCAGCTTACGGACTAGACTATCTAAAAGTAAGGTTAATGTTGAAACAAATGTCTATGTGCGCAATAAACAATACAACCTTATTAAGAGATTATTGCATTCCTTGTCTGATTGCAAAAGTTAAGTGAGTTTAATTTGGCACATTTTAAAGAACACGAAACATCTTGAACTCTTTAATTTAGCATACATCAATGTTTCTGAAATTGAATAAAACCGCAACTAAATTATGTATTGCCACCTTTTTTGATTGTGAAAATGTAGGACTTGAACTTAAAACAGCAATGTGCTATTACGCGTACACGGAATGTTCTAGAGTGTTTTTTTATTATTTTTATTTTACTCAAGCTGATTTGAACATTGAAGGTTTTTCCCGGTGCGCAAGAAAAAGTTCATAATGACCGCCATCTCTGCAAAATAGTTAACACGTTCATTACTTTGAGGTGGATTTTTGGTTATGAAAATACCTCAATATTTTCGAAGGCATTTATGCATGTATGTACAAAATGTTGTCCGAAATCAAGAGAACATGAATATAATTTGCATTACATCAAGACATTTTACAAGCAGTAGATATTTTTTGTAAACATGTAAACATAGTTCTTTCACACAAAGAAAGATGCTTTAAAATAATTATCTTTCGATATGAATAGTACGTTCTAACTATGGTTAATTTAGACTTTAATACGTAAATCATATACCAACATGTTCTAAACATGCAAAATTATAAAATGAAGGTGATCCGATTTACTTTAGTACCTGTATCTATATATTGTTCATCATTCATATGCACATGTATTAGTGTTAACATACTGCTCGAGTGACCTGAGTGGATTTCAATGTAATAACAGTTACATTCTGATCATATATGCCGAGCATTTGTTCGTGTTCTGATTAATACTCAAACGAGATATAATAAAAAATCTTTTCTTTCTTTTTTAGGTCTTAAGGTTCTCAATTTGTGGCATTACCTCACTGAATATTTTCTTAAGAGTCAGTGATGCTTAGCAATAAACATGACATCGTGTTTAAGTACAGAAAGCACAAGTAATAACTTTCCAAAAATCTTGAAGGCTCCGCTATATTCAGTGCTTTGTTGGGTTTAAGGAAATAGTTGCAAAATATATCATAAGAAGGTCTGGTAATATATTTGAAGGAGGAATGCTCTTTTGATGTTGATCTGGCGTGAGATAAGATGGGATGTTTGTTATGTCTTGTCATTGTTCAGCGTATTTGTATGTTTAGGACATAGGAAATCTCTACATCGTCAAATATGAGTGTACTGAGTGGATTCCCTCTGAAATAAAACTTTCCGCAGCGTGCATGTTATCTAACTCTTGTCACATCAGTGCGCCTTTTGGTATGACACCTTAGTGACAAAAAATAGTAGGTACTTTGTTATAGCGTGCAACTAAGTCTAGAATGATGACAAATGCTTACTTTTGATTTGTGCATTGTTATATATTTTCTTCTACTATTACACTTTATTGTTGCACTGGTACCTGAAATCTATTAAAGCGATGGATGTGTTTTTATTTATTTCAAAGTGACGTATATTTGTCTCTTTTCTTGAGCATTCATTTATTCGTTCATTAATTCATTCTTATGCTTACTCCCTCACTCTGCTTTTTTGTGTGTTCGTTCATCTGCTTGTACATTCCCTTTATTAAAATACATATTAATTTAAAGGATGACGACTGAATTCGCAAACTGAAGGAATTATATCATTAATGGCGGTTGTCATCCAAATCTTAACGCACAGAGTGATGCTTTTAACTTCATGATACCTTGCTGGACAAATAATTGCTGAGGTAGTATTCCTGATAAAAATGTCCAGGGATTAGAGACACCCAAATTGCCATGTTAAAAATATTTGTAGATGCGTGCTTCTCTCTCTCTCTCTCTCTCTCTCTCTCTCTCTCTCTCTCTCTAAATATATATATATATATATATATATATATATATATATATATATATATATATATATATATATATATATATATATATATATATAATAAAAATGTTAGTCCTAGCCGACCATGTCTTCTCCAACAGTGTAACAACAAGACGAAAGTTGGGCTCAGAATGATTATCTAAATGATACTTTTTAGAAGTCGATACAACTGCTTGACAACTTGATTTACTTTGAAAAAAAAAACCACCCACATCCAACAGCTTATTAGCCTGTTAGGTATGTATTCATCGGTGACGCGGAAAAGTAGTAAACATATATACCAGTGAACGAAAACAAAGTAAACATTTTGTATCATTCTAGACTTAGTCGCACGATATAAAAAGCTGATATTTTCAGAACTTTTGGCAACGTTTATTACTAAGAGTCAAATGTTTCATTACATGAATCGTCGAAGATTTATTCATACAAATGTACAATTGTTTTTTTTTTTTTTTTTGTTTTTTTTTTTTTTGTGAAGTTCACCTCCAAAGGACAAATCCCATATATAACAGAAGTTACCTGACTGTCGGAATTCGTATTTGATAAACATATAAAACAGTACCCGACAAATCTGATTATGAAAAATGTATAACGTTTCACTTGTCGTCTTTAAACATACAGGAATGTTAAATATTTGTCTCACTCAACTTGTGTCGACCAACACTTACTCAGGTGACATCTGACCTTCTCCGCCTAGTTTTATCTTGATTTATGTCAAGGTAACAATCAAATCAAAGAGCTTTTTAAAACAAATAACCCACATTGCCACCTTTTTTAAATTCAATGACAAAAAAGAAGGATTCTTGAGTAAGGTTTCAATATATCGTTGTATGTTATCTTTTTCTTCAGCACACAAGTTTGAATAGAGTGTAGCGCTAACGTTTCTAAAATCTGAAAAATGTGTTTGAGTTTACGTTTCATATTTGTCAATACCTTTGTACAAGTTCCAACATGTTACCTCTTGCTGTCTCTGTCTCTGTCTATGTCTCTGTCTCTCTCTTTCTCTCTCTCTCTCTCTCTCTCTCTCTCTCGACAGATCATAATGTAAAATGATATTGTATAGGATATTAATCTGATAAACCAAAACAATATTATTATCTCGACTCGGTTTAAAACGATTTGACTTATTTTTAGCAAGTGTAAGAAGTGATTTTGTCTCACGTCGGTTGCTTTCGCATCAAGCAATTTACAATCAAAAGTAAAGCTTGTTATGCATCACATTTTACAGCAATTGGCACGGACAAGGTATCAAGGTAAATACCAAGCTTTCAGAACTTGTGAGAACGGTGTAAAAAGTTTAAAGGCAAATGGATTATTTAAAGCAAAACTTACCAACTTATTATTAAAAGCCAAAACAAATAAAACATTCATGCAAATATTAGCTTTATAGCGAAAGTCAAACGAGCTATTATTCTCCCTAAAAGTAGAACTGTATCATATTTACAAGGGATATCTATGTAAACATTGAACTTACCATGCTCAATTTTTGTGTAATTCTACGAACTATCCCATTTTTTTTTTTTTTTTTTGGGGGGGAAGGGCACTCTTGTACGCACACACAATAGATTCTGCTGAATATATTACACTGTCTTGTATGTCTAAATTTCAAATATACCAATATAACGTGTCACTTAAGCGCACAAAGAAAATCTAAAACAACACTGTCAAGTCAAGCTGACTCTCATTGACCGTCTCTTTCATTTATTTACAACCAAAGTTGTCTACGTGCTTGGAGTGATGACCTCATTTACGGTAGTTGATGTTACGCATATGTTTCCAACTTAAATGAGCCACGTCCTTGGAGTGAAGATGCTTTTAAGATGACTTTTCTTTAGCAGTAAAATTATCCGTTTTTATCACGGTACCAACTGCTTTTCCATGACGTCCATTTTAACGTTTGGTGTAATAAATGTACCTTCTGCCCTAATTCTGCAAACGTGACACACACTTTAAAAGCGAGCAATCTTCGGTTGACAATTTGACGTTGAAATAACCATGTACTCTACATCATTTAAGAAGGATACCTCTACAGGAACTAGACAAGGATAAGAGTGATAATGTTACAGGAGATTCATTTTCACTGATGAGTATCGCATTTTTAGAGAATCATAAAAATACTAAACATTACCTACATATGAATTGACTTAATTTAACATGTAGCCAAGATACTCAGCTTTTTCCTTTAACCCTGACAGAAACTACAGCTCTTACATAATGACAATACTATTTAAGGCAAATATAATATTGCATACTAAATCTACGAATTATTTTCATATACAAGACTGAAAATTTGAGTTTTTAATTCTTGATCCATCATGTATAGTGTAAGGGAGAAAATGTTATGAAATACATCCAGATATATTTCTCTTCCCTTCACTGTGTTTTCAACGCAGTTTAAATTAGCTCATGGAAAGAGGATAACTTAAGTGCACGTACATTATAGAAAATAAATCATTGATACAGAGAGAGCCTAACATTAAGGCCTCCATATATAGCATAAATCATAACGACAACTTTAATTATGTTTTTATATATGAGGAGGTTGCCACATATCATATAGCTCGTGTTCACCTAATACCGCTATTTGGAATTAAGCCTTCTGTCAACATCCCGCTATAATTTCATGATGTTATTTATTTGTTTGATGTGGTCAAAAGTTTGAAGAACAGTGTGGGCTTGTTTGAAGGGACTGGGCAATATTCAACCAATGTAATTACCATTCAGAATCTTTAAACCTTTACGAGAAAATTCGGAACGAAAAGTTGGCTGAATGCAGCAAAAGTCTATTGATGGTTACAAATAGACTTACACAAGTGAAAGTTAGAAATGCTGCCATACAGAAATTGCACTTGTCTGACGGTGTTTCTGTTCCTTATACAAAGGGAATGCAAAAGAACTTATCTTCATAACAAACTGAAACGTGTTCCCTTTTTGGTATAACGGTGCCAATTGATATTACATACACCTCCATGCTAACGTTTGGTGAAATAAATATATAGTATCTGCCCTAATGCGGCACGCATGTCCCACACTGCCACAGAGATAATTCTTCGATTGACAATTTCACGAGGACAGAACCATAAACGGCACAGGTTTTAAGAGAGGTAACTCTTTTGAAACTAGACAAGAGCATGAATTATTCCTCCAAAAGAGATACATTTTCACTAATGTTTATCACATTAAACAAAGAACATGAAATACATGACCTAAATGTGAATTAATTTGATCTCATATTTAGAGATTCAGATTTCGCAAGCTTGACAGAAAATACTGATCAAAGCAAGCTTTGTTGTGTTTCTAATACAATATCAACCCCTCCCTTGGCCTTGCGCAATTGGTACCATTGTGCCTCATTCAGCTCTCGCAAAGACAGAAATCTTATGATATGTTTACTGTGTAAAAGATATTATTGGAAACAACTCTCCGTGATAAAATATGCGGATATACTGACTTGTAACCTTATGAAAAGTATATTTAATGCAGGAAAATATGCATAACGAAGATTTGAAATGAGAATGCAGGTTATATCAGCTGGTGCTATACTAGATTTTAGTTACGTATGGGCAATGATGTTTCAATAGTCTATACTCATGTGAAGATTTCTTCTATATTCACAAACAGGTTAATGTTATATTCAAGAAGCATACACTATTTAAGAGGATAAAGGAATCTGTAGAACTAAAAAATGATGTAAAGAAAAAGTACTATACAAGCACAAAATTGTTCAGTATGTCTCGTGTGTATATCATAGGCAAGGAGCAATGTGCAATCATCCTCAGTTTGTATTGATCTTCTGTATTTTAAATATGATAAACCAATGAAGAATATAATGCGTTTCATGATTTTTTTGGTATTAATTTATATTGATCTGTGTCTCATCAACCCAAATTGCTTGATGTGGGGATGACAAAGTTATTATCATTTCTATCGGTCTGTCCGTCAGTCTAAATTGTGTGAATACAACATAAAAAATATAAGTGAAACATATATTATATGGCACTATAGAACGACAATTTATTTTTATGCATTTCGTAAAAGGCCAGGACACTTCTACACAATTGGTTTAATTTTAGACTAATATTAATAAGTTCCTCTGGATATAAAATTATTCATCCTTTAACTGCAGGTCTTTTGTAACTAGAGTATCATATAGACTAGTTAAAAGTTAAGGACCTATAATATCTGAAAGCGAATATAGTTACAGGCAGTTTATAGACCTATGGCATAACTTGATAACGAATCCTTAAACATATAGATGCATTGCATAATGTGATAAAGAATGTCTTAAAGTTACAGACCTATTACATACGATGACAGCAGGGAGTCCTTTAAAACTACAGCCATATTACATAAGGTGATAGCGGTCCCTTGAAACTACAGCCCTATTACAGCCCTATTACATAAGATAATGCGAATCCCAAACAGTTAAATACCTGTTAAATACGATTTTAGCGAATCCCTTAAATTTACAGGCGTATTACTTAAGGTGAGGGCTATCCCGTTAGGGAAATGATTTCTCGAGGTCTGCTGATTTAATTGATAGATCGATGTCAATCATAGTGCAATGGTCAACCATTTAAAATCTAAATATTCTAGTCAGCTGGGAAAATTTCTAACTAACATATGATGAACAAAGATGTGGTTCTGCAGTTGTATGTAGGAGCGAGAGAGAGAGAGAGAGAGAGAGAGAGAGAGAGAGAGAGAGAGAGAGAGATAAAGAGGTTTCATCTATTTTTCGTACTTTTTAGAGCCATATATGTATCTAACATATACTCCGATGCAATATTATGTTTCTTTAGTAGAAAAATGAAAAGGGGAATTAGCAAGCTAGTTAGTAAGTTAGCTATCAATATATTTTTCAATATATTATTTTTTACAACCAGTGAGGCAACATAAATTTCCGTCGAACTTTATTTTTGAAACACATGTCAAACACACACACACCCACACACAAAGACACAATTCAGAGATTCCGATGTGATATTGTAAAATATTGAGAGCAAGTACTTTTGAAACACACGTCAGGCACACACACTCACAGACACAAACACACAATTCAGAGATTCCAGTGTGGTGCTGTAAGGGAGAGGAATTAGCAAGCTAGCTAGCAAGTGAGCTATACATCGATTATTGTCGACAACCATCTAGGCAACATAGATAGGCCTCTAGCTGTATGTTTGGCATCAACTATAAGAATTGTTCACCTAATTAATTTTTTGGTGTAAAAAAATGCAGATTTTTTATATTAAAGGTGCTGACTTTTAAAATATGGAGGTATTACTTGCTGGTGCTATTAATGAAAATATCCTAACTGGACCAATTGCCAAAGGTCAGTAATTATGTGTTATCTCTGAAATGTTTGCATTTGGGGATTTCCATGAGTATTACATTACAGGCAACCCAGCAACACCTAATAAAATAGCTGAACTGGCTGGAGAAAGTTGAGAAGTGAACTGGCAAATTACGGTATGCGTGCTTTATATTCGTGCTGTTAGTATCTAAAGGAAGCTAATTTTGCACTTAAAACCTACATGTGGTCATCAGATTAACTGATACTAAAATCTTACTTATAAAATACACACTCATATACACCTATAGAGGCAACAACTTTTCTTGAAAACTTTGGAGCTCCAGTATGAAATTTGTTGATAATGGCCTTTTTCATTTGCTTGTGGAAGGAAGATTATAAGTGGGCATGTGGATCCAGTCTTTACGACAATGTAATTTTTCTTTCCAGGTTAGTTTTTTCTTAACCAAGTTATTTTTTCTGACTGGAAATGAGTAACAGTTCTAAGGGCTTTGATTTAACGACTAAGGACAGATTTCAGGCGGCTAGAAAAACAGGGACAATACAGATAGTGTTAATGATGTAAGGAGAAGCTTACACAGACAAGCTAAAAATATCAGAAATTATTGGGTGGAGCTAAATTAGTCTAGCATTATCATGGATATAAATCATATGAATAAACAAGGAAATGCAGCTTATTCATACGTAGTATACAAACGAAAGTGTTTGATCCTGATAGTATTGCTGAATCAAAGAGATGTCTCCCTGATATATTGTGAACAAAGGAAAATATTTAATTTTGCGAGAGAAAGAGCAAGACATAGGAGTTACTGAAAATATAGTTCGTAGCACTTTTTTGGATCAAGTCAAGGTAAGTGGCATATATTACATATATTTGACTCTTTTTATGATTTGTTACGGAATTATGTATCATCTTTTTAAATTATTATATTGTTTTATTTAGTTTATGACTTTTGTAGACGTTGTTGTGTATAGTACGCATATA
Organism: Margaritifera margaritifera; assembly: GCA_029931535.1. Classification (NCBI taxonomy): domain Eukaryota; kingdom Metazoa; phylum Mollusca; class Bivalvia; order Unionida; family Margaritiferidae; genus Margaritifera; species Margaritifera margaritifera. The sequence continues at coordinate 174,011 of JAQPZY010000815.1, read as the reverse complement.
CGGTATTTCAAAGTGACCCAGTACATTGGTCCTGGGAAAATCAATATTGTCGGTTAAGCATGAGCGATGTCACGTGATCTAGCGCGTGAGTTTTTTGTACTTTTGTTCTGACCTGGATTTTGCAATTCAAATAGTGATTCATTTGTTGATCAGAAGTTAAATAATTGTAAGATCGTAATAATAAGATGTTTATTTAAGACGGAATTAAGAAATGGGCTTTATTTGTTTTAAAGGCGCAGTAAAGAATACTATAAAAGAAATGTAATCTCTGCGTTATGGATTCTTTATATTTACATCAGTTTGAGAGGTCATAAACGAGGATGGTTCATTGTGTTTGATTATCTACTTCATAAATATTTCCAGACTATATTTTTGGGATTAAGTATAGACATTTAAAGCTTTAAGAAGTGTTCAACTCCGTTGGAGTTATTGGAAACTTTTTTAGAACTGTGATATTCTACATTCACAAGGAATTATTTGGAATTGTTAATATTTGGATATAACTGATTCTTGTTAGGACATCAGCACAGTGGTGTTTTTATTCGGAACATTATTCATTCGGAATAGTTTGGATAACTTCCGGATCAGTGAACAATAGAACAATTTAGGATTATTTAGGAATTTCTAAACTGTAAGTTATTTTTAATTCTTTCACTTTGTTTGTTTTGAAATAATTGATATTTTAAGAAATTAAATTTGTGTTTGTAAATCTTGAAAGCTTGTTTGAGCAGTTCTTTCTTTTGTTACATTACCCCTAGACGTAACAGATTATATTACATAGATTTTATATATAGGCTGCCATTCGCTCTTATTAAAATCAAACTGTGAAGAAATGTACAGACATAAATGAATATTTCTTGACGATAAAAAATGCAACATTCAGATTGACTAAGAAGTTTCAAAAGTCGTCAAATTTTACAAAATATGATGACTAGTCCAAGAGATTTGGGTTTTAAAGAAAATTTATATTTGAGAGTATTAAGACTGATACTTTAAGTTTTCCACATTAAGTAACGTAAACTTCAGTCTGTGTTATGAGTTATCTATATTCCTTATTATCATACTGTTTACACACTAAATACAGAATATAGTGGTATACTTGTAAATTCAAAACTATACATTTTCTTTACTATTTCAGATTATATCATTGAATTTGTGGAGGATAAGAAAAATACAATAGCCATTAAAAGCAGGGAGGACACTCTGATAATGAGGAATGGGTCTGCACTGAACTGAAATCCAGGCACTTTATTCGAATGATATATATATATATATATATATATATATATATATATATATATATATATATATATATAGATAACCAGAGTGGCCATGAACTTTCAGATTGCTAACTCTCATACTATGGCTATTGACTTCAATAATAAGAAGAAAACGAATAAACAAATTAAATTAAGCCATAGTGCCAGAATAAATAGACAGGGTTTTGATGACAAAATGCCTAAAGTGGGCATGATATCGCTTACTTGGCTTACATAATTCCACAGCTAACATTTTCACTAAGAAGGTTATGTAATATTGAAAGAAAACAACCTATCCGTCACATTGTATACCATGTTGATATAATCTGTTTACTATACCATAATACTAATAGTTTCTAAAGATACAGATATAATTAATATGCATATTATCTTGGTCATAATTGAAATCGTCCATGATCCTGGTGATACAAACCCATTTATTCAAGTTTTATAGAAAATGGATGAGAAATATAGACCCTATATACTAGCGGTAACAAGCTCAGGCAATCAGATGCAAAGTCTGTATACAGTATGTACTGATCTCACTAAACCAATAAGATACAATATTACCTAAACACTATGTATATGTCTTGCTTAGGATCAAACTCATCAAACATCTTGATAATATAAAACTATTCAACATGTTTAATTAAAATCTGACGGGAGATTTAGTTGCTAGGGTGTTGACAAGCTCAGTCAATCAGATGCAAGGTCATGTCATTGATATATGTGGATTTCAATCATAATCATACCCAAACAAGATCGTGATGTCATGGGCATATTTACCGAGTTTGATCATAATCCTATCATAATTACAGTCTCTAGAGTGGTACAGTCCTCAGGCAATCATATGCAATCTCATCTAAAAATATGCATAACTCTCACTCATAATACAAATCTTCCAACAATTTTATGATGTTAGCCCTTTTACCATTTGTTTAAAATCAGGTTAGAAATATCGCTGTAGGTAAGAAACTCAGCTATTAATATACACGATCACTTTACTAATATGTTTAAATCTTTATCATAATTTAATACATGATATATCTTGATGATAAAAGCCTATTTAACAGATTCGGTACAAAATATAATCATAAATAGAATCGCTAAAGTATTGATAAACTCTGTCAATCTGGTGCAAAATTAATTATTAAAATAAATGGATTTTGCTTATAATTGTACTAAACAAAATATTGATGATATAATCCCATTTATCAAGATTGATCACATTCGGATCAGAAATAGTTTCAAGAATCGAAATAAGCTCATACAGTAATATTCAGGATCACCTCATTAATATGCATTGATCCATTGCATTATCAAACTCGTGCACGATCTTAATCATATAAGCCTTTATTTGAAGTTTGGTCAAAATCAGTTAGATCACAAATATGGCTTCCAGAGTCGTATCGAATTCAGCCAATAAGATCCAAGGACACCGCATTAATATTCATGGATCTTGTTCATTACAAAATCATCCGAAATCTTTAAAATATAAGCTCACATACAATGTTTGATCACAATTGGATCAGAATTATGTACTCCAGAGTGGTAACAAGCTCAGTCAATCAGATGCAAAAAACACCTTATTAATATGTATGCATAATAATTATTATTGAGATTGTCTGATGTCTTGATACTTTAAACATATCTTTCAAGTTTTATATTAATTAGATCAGAAATATGGCTTCCAGAGTGGTAACAAGGTCAGCCAATCCGATTTAAGATATCCTCATTAATACGCATGCACCACGTTCATAATTTCAACCAATCCAAGATATTGATGATACAAACCTATATTTCAACTCTGATACAAATTTTGGATAAATACAGCTTACTGAGGGTAACACAACTGTTGGCTCACAACTGACACACAATGCAAGACAGATGCATACCATAAGCTCACTTAGTCTTACGGCTAGCTGAGCTAAAATGAATATAAAAAAACGTTTATAAGATAAATTGATGACTACATGTGTCAACAGTCAATCTACAAATTTGTAAAAAATGTCCGTCATGGGGCAAACTCATAGTCAAATTCAAAATGTATCAGACTGAAAGGCAATGTTTTTTTCTTGCCTAAGAATAGGTATCTCTTTATCGGCAGGGACAGTATCAAAATTAAGATTTTGTGTTAGAGATTCTTGAAAATCATATACCTCAGTTGCTGTATTCAACTGAAACTTTAGAATACCATATAATTGCTAAAACAAACTTGGGTCAATCAAAAACGTATCTTAGCAGGCAAATTATAATAGATTAAAAAATCATATTTCTTGAAAACTTGGCATTGATCACATAATCCTTTCCTGGTCAAAGTTGAGATTGTTCCCATAAATATGTACAAATGCTAAAACTAATCTGCAAATGTGTTGTTTATTATTGGGATCAGTACTAAAACATCAGTGCAAAAAGTCAACATTGTTACCAAAAGCCTCAAATAATATGGTTAAATTTAATACATTTTATTAAATTCACGAGGATTTTTCTGGAAAATGACTGTTCAAAAGAGGAATAACCGATGTTTTTTCTCAATCGAATTATTGTCGTATATATATATATATATATATATATATATATATATATATATATATATATATATATATATATATATATATACGGTGCATCTAACTTTTCTTTACTTAATAATTTTACTCACACAAAATTATATGTGTTATTAGTGGTAATGATTTTCATTTAGATAGTGTATGGGTATAGTGAGACGGTAAGAACGGAAATATACAATTTCACGCATGAGTGAATAGTGCCGGAGAAGGTCAATAACCGACATTGAATTTTTGTGTTCTCTTTATGAGCGTGAGGGAGTCGATATTTTTATAGGTTGGAATGCTCCATTCTTAGAGCTATTAGATACCTGAGAGACCGTCTGGAAACAGATTTTGTAACCAAAGTTGGATATATTACTGCTCTGGGTTCACTATTGTAGAGTGATGGCACGATCTTACACTCTGTCTCTATTTCGCTTTTGAATGAGTGATATCGAAACAGGCGGATAACTACGATGAATATAATGAAGCGTTTCAGGTGATTGGGCAAAGGTGAACAACGGCAAACATTTAGTGGTAAATGTATAGGTGATTTAGTAATCAAATTTCTATGCCCAAGTATGAAAGGGCTACCCCATGTAGAACCCACACGCTAGTCTCTGGGTCGGTCGGCCCGCTCCCCCTGTCTCGGAAGTCTGGATACAAATCATTTCGCCCCTCAAATAGGGGTGAATGTGTAGAAACATATAACCTGTCATTTATATCTACTCAGTTCCTTGTGCTTAGTAGCCTCGGTTGTTATGTGGAACTGTACACAATTTTCACAAATAGAGTGGGCTCAAGGCAGCGTTCTGAGTATGTTGAACTGCTCCAAAAAAATCTGACAACAGGGCCCAACTTCAGTCTCTATGTCTGCACCCGCCTTCACTATCAATATAAGCCTGCTAGGAAATAATCTAAATATTCTCCTACATAACACTTATTCGGCGACAAATGTAAGTATACTTCTTCTCTCTAATAACGTTGTTGTCAGTTCCTGTTCTGTACCTAAGTCGGGTCAAAGCCTGATTAGGATACGAACAAGTGTGGTACCAAGATTAGCACGCTATTACTCTCTAGGATGGTGTACAATTAAATACGTTGGTTGCGACCCAAGGATGTGTCGTAAATGCTGCATAGTGATTCAAAAGTGTAAATCTGGTCCTGTGCGTGTTGATTAGTCTCCGATATAGAAAGGTACGCACATGATTTAGGTTTTTATAATGTGTCCATTTAAACAGGAGTGGATAGGTATTTCACGTTTTTAAAATTTCCTAGCTTAGATATTGTAGAATTACGGATCTATTCACGTCTTGATATTTATTTTCTCATTTTTTTTAAATTTATTTTCTTTGTTTATTTCGGGGGGTGGGGTGGATTTTCATGCATTCATAGTTAACAATTACATCGCATTACAGCTGTCACATAATTAAGAACATAAGGACGTTTGTAATTGTTTTTATCTACAACCAGGAGGAATCAGAAATAATGTCCTTGTGAAACGATGAAACATCAACACGAGTGCACGATATATGTGGTGTGTAGCATGTGTCATAGACTTTCTAGCCGGGACCCGCGGTAACTCATTTGATAGCGCTTTGAACTAGTAATCCATGGGTTTTGGATTCGATACCGGCACAGTTCATCCCTGGTCTTCTGCCTAGGTGTGTCCTTTGGAAAGGCACTTAACTCCCATTTAATGTGTTTAAAGTGCCGTTAAAACCCACAAAACAAAAAGCAAAACATTTTCTAGCGAATGTCGTACATTTACTAGCGACTTCGGTGTATAATTAGCAATTTTATCGATGAATGAGTTTAAACTATATCGTTATAGTACCATCTGATCGCAACACCTAAGTGTACACCTTCTGAAAGAGTGTCTATTATAGTCTCACGTACAAGGCTATTTATTGGATTGCACATGTTAACATTTGTTAGAAATGTGGAGATAATAAACTGCATACCAAATTAGGAAACTAAAATATATGACATCAGCTTAAAGAGAGTATACATATTTTTCATTTGCGTAATAAAAACCCTGAATATTGTTATTATAACATACAGATTGTGCTACTTTAGCTACACAGCTCAATATTCAATGAATGTAAAGAAATTGACCTAGAGTTCAGTTCCCCAACATTAATGTCGAACTTTTATTTTATATACTTTCAAAGTCCTTGTTACATCGTTACCTTTAATCTTAACCTAATAGGTATACATGTTTACACTTATTCGGAAGATTTTATCTTGATGAGGAGATGTTAGCAACTTGTATCTGTGTCATCTGTTTCTACCTACGTTTACTCTGCTCAGCATTGTGGCCATATGCTCGGCATTGTGGCCATACTTTTGTTAATGTACGGCCAAACCCTATACAAATATACATACATACATATTTACATACCATCCTTGTTCAGTAACACACCAACACAAGCCAATCAATGGTCAATATCACAATCAGCTAATTTTTTCTTTGCTATAAGAATACGACTTTGTTACTGAAATTAATATAATAAATGTTAATATTGAAATTTGAGTTTTTCCATGATGAACTAAGTTGTAAGTATTTATGTATAAAAGAAACTATTTGGTTTTGATAACCTCATCTATATTGATAAGCAATTACTACTTGTAAAGGAGAAAATGTTAAAGGCATACATGAGACAGTCCAATCATATACAGATGTATTGATTGCATTTATGCTAGGTTTATGAAGTATGATAAAGAAATACATGTAAAAAGAACGATTAGGTTTGAACATAGCTTTCGGTTCATGGGTCAATCTCCTGGAAGCTTGCCACAAATTTAAATTATCACAAGTTCGATGAGACAATGTTAATTTTTAGTGGAATGAAACCTAATTTGCTGAGGAAGGACATCAATACACATGAGTACTTCAATAAATTGTATGAAACATCCACACAACCCAATGATAAGTTTTTCTCATCTTATAATGATTCAAACATAGATGATGACGATTGTGTGCATGTAAATGATACGGTTATCACATAAACATTCAAACCGTAGGTGATGTACGCGACTATTATGTGAAAGAAACATTCTTTAATGTTTTGTGACACCTTATAAAATGTAAAATGTCTGTATAAAACACCACAAACTTGATTCTACTCAGAATTTTCGGCGCAGCAGGATTATCTCAATAAGATATGGACGGGTCCAATATTGATGGATTTCGACAAAAGAAATCAGATATTCTCACAGATCATTCAGAGATAATAGTCAATCTTTCGTTCCGAACTCCTCGAGAGCTCACCAAACCTCATCAATTACCTTAATAGTACAAATAACCTTACAGAAAGCATTGGATTACCTTTCAACTTATTTTATAAAGAGAACAATTAAGTTCCATTTATAATTTCAACACGTACTACGGACTGCAGCCACTTATCTATTCCCTCTGTGTAAGCTATCAATTATATAAGCTGCCTAGAATATTTAAAATTGAAATGTGGAGAGGGTGTTCTATTGAAGTCATTGGTGAAAAGATCTGGGACAGCTGAAATTTAGCTAAACTTGCTGGGGAATGTTATTGCAGTGAGTAAATAAACGATCATAGAGCTAAATGTTTGGCTATTAAGGTAAGCTTGCTATTAGTGATTTTGCAAGCTCTCTAATACTAGTCCCGTCAATATGGATTTCTTTGTTTCTCTGAGCTCTAATGGCTAATTGTAACTACCACTAATGGAAGCAAATGCAATATAAGGATAACAATAGATTTAAAAAGAGTTACTGTTACAAAAATTATGAGTAAATACAAATGTACACATATATTATAACCAAATACAATACATCAAGAAACAAATGATTGAATCAAGATAGTTAAACAAAATATAGCACATAGTATTATTGTTATTATTATTATTAGTATTAGTAGTAGTAGTAGTATTATTAGTAGTAGTAGTATTTGTACATATTATTATTATTATTATTATTATTTGTACTTATTATTAATATTATTATTATTATTATTATTATTATTATTATTATTATTATTAGTATTCACATATCTGTTCATGCACATCTATAAATTGAATATATCTGATTGAAATTGGTATAAATAAAAAAATAATAATATTTCCTTTGAAAATATCCTAATTATGTCTATCACATTGGCACAATTAAAGATACTAGAGTGATGATATTGGTGAAAAATGGTTCATGCACTTGAAGACTAAAATCAAATAAAATGGATATAGTTGCCAAAGACAAGTATCCCACAGAACCAACTTTTAACTGCATCCTTACGATGATGACTGTTGTATCATCTCTGGCAAAACTTTGCGACAAACTTTAGAGCAAAACTTTAACATCCTTGATGCTGCCGCCGCCGTCAAGCCGTAATAATTAGTAGTTATACTTAATTAACAGTAGAATACATTTAATTTGAATTTATATTTTGCCTTCAAATTTCTTTTCAACGAAATTCAAAACATAATGCATGCAGTCCTGTCCACAGTCACAATGAGAAGAAAAAAGAATATATGTATATATATATATATATATATATATATATATATATATATATATATATATATATATATATATATATATATATATATATTCATCTTAGTTTGAAAAAGGAATAATGATCAGATACAATATGCACAATTTAATTCCCAGCAGAAAGCACAAGAGCTAATGGTAGCATACTGTGTCAGCAGTGGCACTTGCTTGCCTCCTTTTGCAAAACAAAACTTTGGATGAACTTCTGAAGCAAACATAGGGCTTACTATGAACTTCTGTCAAGGACCTGCTTTTGATTGGTTTTCTTCACATGGTTGTCTACTTCAAGGCTCTTCATAGGAAGGTTTACGTTTACTTTTAATGTGGACATAGGCCTAATTAACTAATTCAATATCCAAGCAGTTAACGGCAAAACGTATCTTACTTTCTCACGTGAAATGTTATTAGAATAATTATTTCAAAGTTAAAAGTAAACTGGACATTGAATTCATATTCGGAGAATAAATATATATATTCTCCGAATATGAATTCAATGTCCAGTTTACTTTTAACTTTGAAATAATTATTCTAATAACATATATATCCTTCTTTGTATTGTGAACCAAACTCCTGGTCTGGTAAAAAAAATGTGTAGAATATTTTTTTGAATCACAAAAATAAAAACAAAAATCATAGAGACCATGTGTTGATGCATGAACGCTATGTATGTGCCTCAAACAGAAATGATTACATACAGAAAAACATCTTAACTGAAACTATCAAATCAGGCATTGTTTTGTAACTTTAAGTCTAATTGTAGCAGAAAGGGCGAACATAGTACGTTGTAGGTTAGAGGAGGGGTCCGCGGAAGTTTTCCCGCCGAGGAATCCCACCGATTAGCCACACTCGGATACGCAGTGTACTCTGTAAGGCCGCCCATCAAATGGTCCATTGTAGACGGAGGACACTAAATTGTTTAATCCCATCTTCGAGCTACCCAAAAGGGTCAAAGGAGGCCCCTGAACGCTTGTTGCTTGAAGGTCAGCGGAGTCTAGCTACGTGGAGACCTCCCAAACCGCAGTGGGATAAAATTTTGATTAGAGAGATAGTTTGCATTGTATATACTAACTAGTCTAGGACTTACAAGTGTGCGAGTGGCTGCTGCTGGGAAAAACAGAGGGATACGAGGCGCCATGTGCCATGAAATACTGCAGATTGCACAGGCAATGGTTGAGAAAGGGTCACGCGCTACCAGTGCTATGCCGTGTATGTGGATAGGGGACACGTACAGAGACGCGGCTGTGTTGGACGTGTGGTGATGACACGTTATGGGCCAAGCTGCATCGCAAGGAAAAAAGATCAAAGTGCAGTTTAAGCTGGTGACGGCCGAGCTGCTCGTCAAAGTATGTCTACGCTAAGGCGACAAAACGTATTTATGTGCGTGGGAAATTTGCTGTTTGATATATGGTCTAGTTTATTAGAGATACATTGCATACAGTATAGGAAACAGAAGATGACACAGTCACATAGGTCGGACACAGCACACGATGACTATAGGGGATTAACGCGGGTCCAGCCACCTTACCCCAGAAGTCACATAGATATTCAGCAGCTTCATCAACAGTTTGACCGCCTGGGAGCGGCCCGTGCAGCAGAATAACCGCATGGCGGACAGAAGACGCCACGTGCATGATGGGCGCGTATACAGCACGACGAATATGAAGCATTAACGGGATTCTGGACCCTTTAGCTCAGGAGCCGCGAGTCACTGCAACAGCTTCGGAAACAGATTGACAGACTGAAAGCGTCCAGAGCAGCAAAACGGGCAGCAGATAAAACAGGGCGAGGATGGCTCTACCTCAGCGCCGTGGAATCCGATGAGCCTCATGTCTCATTTGATCTCCACCCGCAAGAGCCGTACCCTGCTCCTATTCACAGAAACTATGACCGAGTCTGGTACCACAATTTTATCGAGGCTCAAAATGAACTTGAAGTCGACGAAGCGGTGGACGTCTGCAGTGTACATTCTGAGCTGAACAAGACGATCATCTAGAGTTCTGAGGTATTAATCTCTAGGAAGGCTACATGGTGCTGGGCATGCGTCTGGTTTTGGACATCCAAATGAACAACGCGCGCAGCGGCCATCATCTTTTTTCCTCCCGAAGATAAAGATTGCTTTATTCGCGTTACCTTCATCTCCCAACTCCGGTTCGTGGATGAATGGGCCGTAACGGATAAGTTCGACCCAATGAGGGCGGAAGCACGTAGGGACGTTTGAAATGGTAATAATTTTGCTTAACAACCGGACAGTGATTTTTCCGGGTAGCAGTGGTACATGGCATATATAAAATACGGGAGACCAACCACAACAACCCTGGCTGCCTTTATATATATATGTATATATATATATATATATATATATATATATATATATATAGAGAGAGAGAGAGAGAGAGAGAGAGAGAGAGAGAGATACAAAGAGAGAGCGAGCGAGAGAAATAGACAAAGAGACAGAAAGATAGATAGATAGGTAGAAGAAGACGGCAACGAAGAAGAAGATGGCACAATAAGATGTGTGTAATTGGTACGCGTTCCGATATGTACACAAATCTGTAATAATTAACTAGATATATAATATCTATGTCACAAATGTGTTTATATTCCTATATGAACATTTGAACCGATTTATACTTACTTCAATAATTGTATAAGTGCCTGATAATTTGTTGTAAAATGTACAATTTCACACTTAACATTGTCCTTTATGGGCAGATGTGCTTGATATCCAGGTGATAGGTATTGGAAAACTACAGAAAAGCTTTTATAAATGTTATCGTTTATGAGTGTGTCCTTTGCATCTATGTGTACGTTATAATGCAGGCTTTATGGTATATTTAAAACATGTAATACCTTGCGCTGGAGTCAGGTTCAAATATATAGTATCTTACATGAGTGATAATTTTAAACGAACTTTATGAAATGAGTCGAATAGTTTTAATCTTAATTTGAAAGAGCAAAAATGTAAGAGTTTATTTATCGCATGACGAAAATTACTGATTTTATTTGACCAAACCACATACTAGTGCAGTGAAATGGTTTTAAAATATATTTGGTATGCCTCGGTCGTTGAGTTTTTCCTTTGCATGATTCTACGGCATCATTTACTACATTTTTACACATACACAAATTACGAGAGGGGTATATTAACATATATAACACATTCGTGATATATATATATATATATGTATATATATATATATATATATATATATATATATATATATATATATATATATATATATATATATCTTTATCCTGCACAATTATTATATCGTATAGTGTATTGTAACTGTAGATTCATAATAAAGTCATTGGAGCAAGGAGAACCAGTAAACAGGTAATTCTAAAGAAGCTAATATTATACTACATAAAAAATATTATGTTGCATAAATAATTATAAGTGAACTAGGACGAGGTCACAACGGCTGTGCACCATGGGCTGGAATGTCAATTAAGCCTCTGTTTGATACATGTTTTTAGTTCGTTGCAAGACATTAACAGTGAGAAACGTACCAGGTTAGTACTCTGATCAACATTATATATGGACACATAATTCTCAATATATTTATTCTGAGGTCAACGAACAGAAACATGTCGCTGATAGCAGCGATTCACCACGCAGAGAGCACATATCAACGCGGTAGTCTTGTCACACGCTAGCAACAAAATCCGCTTTGGCATGTGCCCTCTATGTGACTTATCTATTTTCTTCCAGTTCATTGTTCTCGGAATACATATGTTGAAAGTTATAAGCCATTTCGTTTTTGTACAAACACTACGTGACTTTCGTTTAACGTTTTAGAACTTTACGTACAACAAGATTGGAAAGGTTTTTTGTTGGTATCACATAACTATATTGGACCACTGGTGTCACGGATATGTAGGCAGCGATATTTGGGTAGGCATGTGGCTAGCAATGCAAAATGGCTAGTACAACCTCATATGTTGTCATCGAAATAGTTTCATCTCGTCTGTCAACAATTTAAAGACATAACGAATGCTATTCTCACAAGTTATTTGAAGATTAATCATATTCATATTATTGTCATGCAGGTAGGGACTGCCCTATGCCTATGTTTTGGCGAAATACAACTTTTCGATTGCCTCTTTGACCTCACACTTCAATACAACTGTCAATATATCTGAAATGGGTGGGAAAGGTTGGAGGAAACTCGGACTAACACCAACATTGAAGAGTTTAAAGTATTGTGTAAAAGTTGCTAAACCTTGTTGTTCAATCAATTTACGGTACATAAAGATACAATTTTAATTTATCTTTTTTTTTGGGGGGGGGGGATTTATAACAGATAGCCTTCAGCGAGGATCCGTAAAACATTCACCTGTACGGTGCGAGATATTACGATAACCTAGACTACGTCCATCGTATTCCTCCTGAACTTGGCCTTCGGAACCCTGCCATGGGAAGGCGGAGTTATGACTTCTCATCCAACGACCTGGACCGGCAAGACCGAAAACAGTGTTCCTCTATCAGCAACAGCAGGATAGCCATAATTGTTCCAATTGTCCTTCTGGCATGGGCAGCAATTGCTGGAATTATAGTAGCAGTTTATTTTACAAGCATACGTAAGTAAATCTCTGTTTATATATGTGTCCGTTTAGTTGTCATTTTTTCCGTTATGCTATATGTCAAGTTATTAGTTTATGTAGTTACAATATAAGCACACATGACTACGATCTAGTCACGTACAAATACATAAATAAACATGGACACAAGTAACATATTTTACTGGAACAAGCTTTTTAAAGGAATTCCTATATCTGTATTATAGATGTCGTGTCTGAATCACTCTCTACTTGATTGAACTAACCATATTATATAGGCTTTTCTTTCTTTCGTGTCTAAGTGTGGTTGTGGCAAAAACGTGCTTCAGTCTGTCTTACTCTTTTGGCATTTCCGGATTTTTACTTGTACCGTGTGCTATATAACAAATATCGTTTACTTTAGCTTATATACGAAAGATGTATTCATGGAAATATGTTATATATGCTAATATTACAAAAAATATTATATTTTAAAATATTTTTAAAAATATTACATTGCATCTTTTTATAATGTTGATCGCTTTGTGGGTTTATTGTTTATCGCTTCTCCAAAGTTAAAATTTAAAGCAAATTGTGTTGCGCACAAATAATGCCATTGTTTATTTCAACACGCCGCTTCCTGTCAATAGATCAGTTTCCGATAATTCTGGAAAATTGACTTTTGCTATACTACTGTTGAGATAGTGTCCAAACGCCAGTTTCACGAAACATCTCAAAGTTTCTTCCGCAAATTTAGATGTTTGAATATCGTTAATAGTATTTAATTGGAAACAATTCATTTTTACTGAACATTCAGCAGAAGGTTAAAAAATACCAGTCAGCATAATACTTTATATTCACCTAACGACAGTCTTGTTTTATTTCTGTGGAAAATTTGGAAACTTTCGTTCATGTTGACAACTTCCTCAATTTAAGCAAGAACAAATTTATAAGCAGGTTATTTTTGTCCGTTATTCTAACTCTGCCGCTGACAAAAGTAAAGTCAGTTTTTGTATTACACAAAAATCTCAGTTTCAGACGCAAAAGCATCAAATATTATCCTGTACTATAATTGTCCTATACAATTTAGAAAAAACGATTAAAGGTCTAATTATAAACATATCAGCTTATCGTGGAACTGAAAATGTCACAGTGTTTGTTATCGGCTTGAAAATATAACTGTTCCATTCCCGTTAACTTATATATACACTGCCAAAGTTATCACATTGGTAAAATATATGTTTTCATTTACATATCTATAAGCATATTTGACATCCAATGTTAAGCGAATAACATAAACAAGAAAGGAACAATCTTAGTATAGTATATTTAATAGGAAAAAAAACGCATGGACATTTTGCTTCTTTCCCCTTTTATCTTGTACAGGATAAAAAGGTGATATTGTATGCATATATAAAATCGTGCATTCCATCATCTTAAAGAATATAACAAATTAATACAGTTCATTACAGCCAGTCGATATCAGTCCACATAAAGGTTACAAATTCGAAGATGAAATAGAAGAAAGCACCTGACGTAATGTCAAAGTCATATGTGAAAACAAATATCCTGCTCACTGTGATGTCAGCAGTTTTCAAAAAGGACTTTTTTGTCAAAATAACCATATACAGTAAAATGACGATTATCTGGATTATTCGCTCGTACAAACTACCTAAGTTTTCTTCAAAAAGTTGTATTTGTTACAATGTAAATGCATCTATAAATTAAAAAGATTTGCCTACCATTCATTTACTTTCATCTTCTTCCATTTTTTACCTTTTCAACACGCGGTAAACGCCATCTCTCGGCGAAGAAAGTCATTTCACGTCACAGGGGTTGTAATCAGGTAAATCTTAAATAAATTTCGCTTCTTCAGAATGCTTATGTATTATGGCGCCAAATCGAAAAGTAGCAGTTTCTACACATTCTCTTTCTCCCTCTCTCTCTCACTCTCTCTCTCTCTCTCTCTCTCTCTCTCTCTCTCTCTCTCTCTCTCTCTCTCTCTCTCTCTCTCTCTCACCAGATATAAGAAATGAATGATATTCGCCGAGTTTAGGCAATTAACAGAAAGTTTTAAATTGCGCATTATATGACCACGCATTTCTCCACCTGCCACCCAATACCCTAGCATATATTATTATTCGTCGCCCAGCTTCTTGCTGTCACCAATTATCTGTATCTAGCCCATTATAGTTGGGAAACGAGATATAGTAGTAACTTTTCTGACTGTGGCGGCGGCGGCGGCGGCATCAACATTTTGTTATTTTTGGGTTAAAGAGTTTTCATTTGCATATATATCCTAAACACTTGATAGATTCTCATAATAATTGGCGGGAATCGTGATGAATCTAATACAATTAACTTAACGTATGCTGGCAACCCCTTTCACTTTAGGGTCAAGGTCGAAGTTGTATAAGGTTTGTGTTATTTTTTCTTTTTTTAATTCTTTTCATTTGCTAATATTTCTTAACACCATGGCGGATTATCTACATACTTGGCATTAATCATGATGAAGCTCATCGTGAATGAAGTGGTAACGGACTCGATCACACATGGGTTTCTGAGGATGTATGAAGACAACACAATTCATTCTACTACACACTCAATCGTCTCAATAGCATTGGACAGTCATACAAATTTGCATCATTTGTTTTGGTTAAAGTGTTTTCATTTACTTATATTTCCTAAACCCCTTGATGGATATTTTTCATACTTTGGGGGAATTGTTATAAAGCTAGGGAAATTAAGTATATGACATGATCGCTTAGTCTTTCGTCCTTGGGGTCAATATCACACGTTTTACAACAAGACTTTGATTGCAGGTTCGACACACAGGCGCTAGATTTGAGTAGAAAACCATGAATCACTCAATATATACTATAAAGGTCTTGTTGCCTATTGTGCTTTTTGGAGTCGGCCAGAATACCATTTATATGGAACTATTTTCTTTTCACAGTGGCCTGAATGATTTGTAAAGATGATTTAACTTTAGAATAATAATGGAAAGGAGTTTTTCTGGGTACATGTAACTACGAAAATCTGCATCTGAAAACCGAAAGGGATTGTTAGAAGATACATTTTTTCTCATCGTGATTAAAATGTTCATTTGTTTAATCTGTGTTAAATTGTGAATACCCCTCTTTAAATTTCCTACAATAGCAAATGGATTAATCTTTAAAAAAATCAAAAAACAGCAAACAATTGCCTTGATGTCTGTTTATTTTTATATACCCGGTACTGTATTCACTAGACACCTCACCTTGAGCACACACTCAAGCTAAACGTTTGATAACCTAACATGAGTGGATAATATGAAATCTAAATATTGTACAGTTTCTTTTATACAGTTGTCCCTTGCTATAAAGCACTTCCGTGTTACACTGTATCTGACATAAGACGGGCATGGTCATTGATGCCATTGCACTGGATTAATTTTCCTGTTATATGTAATGTATCCTGTAATAAGGTGGCCTCACCGGTAACATGGTACACTTGTATCTTCTTCACCACTACCCCTGAACAGTGCTATAGGGAGTGAACACTACATTGATATACATATATCTGGTAAATTGGCATAATTTATTTTTTATCAAATTAATATATTTAATGCTGAGGATTAAGATAAATTATAAGAAATGGGTTTATCAGTACATAATAAATTTCATGATATAGTTTAATAATTTATTGTTACCGTTTTTATTGATATACCTGTTGAAGAATGTTAGCATACTTACCTTTAATAATTACCTTGTACGACAGCATGTTTTCGTTTATTTCGATAGGTTTATTTTCTACAACATATTTTGCCGTTTTTAAATTCTACGGAACTGAACTTTTAATCAGGGTCATATACCTAGCATTATGCTGATATTTACCCTATAAATACAAGCATGCATTCATACCAGCTTATGTATACATACATACATACATAAATACACACACAGACACATACATACTCAGGAAAAATACAACTTCGAGATTGATTATACACTCATCTGGAAGAACTTTACATACTACAAATAAAATATAAAACAAACCTGCGCAAACTTATAGCGAATTCAGCAAAGAAAGCATAGTTACAAAAAAGAATTCATGAAATGTATACGATTATGTATTAAGAATCTCTCCCATGCTAGCTTGATGACGTGCAATTTGTCCTCCTGCGTGGCTCCGGGGTCGACTAATGGAGGCAATCTTTTTATGATCTGGGACGAGTTACATAATGTTGGTCTGGGACATTTTAAAAAGAGTGAGATTGATGTAAAATGTGCCTTTCGGTTTGGAAGATTATACACTTTTGCGTTTGTCTTTGTTTTGTATGTCATTTTAATGCCTATACTTGTTATGCCCTATATAGCAATAATTGTGTCGATGTGCCATTTATATCGTTCTACAGTGAATGGGCCAAATACAATGACAACTGTCTATAAAGGACAAGGACAATCAGAGCATCCGCGGCGAAATACAGAGGTTAAAACTGAAAAGATTATGAATATAAGAGAAGAGACGAAAATTGTTGTTCTCGTCTAGCAGGTGTCCTCTGTATTGACGTGACCACTACGGCAGGGTTCACTGTATCTCAAAAAAGTTGAGGGGCTTTCCTTGGTGTCGGTTATATCTATTTATCCACCGATACTACATAATCCATGTCTGGGGCTGTCGTAGCTGCGCATCTAAGCAGCTATATTAACGGGGGAAAATGATTCAATTAAGCGTGTGAAGAAAAGTTTGTTAATTTAACGCGCTGTTATCCTAGATAATGTTCAAAATAGGTAGTTCATGAAAATGTTCTGTCACAAGATTTAGTGTTGAGGTTATTGTGAGTAGGACAACTGAATTTTAGCAGATAATTTAAAAAAATACATCTCAGATAAAACATTTGTTTTTAAGAGTGAAGATGACATGAAAGCTACAAATGCATCCTTGCATTACTTATTTATAGTACATTTAATTTTTAAAAATAGTGAAATCAATACGACTGTTGAGTTGTCAATAAATATGTTACCATATGTGCTCGCATATAAGGCAAATACAAACGCAATACAAGATCCCCGCTAAGGAACTGTTGCTGTACAGGCCGACAAGAATTTCCAAAACCACGATAAGACCGTTTACATTTTCTAAATGCTGAGAGTTTAAACTATCTGTTGGCCATGCTGGATGTATTATCGGCACTATTTTATTTAGGGTCAACTATACATCATAAAAGTTTTTTTATGAAAACCCCATAACAAGATGATCATGCGTCCAGGAGGAGCAGCGATCACAATATTTCAAGATGGCCGTCACGGCGGCTATATTGGAAGTAACATCAGCATAATTGTTATTAGGGACCAAGTAGACATAACAAGAAGTCTTCGGGTGAAAACCTCACGTCAATATGAGCGTTCATTTAGGAGTAGTCGCTATCAATGTTTCTGTAAAGTTTGGTGGCAATCCTGCAAGTAGTTTAGGATGAGTAGCGATAACAATTCGGTGGTAACATGGGACGGACAACATATCATTGCTTAAGTTTTTCCTGTCTATGACCAGAAGAACTAGAAACAGATATTGATCTGCATAATAAGTCTGCAGATCTGTGGCTATGTTGTTTGTTTGAATAATTATTCTTAACAAAATACATGGACTTAAATCTGGCGGAGCAGTTGGATCTGACGTATAGACTTGTATATACGGTGCTTCTTGGATAAGAATGTTTGCATATAGCTAAGAGAATACTATTGCATCAATAGATTATTTCATTTATATTTCTTGCACGTTTCAAATCAACCCCTTTTCAAACAAGAGTTTGGTGAAACACATACTTGCACACAGATTTAATGCAAAAGAATTGCACATGTATACATTCTAGGTTTTACTGGAGTAATGGGTCTTGAACTTCCTGATTGTCCCGTAAACTTACTATATCATGCTAGAATGTGTGCTTCTTCATTGACCCGTTCCTTAATTTAACCCAAGTGTATATGGCAACAACGGGTTAAGTGCTTGAGCGTCATAGATTGTAAATGACAGTTTATAAATGAATGCATTACAGAAATATGGAGTTTATGAATGATCTTCTGTTCAATAGTGGCTTTACATTTCATTCAGCCATAATAGAAATGTGTCTGAACTAAAATTAAAGTGTTTATTCATTGAATTTGATCAGTAGGTTTTCAGCAGGCAACGTTTAGGACTTGAGTAGTGAAGTAGGCAAACCTAACTTAAACTCAAATCCTTTAAACCCCAATCACTTATGGTACAAACGTTGGGTTTGAGAATAATTGTCCGTCTCAAAAATTCCTTATGACAGCGGCACAGAATAGTAAAGGCACTTTTATTGTGTGTTGATGAGACGTGACCTTTAACTGAAATGTCCACCCACCCCTCATTCCCCACCCACATCCTGACTACAGTTAGGATAAGCTGATATATGGTAATCAAAGGCTGCACTAAGGAAATGTTCTGTTCCGGACCTTGCTCTCGCGTAACTTTAAGTCTTCACCGATAATCAAGTAGCGTTTAATTTGTGACGATCTACCCCATTCCACCCCGCCCTTATCTTGTCTCTCAACTATATTTTTTGCGCTAATAAATTTACATAAAATAAATTTTTGATTCTGTAAGTTTTTTTTGTTTTTTTTTCCTGTCAGAGACTAAAACCGTTTTGTCATTTGTTCATTCGACCGGCAATTAATCTGCACTTCAACTGGACAAATCTGGAAATTTCAATCCCCAAATGCATTTTTGTTTTCGTTTTAATTGACATGAATCGTCATCTGAAATATATGTTTCCTTTTTGCGATTTGAGATCGCGATGAAAACGTGACTTTGTTTTACCGGACATGGCTTTCGGTGCAACTTTGAACTGTATGCAGTGGATGGAAGGGGTAACATCTGTGATTCTTATGTTGCATAAAACAATGGTTATACCACACATAGAGTATGCCAATGCAGTATGGAGTCTATGACTAAACAATGGCATACATATGCTTGACAATGTTCACTAAAGAACAACACAATTTATTCCGGGATTACAATATTTTAGTTATAGTTATGAACTCCTCACCGCATTTGTGTATTTTGTTTTAAATCTTTAACAATAACTAAAGCATTAGCCTTTGAGTCACGTCGATTGGGAGCACGCCCTTGGACTGGCAGATCGGACTTGTGCATCCACTATATCAGGATAATTGCAAACACACAGGGCTGGATTCAATATCTTCGAGACATAGCTATTATCCCATTTCCATGACTAAACCGTTTAGTGACGCATACCGGCTGACCTCCATATGTAATTATGGAAGCCTCCGTTAATTGCCATATAGTCGGATATTCAGTCACATTCGTCTCCTGCATTGATTTATTCTGATACTGTTAATACTACACAAACAATAGTAGCTTTTTTGTTTGAATATCCATGTCACCAATTACAACTAACGTTACTCTAAAACTACTGGTTTCCTATACCTGTAAGACCACTGCACTAATCCATTTCTGACTGTAAGGATGTTTTATTCGATTGTTGTTAAGTTAAAAGTCAACGATACTATAATACATATTATACGTCATACTGTTCACTTGTCCCAAAATAACTCGAAAATATGCATTGCAGACACATACTTTGAATGACGGATGAGAAAATGAAGGTAATTTGTGTACGACATGCAAAGGCCCCATTCCCTGGACGCATCCAGTAAATAACCTGCTGTGTAAGCAATGGAGTGCTTAACTGGTCCTTCGCTGTCTAGGATATCTGACGCGTGTTTTACACGTCTAATCACTTCCTGCTTTACTCTTTTTAATGGCCGATAATTTATTTGTTTGTGTTTTTTTTTTCTTGTTTGCTTCGGGGGGGGGGGGGCGGGTTGAGGAGGAACAGATATACTTTTGTTCAAAGGTAATTTCCGCACCCTGTTAACTTAAAAATATAGCCTTGCTCTGAACTGTGTAAAAAGAAAAACCAATTATGTCCAATATATTAGTTGAGAAATCTTGAGGTAAAAAGAATATCCTCGTTGTAAAGAAAATCCATAACTCCCACGCAAAGAAAATTAAATGGTCGGTCCCTCATTTATACCTTAATAGTCCATTACACTTGATCTGCATCTTATTCAGAAGTCTCCGTCGAAATTGCACTCCATTTTAGTACTACATTTGAAAATATCAGCGTATTCTATTCCATTTTATTTATGTATTTTCTTTTGTAAGCAAAGCAAGTCGTGGTATGACCATTTAAATGATGATGATAGAAGAAACATATTTGGCGCCACTTCATCTGGAAGGAATAAAAAAAAAACGGTTAAGTTTTCAAAAAATAGTAAAAATAGTTAAACACACAGACACACAATTTCAAAATCCATTCATACATGCATATGATAAACATCTGTATGGATTTACTATGGCCATCAATTTTTCCGTTATCAAGGTAACAAAAGAATATTAGGAAGATGGGATGGAGCCTTCATGCCGACACCTACATAATACTATATAGATAGGTATAGTTTACTAGATAGATAGATAGATAGATAGATAACTAGAGAGATAGATTGGCTAATGAATTATTTTGCTAGGAAAATATATAGATTTTTGGAAGGATCTCATAATATTATTCTGACACTTCGATTCTGAATACTGATCAAGGTTGCGAAATAGGATTAGAAAGTGGCATGTACAGACACATTTGCCTAAGCAACTGCAATACTCTTCTCATAAAGAAAGACAAATAACTGTTGGAATTCAAAATGTTGTTACAAAAGGTATTTTGCAGAGTATGAATTCCGTTCCTGGAGAATACTTTTCAAATAATTTCATTCTGCCTAAAACAGATGAGTCTTCTAGACTTACCATGTATTTAAAACATTTCAAATAAATGTTGACAAAACAAAATTTGAATATAGAACTTTTAATCCAGCTGGTAATGTCATACAGATGCAAATTGTTTCTTTGCATCTGTCGATTTGAAGGATGCCTACTAATCCATTTCTGCGGCTGAACAAAACAGAAAGTATTTGCAATTCGAGTGGTTTAGAAGCTTCTGCAACGACATATCTGCATTATTTGCTTGTTTGGACATATCATTCTAGACCTCAGAGTTATCTATCGGCACTTTTAAATTGTCACAATTGCCTAATCTAGTATGTGTCTTCTGGAAAGAGTTAATTTTGTCAGTAGATAGCACTGAGCGTGGACCTTTTTTTACAACTTGAAATAGCTTTCTGTGCACATCTGGGCCAGCATTTTGCTGCTCCAACAAAAACTTTGCACTTCCGCAAAACGTCGCCATGGTCGTTCCCATCAACCTCTCAGGAGTATGTTTCTGTCATAATTTGCCCTACCACATCATCAGTATCGATATCTGAGTCCACCTGCCCTTCCTCATTTTCTGACTCCGGGCCTTGAAAAACTGGCGTAAGTGTAACGCACCTACAGAATACGCAGCTATTGTGGTCGGCATTTGCTTCTTGATAGCAACACCTGACATGAGCTCTTCCATGTTGGTCAGCATTTTGCATCCACGGCTGCATTGCATTGTATATTCCGTGTCCAGAGCAGCCATGCTTGTTCTATGGTTGAACGTAACGTGACTTATGCCGGTTTGGAAGATGTAGACAATAACATCACGTTTCGTTGGAGCTGTAATAGCCGTCTTGAGCTTGCCTGATCTTGGTGGCTATATTTTGTATCGCTAGCCATCACGTCCCTTTGCTGTTGTCGTTTTCAGACGAGCTCGTTTTCCTATCAAAGCTGTCGTGGGAGACATGCAACTGAGATGTTTCCCTTTCCTTTTATAACATTTGTTTGGTAAATACTTCGCTTATTAAGCCCATTCTATCTGAGAGCTGGTTTGGATGTGTATTATCCGCCATTGTCAAAGATTCGCATTCAAACAAATTTTCCAAAGTTAATCGTATAAAATATCGATAATGTTGTATGTGGTAGTTGCCGTTTATGTTTATCAACACGCGACGGAATGTGTACGATAGTTAATTTTTTTGGGTTACATACAGTTGTGACAGTTATCGTTTCTTTTTTGTTCCTGAACATTTGTGTTCGCAGGTTTTGATGCACCTGTATGTAATCCAAAAAAAAAAAAAATGTATTAGTTGATTATTAACAGAAAATTATTGGAGAAAAGTATCTTATCGCTACTTGCTCATAAAATAATAGCTGAGTGAGTATTTACAAATTCATTATTTTCGTGCAGGATTGAGATAATAGATCCCTCTGATCAAGCGTACAAAGCAAATAGCATGTTAGTGACTTAATTATGGTCATCCTTATGATGCAGTTTATCAGATCATGCATGTTTCTGCAACAGAAAGTCTATGCAGCTGATTCACGGCAGGTCTAAATCATCTAAATATTTCCAAAGATCTAGTATATTTTTGTTTACTTTCTAAGTTTCTTTCACAGTATTGTTATTGCATTTGTCAAAATTGTATAAGAAATTTCCATTTTAGTACTAACAGTCTGGTCAAATTAATTGATACAAATAAATTGATTTTGTTCAAGCAAGGAATGAGAATTTTGAACATACTGATACGGTTATTTGAGAGAAATACGAAATGAGACAGCTGCACACATTTTTCCTACGTCAAGGCATGCAAAGTCAAGCTCCCGATATCATGCTGTTAATTGTCAAAGTTACCTCCCCTGACAAGAAGCAGTCGACATTCATGTATGAAGTGCGAGAAATTGACTAACTGGAGACATCGTTAGTGTTGCTCTCAGCAAAAAAGGAAAACTATTGACAACACCTACTCCTCTTCTGCCAGTTAACATTGCAGGCAGCTTAGTCAACATCACATAAATCTAAGAAGTGCTGAAACCTTTACACGAAAGGTGATTACTGAAGCGGAGCGATATCTAAGGGACCGACCATTTAATGTTAAGGATTTTACAAAACAAATATCCAGCTCTCAAATAGCTTGAACAAATATTCTTGTCCTGATTTCTCGCAATGGAACCCATAGTATTTGTCATGGGATTAAATAAAGAAATATATAGAGATATATGTATAACATGTATCACTTAGTACAAGTAAGAGTACTTGAACTCCATTATTAATATATCATGATTATGGCAATGAGCACTTGAATTTTCATAACTCTAGAGTACACAATAATCAATTACAGTGCACTACACCCCGTGTCTGTGAAAACGTTTTTAAAAGAGTGCAGTGTGTATAAAAAAATGATGTATTTTAAAGATCTAACGCTCTCTTGACTTTGGTTTGATGGTGGAGTATTCCGAACATGATCCACCATGTTTCTTGTTCAAAGGCTAATTCTTAGTATTAGGGCAGTTCCAAACGCCAGCATCATATAACCTGTTCTTGGCGTTTCAAGCAGCATCCGAAAACATGTCCAAAAGTTGCTACGGTGTGCAGTTTAGAGGCTATAATCTAGGTCTGTGATCAATTGGTAATTTTGCAATTTGATTATCAGTTGGAAAATTATCAATAATAATTGATTTACTACTTTAGGTTGTCCATAAAATAGTTTATTTGGTGCACAAATAAAGCAAAACACTCCTTGGACTACTTGTGATGTGTATATGCATAAAACAGAAGTTGATTTATTTTATAACCTGAGAAATAAGATTTGCCATATAAGGAGTTTGATTCACATCAAAGAACTGTAAACAAGAAATGTAGCACAAAAAAATAATCCTACCAAAGGCTGAGCAAGTTGGAAAACTTTAAAAGGAATCATTACACTTGGCACAACATAGGCATATGAAACATTATCTTATTTTACCTGACGGCATGGTCCTGCGTTCATTGTGTCTCTCCATTTGTCCATCCATCCACATTTGCTTATCAAAAACTGCCAAATTGGCAGGAATTTTTATTTGAACAGATTCTACCAGACTGTGTTCTTGTTGACTCCCCTAGCAATCGTTTTTGATTCCATAGCAAATCTGTGGAAAACCTATTTTCAGCTTCTCCAAAATTGCCGAGGCAATTTTTATCAAGCTTGGTATGGATGTTTCTTAACACATGCCCTATAACAATTGTGTCCAGAATGGCTACCCTAGAAAATGTAGCTTTCTAAGCAGCACTCTCAAAAACCTATGCTTGCCTTCTCCAGAACGGCTAGGTTTTTTTAAAACTTGGTGGGAAGTATTCTAAGTATACATATACAATTGTGTACATGATGTCTTCAGTAGCAGTGGTGTGAATTCCTTAGCAACCAGGTGGAAAACGTATAAGTAGTAGAGGGTGGCGACATAGGACATAAGGGGACAGAGGAAAACATTTACTGGGCATACTTGGAAATTAACATCAGGCCGTCATTTTGAAACGTGTGTGTGTGTGTGTAACAGTGTAGCATGATGCTTCAATCTGCACTGGAACTGCAATGCCATATTACGTCGTAGTTTTATCATGTGCGGTGAGTCTGATGGTTCTAACAGTAAACAGGCTTGCTGTGTTCGGCGGAAAATATAATTTTTTCTGCTGGATATCTTAATGGAATGCCGTAGTTTGTTTTGCTTGATAAATGTAGTGACATACAAGTACATCAAAGTTGTGTATCTTAGCAGGGGTGTATTTCTAAGAGAGAGAAAGAGAGAGAGAGAGAGAGAGAGAGAGAGAGAGAGAGAGAGAGAGAGAGAGAGAGAAAGAGAGAGAGCGAGAGAGAAAGTTATAGAATTTGTACAAAAACTCAAAACTAATTTTTCTCAAAATCAACATTTTTGTTTTAAATAAGAGCTTCTAATCAAAGCTTAGATCTAATTTTACCCCATCCCCCAAAAACAAATCACATAAAACACTCCTTGATGTTTTCTGCCATAAAGTTAACATATATGTCATTGATCATAAATCCAATCCTTTCCGTAGCTTATAAATGGGATGACTCAAAGTGCATTGTGAAATCAATTTTGTATCGGAGGACTGTTGAAATTAATCTGAGCCAGACTCGTAAGTGAGGCAGTATAAAATGTGTGATCGCTTTATTCTGAGAATGCGTTTTGCTCTAGATTCAAGTCGACATGGAGTTTGGAAACTATTTAGATAGGAAATAACTTTTACGATTAGATTTCCCGTGCATTCAAACTATCGAATTTGGAATCACGCTCAAGATGTCGTGCATTATAACATATTTCGCTCCAAGCTATAGATTAGATTTTTTTTTTTTTTTTTTATTTGTTTTTTTTTTTTTTGGGCGACTTCGACAAATTGTAGTATAGCAAGTCATTATCACAAACATACGTAGAGGGAAGAATTATATATAAAGAGAGAAGTAACTGAGTTAAATCATATTAGAATCAGCAAGCAACATGAAAAGATAACATCATTTTAACTAGAACCCAGAAGCTAAGCGTCGACCACGATCTTTTTCGGCCAATACGATCAGAGAAGTGCTAGCCCAAATTAATGTTATCAATTTTGAAGATGAATTATTAAACTCTATCCAATAACATCTACCTCCACTGGACAGGTATTATCACAAGTTCACGCTAGCGATTTTGAATGAGAAAATATTGACCCCTATTCAATGCCATCTACTACTATGAGACAGAGAGAGTCAAAATCCACGAAAAAAGAAAATCGTTCGGTAGCTCCTGAAGATTGTTTTCATATTCGAGAGATACAGCAAGTGACTTTCAGACGACAGCTTACACGCAAACGGTGAAATTTAAAGATTTCAAGTCTGAAGTTTTACCAGAGGAAGATGCGGGTGTCACCATAGATTGATGGAAATCGATATTACAGAAATTGAAACGACAATGTCGAACTAAAGATGACGATCGTATGAGACTAACCATTACTCACGACAGATTGAAGTATCTTGTATGAATTGAATTTAGTACACCGGTAGAATTAGTGTCTTCTAAAATTATTAACAAAGTTCAACACATTCAATACTCGAATGAAGAGTTTAACATCACCGATGGAAAAGCGACTCTTCACATGACGTGCGTTTCACCTCCATGAAGCAGTGGGAAACGCAAAATGGTGGATAAACTTCGTAGTGCCAATCATAGTATCGGCCAAATTAACAATCATCAAGATTAGATGTATTTAGCTCGTGCCATCGTAGTGGCTCGTAATTAAGTCGAGAAGAACGATACAGCGGAATGGAAAAAAAAACTTGGTACAGCATGTGCAAATCGGACAGAACCCATCAACCAAGAGAGGCAGACATGCTTTTGCAGTAAGCAAGCATTTCTAAAGAGATGGTGCGTGGAGTTCCTGAAATGAGAAAACTTCAAACGTGTGAGCACCTCGTTACACTTTGAAAGCATATCCTCAAGTCGTTCGTGGAGATCTGCTGTTGCGAAGACCGGATTTTCCAGATGGAAAATAGATCCACGTTTATCATCATCTAGATCAGTTCGAAGCCATTAGAACGATCATGTGATTTCTGGAATGGAGTTACGATTTGAGAAATTTAACCAGGTATTTAGCAATATGAAGCGCCATATTCACCGTGGGGAGAGATGTCGTGGGTTTTTAGCGTCAAGGCCTTGCATTACTGAAGGACAAAAAAATAATTGCATGATCTACTTGTGAACATTCGGAAAGAGAAGATCCCATTTTTGTGACCAAGCCATCGAGTTAGATCACCAGTGTTACATTCAAAAATACATGACAACGAACTGAAGGAAGTATGGAATGATGACCAAAACAAGAAAAATAAGCAAAGCCATCGTGTGGATATTTCTGTATTATTTGTTTTTCACTTTGAATGTTTACAATAGACTAAAAGTCACATCCCTAATTTATTTGTAGCTCATCGTGCTTGCGACAAATACATTCATGAACATTTAATTCATCATTGTCAAAAATTGTAGCCTGATTCCAGGACGAGAACATATATTTCGTGGCTTGCATACTCTTAGTGATTTTGCAGGATGGATTTTAGACAACACCGACAACACTTAGATGATGAGAAAGTCCATCGTCGCGGATACTGTCATCGACATGCTAGTCATAACACACAGTTTCTCCGGTTACGATGGACAATTTCTTTTGAAAAATTATTCAGAACAAGGAACATAATTTCCATCACTCGTCGTAATTTACATGAAAGTGGAACACGTACAATTTAAAGATTCTTTGGGTTATTTAGCCAGAATCCCTAAAACGTATGGGATGACAGTAATAGCACAAAGTTATTTTCCACACTTTATTAATACTGAAGCAAACAAAGCATTTACCAGAATTTCACCACTACGATCCTGCCAGAACAACGAGAAGCATTCTACGCCTGGTACCAACTCTTCAGACCCTTTTGACTTTCAAGAAGAAATGTTGAAATATTGTCGGTCTGATGTAGACATTTTGGGACGTTGATGTGAAACATTTCGACAAGTATTTGCGGACGACGGAGGTATCGATCCGTTGAAGGAAGCTTCTACCAATGCTAAAGCGTGTACATTATTGTATCGAAATAAATGTATGCCCGAGAAGAAAGTTGCCAACATACCCCCACAATCCCTTCAAACAGTCAAGAATGTTATAAAAAGGGAAAAATAACAAGCAACAAAGACGATGACAGAAACATCCATTGGCATGGAAGAAACTAAAGAAACCAGAGATATGTTTCAAACTCCGTCTGCTCAAATACCTAGTATGATATCCTCCTTATTGACACCTTCCCTTACTAACTGACGAGCAGTAAAAGTACAAAGAAAGAAAGGAAGACAGAAGTGAAAAAAGAATTTAAGAAAAGTGACCAAATAGCCAGTGATCACTTCTAATCCAATTGATCCTTGGATAAGTCAAGCATCGCAGTACACACTACGACACTAAGATCATAAGAGCAGTATCGAACAGTGGGTGGTTGATTGAGGAGCAGTAAG
The DNA here is from genome assembly GCA_029931535.1 of Margaritifera margaritifera. Lineage (NCBI taxonomy): Eukaryota > Metazoa > Mollusca > Bivalvia > Unionida > Margaritiferidae > Margaritifera > Margaritifera margaritifera. Next base: position 145,345 of record JAQPZY010000815.1, on the reverse strand, counting down.
AACACAGCAAACCACATCATGGATACACTTTTAGACAGTATTTCCTGCAATCCTGCCATGCCGCTGGCTACGGAGGAATTAAAATTTTGTATCATGCCGCTAAATCCGAACCCGAATCGATCAAAGGCAAGCGGATTTAGCAGATGTCTCTTATTTGGCATCGTACAATCGAGTGCACAACGATTTGTTTTGTGTCATTGACGTGTTTTAAAAATCAGCCTCAGTAGTTCCTTTGACTTCTAAAACAAGTTCAGAATTAGTGGGAGCTTTAAAACTTTTCTTGAAACAAAGTGGTCGACACCCTCTACGATATCAAACGGGCAAAAGCACCTAATTTCTAAACCAAGCTTTTCACAAAGGATTGAAAAAAGGCACATTCATTTTTCACCACTGAAAATCCTGAAACAAAAGCTAGTGTCATTGAACGTTTCCAAAGAATTTTAGAAGATCGTATGTGGAAATATTGTACACATCAGCATACGCTCAAATACATCTACGTGTTACCTCGTTTAGTCAAAGCTTACAATCAATTGTACCATCGTAGCATCTAATGTGCACCAGAAGAAGTGACACCAGGAAACGAAGTGATGGTGTTTGATCGATTGGAACGTCTCAAACCATACAAAAGAAGTATTAACCACCTGAGTTTGGGTTCGTATTCGAGAAACAAAACGCACTTTTGATAAAGTGTATTTACCCAGCTAGTCAACATGATTGTTTCGTGTCATGGGACAAGTACGTGGGCAGGATCCTCCTGACCTATACATTGGAAGATGTGACTTATGAAGGTTTGAAAGGAACTTTTTAATTGCCCGAGTTACAGCGAATTACTAAGAAAGAAGACGACGTGTACGACGTCGGAAGCAGTCTCGATCGATGAACACGTAAAGCAGAAAATCACAGAATTAAAGAAGTGAAAGTTTGTTGGAAAGGATATCCACCCAGTTTCGTTTCTCAGATTGCTGCTTCACAAGTCGTTGACTATTAAGAGAATTAAAAAGTCACAACCATGCCGCTAAACTCAACTGTCTCTACATCTCAGAGTTCATCTTTTAAACGACAACAACAACAAACACTGTGGGTGTGGTGTGGAGAACGTGTTCCTAAAAATTAAATCATCTTTATTGCCTTCTAAATCAGTGTGGTGTCATGTGTCATCGGAGCAGCAATTGGAAGCTTGACTTTGCAACGAGGATATAAACAATTGTGGACTATTTTACTCGTCCAAATGTGCATATCGAATACTCTCCAACTTTCCATCGTCTCAAATTTGGATTCTACTACTCCAAAACGACGTCCATCACTTTTTCTAATAGTTTGTTTGCTATTCTGGGTAGAAACATCCCCCAATCCAACCAATGACATTCGCAACAACGATCGATTCTATAAGTATTTTATTTCCCTTATTGAATTGAACAAAGGACCGAATTTAATGTTTGTTTACTCCGATTTCGTCGAGTACAACGTCGCAGGACAAACAACTTTTCCTTGGCTGAGAGTCATTCTTTTTAATGTGAGTTTTACCACAGCTTCTTACGATGAAGGAGGAAACACATATCACGTTCACCGAGAATGCGTACATTCTCGTTATTCTCCTGTCAGTAAATCGTATTTAACAGTGTCAATATTAGCATAAAAAGAGATCTTTGATCAATTTTGTATTCTCTAAAGGAAAGGAAAACATGAAACTACATTTTCGAGAAAGATTATCTAGCGAATGGTAACATATGTATCCTGTGTGCCGAGAAGTTGCTCAAAAACGACGACATGGTTTATGAGATATGTTAAAGTCAGCTTTTTGGACGGTAGCACCCATTATAAAACATGGTCACACAAGGGTTGCAAGCTTTTGAAGATGCCGCTTTGACGCATGGAAAAGAATTTCTTCAAAATGTATTCATCGACCAACAAAATCCTAAAGAAGCGTTCATGAAAGCTGGGGAAAATGAGTTGATTCAAACTGGAAAAGAACTATTTTGTAGCCGAGACGCACCTATAAATTTGCATCACCCTCCTCTTGATGACATTTATTAATTTTCTACACTGTTTCAAGGACAAGGCAGAAAGAGACGTCAAAAGCTTTTCAAACCTCATAAACAAGCTTAGAATAAGAAACGAAGAAAAGCAGGAAGAGAGTTGATTATTAAAAATAACAAAAAAATGATGCCAATATACCAAGTCAAAAATCGATATGTTTGCCATGCCACCCACAACGATGACAAAGCAAAAATATAAATCGTGTCGTCTTTGACTACCTCCGCACATATCGAATTTTAACTCAAGGAACAAACCGAAGATTACACGATTTGAATGACAGTTACCTCCAACTGAAAATCAAAGTTCTCAAAACAGGCAACAGCAATCCAGAAGCCGATGCTTTAGTAGCTCCCGTCAAAAGTTTCATGCATTTGTTATTCAGCGAAGTGGATTTGTGCTTGAACAACACATTAGTTAGCAGCAGCAAGGACACTTACTCCTACCGAACGTACTTGGAAAATATATTGACGTATGTAAAAGACGTCATGAACACACTTCTAGACGATTTAGAGGTGTGGAAACCTAACACGTTGGATGTCTACAACGACACAGAGTTCAAAGAAAATAATGATCCTAATCGTGTTCGATTTAACAACCGGCCAAAAGTAAAATCAAACAAGGACTTAGTTTAGAAATGATGGATCTTTCGCACATGGATATGTGGTTGGAACAAACATATTTGTTTAATGGTGTAGATGTACGGCTGAAACTAAATCGAAGTAATACCATGTTCCATTTGACTATAAAACGAACGTCGAAGAAGCTAGACTTTACGTGCGACGTGTAGAAATGTTACTTAACGTGAGAATCAACCATTACTCAAACTATGACCAGAACGACAGCCAGGTATTCTTTACGGCGAGTGAAAGTCAAAGTATGTACCATTGCCTCTGCACTCCCCTCCAAAATGAAAGATTATGTTTTCCAAGGTCAACTATCGCAACGTTTACTCGTTAGATTTGCCTAGGCAATCAATCAAAATCCTTTCGCTTTCCAATGTGTCCAAGATAGAAGTTACCCGAGATTGTCAGATAATGTCTACCAGACCTTTTTAACCTAACTTTGCTCAGAAATGTAACTTAAGATTTTAGTTGAGTCTGTTTGATGCCACATGACAATTATGAACCAACAGTAGTCACCGCATTTCGTGCAAAGGACTATGGAGGAGGATATGCTTTATGGAAATTCGATTTCACTTCAAACCAAAGCAGCGACGAAGGACATTTCCACCTTAAAAGTCAGGCCAACTCCGTGTTGAATTTCAGGCACGGCTGAACACAGTAGACATCATTTTGTATGCATAATGTGACAATACTCTTAAAATCAATAGTGTGTGAGAAGTGATCCTAGACTATTAAAAAAGATGGAACTAGAACCCGTGGAAATAGGTGAAAAGTTTGCGTTCTGCCCAGATCACAGAACAGCATTCGTCACAGGCAGTCGGTGGAAAAGAAGAAGAAAAAAAAAAGATACGCAACAAGAAGTCCCGAGAGTAAACAAACATGAGGATAATTTGCTCCCAGAACAGCAGTCACAGACACTCAAAGGAAAGAAAAAGAAGACAACAAAGATATGGAACACAATGTCGTGGGCGTAAACAAAGAAGTTGATGTTTTCCAACCAGAAAAGCCATTACATACCACAAATGAACAAGAAGAAAAAGATACAGTCATCATGATATCACGATGCCCAAAAGAAGAATTACCACACCAACGTCGTCGTGAATTCCCCTTACAGCATTTAGTAACTGGTTGTGGAAGTAATTTTTCTAGAAATGATGATAATATAAAAAGGTGGTTTTGTGAACATTATGGTAATCTTTAGCATCTATAGGAAAATGATAATATACTAAATGATTGGCCATACTAATACCTCTTCATATTAAGTGAGCGGGGCTTATTTTAAAAAAAGAAGAAAAAAAAATGATTTTGAAGCGAATGGTGTTTTATTTTTTTTTTTAAGTCTTAACTTTCCCTCTCTGTATTTCTCACTATCTGTCTGCATGTCTCTGTCTCTCTCAACCCCCAACCCCCGTGTAGAATTTGAATATCTATGTACTTGTATGTCACTATGTTATCAACCAAAACAAGTTTAGATGGCATAAAAATTCACATTACCCGGCAAACATATCTAACATGATACACTGTCACGGACAGACATATTCACCACATGCAATAAACATATGACGTAATACGGCATTCCAGTTCGAGTGCGGACACTTGCATCATGCTATATTGGTACAAACATACATTTTAAAATGGATGCCTAATCTTAATCCATTTATGCCCCGTAAAATGTTTACCTTGTTTAATATGTGAGTCAAATTATGCCCTATTTAACAACCCTCTACTACTCCTATATTCAATTTCTCAAAGACTGCTGAGCCAGTTTTGAAAAACCATGGAACATGCGGTGTTATGACTGATTTTGGGATGTCTTACCGGTTAATAACTTAGTAATAGCTGTATGGAAAACCTATTTTCAACTGCCCCAGAACGGCCGAACCTATCTAATTAAACTTGGTTTGATTGTTTCATATGTTATGCCGTATTAGATCTACGTGCGGATGGCTCTCATAGCAAAGATGTGGCTTCCATAGTAGCCATGTGGAACAACTTTCTTTCACTTCTTCTCTAGAATAGTTGTGCATGATTCAATGTGGTAGTAATAATATATATGATTTATCCTACCAGATTTGATCCCAGTGTGTCTCCATACAATGTCGTAGCTTCCACAGCACATACGTGGAAAACCAGTTTTGAGCTTCTCCAGAATGGCTGACCCAATAATGGCCAAATTTGATATGAAGCTTTTATAGGACATATTCTACCAAAATTATGTTCAAAATGGTTACTGTAGCAATAATCTCGCTTTCAAAGCAATTATGTAGAAAATCCCCGTTTCAGCTTAGCCAATTAAAACCAATTTTAATAAGGACCAATTCTTTGGACATGATGTACCAGGTTTTGCCTTAAGTGCAAGCATCAGCAACGGTGTAGCTTCTATATTAACCAGGTGAAAAAATCTGTTTTTCCACTCTTCTTCAATACAACATGTAGTTCAACTGAAGTTATTCAGAGTAGAAATAAAATTAAACTATAGAGTAAATACCAACAATTTCAGCTAATAGCTTCACATTTTCACCATATACCCAATGTACCTGCCTTATAACTAATACCAACATGTGTATGATAGCAGTCCCACTTGTGCCTTTTGTGTTTAAGTGGGTTATATTCTGTATGTGATCAGCATTTACCTGTAAAGAGTTATAGTAATAATTATTAATAGATCCTGCTTTCAAAAATCAGTTCTTTTGAGATAAATAGATTAATGATTTATTAAGCCCTACTTCAAATTGATTTTTCATTTATCTAATAACCACTTTAATGTAATATTATAAATAGAAGCAATTTATAAAGCATTATTTAAACAAAACGTATTATCCAACAAATTTATTCATGGTGACAGTTAGTGTCAAATGACAAGATGATACTATGAAAAAGTATTGGCATTAAACTATCGATCTGTGAAATACATGCGGCGCACCGATTCTAATGCAAAGATATATTTGTATCAAGGTCTAGAACTGAATTTTGCTAGTGCTAGTGTACTATCCGAAAAAATATAGATGCATATTTCACACCTGCCATCTTTCTAAGCAATGGGTTTTTTAGACTCAAATAGCATGTTTTGAGGGAGCAACACGGAGCGGGCTTAGTGCTCATGACCCAAACAAGCCATGCTGTACAATTGAAATTAAGTTATCCACACGTTTCTGTCTTTAAAATCCATTTTACAGTGGAATACAGTCTTAACTAAAAGTCGTCATGGCTCATGTCAATATTTCACTGGGCTTTGAAGGCTATGCACCTTCTCAATAGAGTTCATCTTTTCACTCATCGCAGACTGGCTGCACATGCGGATCAAATTCATCGAAGATCTTGCAGAATTGTTCTCTGCATAGAAAATGACTTTTCTACATCTGTATTGCTGTGACGGGGAGTCGGACATGTAGTTGCCACACTAGTGAGAATGTTTGAACATGTTAGTTACTTTTGGAACTAGACAGATCCTTTACATCTTAAAAAGAGGTTGAGGGAGCAGGTCTGGGATAGTTTAAAAAGATTAAGATACAATTATCTTATTCTGTTTGGTAGAAAAAAAGCCTTGTTATATCCATTTTTATACGCGAAAAGAATTATCTTGCGATAAAAATAAACAAATATCCCGGTCAGAAAAAAATTCCTAGGCGCTTGCTCCCAGACCCGAAATTACATGTTCTGTTTCTTTTAGAAAGAGTTCTGCATTCGTGTATCGTCTCAATGCTGGCATGTCAATATATGTCGTACAGGCCAGAATGACTAATGTCGATATGATGTTTGTAGTATGTGCAGACAAGAAATTATCCACCCCCATCTTGTTGGTGAGCTTAGCAAAGTCAGACTTTGTCCACCAGGAGTTCAAACATTTTAGTTTTGCTGGAATTTGCTCGCTTTTCCAGTTGGTTATCCGTCCCTGAATCACAGCTGTGTATTGACATTTTACTTTTAAAAATGAATCACACCTCCACGTTATGTCAGCTGCCGAAAAAAATATTGTTTTGAATCTTATATATGGAGTAAAATCCCACTTCAAATAAGCATTAGTGCTGATCCAAAACTAACCAATAATACTGTATACGGATCGCTTAAATATGAACATTCAATACAATGAAGAGTAATACAGTCTTTATCTTCATCACGCATCACTTTAATTGATTCGACTACGAATAAATCGGGTGGTTCCATTTAGTGTACTGTACCTATGCAAATTAGCCAAATGGGCTCTCCCACAGCAGTTTTTAAATGACTTTGACACAATATCTCAATATTATTGTCTGCCAGTTTAGTAATTTCTGCAGTGCAGGTTGTTTATCTGTGACCACATTACCTTATAATAACCTGTATGATAATCAAATGTATAAACTGTCCCGATGTCATAGTTTTTATTGAGCATTAAACACGAATGCATACTATTTATATAGGCTAGAGGTTACGGGCATATATCATGATGTCAAGTAAGGTATATGTCTCTTTTTTTCTCTTTGTTCCCCTAAGATTACTGAAAATCATGTATTTTGCATTTTGGGTGCGTTTGCAGTAGAAAAATAGTGCTTTTATCAGGTCACGTCGTGTTTTATTAGGTATGACATTATGAAAGTGATAACAAGGAAACATATTACAATATAGATTATCCATTAGTTTTTCCAAAAGCAATTTTATATTGTTTTTTTTATGTTTCAGCTGCCCCACAAAATAAATCAGACCGGATTATAAGAGCTGAAGGTAAGTTTAAGTAATAAATTAAAAACACTGTATGTATGCGCATACATTTGTTATGCAGCCTGAGACAACATAGTTAGCAAAACATTTACTTGATTTGATAGCAACATATCATACGTCTCCCATAGGCTCATTATCCGACCATTCCCGATACTAAAGCACTTTTTCACTTGTAACTGTCTTTGTCATTTATTTTCTGCAGAACGTTTTCTTTCAGATTATTACATCATCACCACAATTTAGGGTATGTTCCATGTGATTACTATTCAAGAAGTAATATAATTGTACTTATACCACATGTGCATGTTCGATAATCAATGTTTGTTTCAAATATGCAAAATTTATAGAATTTGTAAAACTTCAATTACGCTAAAATGTCAAGTTGACGAATTGAAAGGTTGTACTAGGAGTTATGTGTCCAACCTCTGTCAAATACTGTACTTCTCCTGTGCTAGGTCTATCTTTGATAATAAACCCATCCTTTACTTTTAAAAAAATTGTACAAACTTTTAGTAAGAAAGCATTTTCCAATGACAAGTGAGACCCCCTTTGACATATGTGCAACAGTTCCATGGGATTATGAGTGCCTGTATACTGTAGCGTATTTTCTGTGATTGTTCGTATGCACAAATACCTTGTTAAACCTTTACATGATACAATTTTACGGTACCAAATTGTATAGGGTAAAAAAGTTAATATATTTCATATTTACATACCAGTCATCTTAGATGAGGTAATGCAGACAATTATTTTCGCATTGAAATACATTGAACTAAATTATTTCTTAGACAAGTGTGTCATTGCTGTAAATATTTGTACGTGTCCATTTTAGGTGTACCTAAAATGTTATATTCGTTTCAACCTATAGACTCCGTGGACCATTTTAATTCGCTTGCATTTTATTGAATGTTGATCAAACTTGACACGGAGGGTTCACCCTCTGAGATGGATGACAATGTTGAAAATCATTATTCAGTAAGCTGGTGCTTAAGATCAATATAGATATTGTTGACACTTAATATATTCAGTCTAAGCAGGTATTTATGGGTAAAGGCCACACCGGTCTCTTAACAAATGTGAGTTTGAATGGAAGTTCAACCATGATTCTTCTATTTTGAACAAATATCACGCACAACAATATTACTACTACTATTATTACAAGTGCAATAATAATAATAATAATAATAATAATAATAATAATAATAATAATAATAATAATAATCATAATAATAATTATTATTATTATTATTATTATTATTATAAATAATATTTTAAATAATAATAATAAGTTTGCTTGTATTATTATTATTATTATTATTATTATTATTATTATTATTATTATTATTATTATTATTATTATTAATGATAACCTTGTTGTTGTTGTCACTATCAATTGAATTAGTTCTGTTTTAAAATAAATCTTATATCTAACATTCTTCGTACTTTGATAATATTTTTTTTCGGGGGAGGGGGACGTCTAGGCTGAAGTGACATAATTTCCATTTAAAATAACTGACCATATAAATGTATCTTTCAGAACTTCAGGTGGATACACGTTTTGTTCCTAGAAGCTTCCTTTGTGAATTGTTTGTGTTGTACATTTCTGCATACACATGTGGCAAAGGGGCAAGCATGCTCAGCTGTTTGCAGTATTGCAGCTATAGTTTGCTGTCTAAAACCAAACGTAGAAAGAGTCCACCCAATTATTGACACATCACACTCGTTCAAAAGACAAAATATGCATTTTATGTTATGATACTGTCCGATATGCATGATTTCTTGCCTTCACTTCTGTGTTCTGGCTAGATGTGGCATCAGCATTCCTTGAATTTTGAACAAAATATCTTAAATTAAATAATAATTATAATCTTAGTCCATTATCTATTTTTGGATTAAATAGAACAACTGATAACATTTTCATCTCAAACATGGCCATTTAATAACGAGTTGGTATGTACAGTATGACTATCTACTCGTGTTTCCGAGACAACAATGCATATTGTGCATACGGATGTGAGCTTATATTTTCATACTATTAGAATCCTTCAGCGGTTTTATGTGGCTTTTTATCCTTTTTTTGTACTTACAACACGAATAATGCATTTATCGAACAGACTCAACAGCCCTTGAAACCTAAATTTGATTTTTCATGTTATAAGCGACACATTGGAAGGGCTTACAAGAATCTTGATCTAAAAAACATTGGCATGCAATCAACTCTGATAAAAATTGTTGAATTATTTCAATTTGATAAACTAAAGCAAATTAAGGTAAACTTAGTTCTCTATTGAACTTTTCTGATGAGTATATTCAGCAGGGTTATTACCACACCCAATAGTGCTCGGGGTGAGGACAATGCAAATGGTAATTTACCTAAAGTATTTTACCCCTACAAAAAACGTATTATTGTCTAAGTGATCTTGTGACTCAATGTAAAGTCTTAAAACATAAAGATCAGATTAGCCTATTTAAAGTTGCACTGACAGATTGACTTGACTACAGTTGATGCAAGCAAGATAAGACATGTTTACACATCGATTCACATGGCATTACATAAAATGTATTGTTATTGCATAAACAAATGCTTCATTGATATAGATAGATCGGTCATGATCAATCCCCTGGAGTGACTGTATAAAGCGGCAATAAACCGCTTTTTACTTAGACAATACCTGACAATTGACAATACCTGACAATTGACCACCAAATGCAGGCGACAGTTTAACACGTCTTTTATGCACGACATTCCGCGTGTGGAAATAAGAATAGCTGTTCAGTGCAAGGTTTGACTAATGTTATCTCAAAACAAGACCAGATGGTATCGTGGGTTGCTATCTTCCTTCACACTCTAAAAATCTAAGGTACGATAGTCACACAACAAATAATTTTACCATACTGATTTTATTTTATTTTATATGACAACATCACACAGTCTGAGAGAGGAAAGTATATCAGATCACATATCATTATGTTGTGAAGATAGAAAACCTCAGTAAGCTAAAGATTTCATTAAAACCCTTTTGTTTTGTCCCAAATATTACTATATGATTAATGTTTCTACTCTATTATACTAGGCGTTTATGTCCTGCCAGCTTAAGAAGAAAAGAAACTGAGTCATTAAAATGTTAATCAGAGACAATATGCCAAGTTCCAAAGAACCCGTGCTTTTAATTTATTTTATATTTGATGTGTTTATTTATAAAGAATGGATGATAATGTGTAATGACTTTTCTGCTCTTATCAACAGTTACCAAGGTGAAGGCATTTCAGGGAGAAGTTAGGATTGAACAAGACTGGAATGAAATCCTAAAAGATCGGACCTCAGCTTTGTCTAAAGAGAAAGCCAACAACTTTACATCAGCTGTAAGATTTATCTGATGATTGTTTCGTTGTTCGCAATTTTCGTCTCACATACATTTGGATGATGACATAGGCGTCACCTTTCTAGCAGTGATGAATGCGGCAACAGCGATGGTGCTTGAAGTGGCAGTAGTGACATCAGCACTATTACAGTTTTATGATAAATTTTTCTGATAAAATTTGAACAAGTCAGATACAGTGGTGAACACTAACATACAATCACAGATGAGACACTGGGGACCATATAACACTTACTGGCAAATTGGCTCCGTTTTATCCCACATGCATCAGCAAAAAGTGAGAGAGAGAGAGAGAGAGGTGGCATTTCATTCAGTCATGAATTGGTTTTACGCTTCTGCTATTTCTTCAAATATTTTTCACTATTCATCAGCAAATTGAAAACTGCAAAAACTTATTTTAACCTGTTGTTGGGGAAACAATTATTTTTTCCTACCGCTATGAATATTCTCCAATGTATATATATATATATATATATATATATATATATATATATATATATATATATATAGTAAGAGAGAAATATAGAAAATTAGGGAGAGAGATATATAGTTTAAAGTAATTCAAAGTACATAAACCTTAAAATTTATTCTAGAAATGAAACATAAGGGAAAATTCCAACATAAAAACGGAAAAAATGAAAGGAGATTCTGAATAGAGTACTTGTCAAAGAAATAGAGGTAGGGATTGAAATAAAATTGCATGATTGTTGCGCCTTCAGTTGATTCTTATGAGCACATTTATAGAAATAAGCACGAATTTTGCAAGTATGCGTCCTAGATAAGTTGCTTTAACCTGAGCTGAAATATAACTGTTTTGCAGACCACTTGTCATTTAGTACCATATTATTAATGCAGAAATGTATTTTGTTGTGCAGTGGTCCATAACTTTAATAGATTTCATTGTACCACTGCTCCTCTTATAATGTAGATATGGCAATGGTCAAATTACACCGCTTTCTTCATAACATGCGCACCACGTGATCCATAAACATAGACCATAGCATACGCGAAGGTGCAAGTTACCATGGTACTTTTTAAATATTAAGAAAGGGATGTACATTGACAAGATATATAGGAGACGGCTAAATGTCTCAGTTCTCGTTTTATTGCATCTTGAATAAAAATAGCAATAAACAGTGTGTTCCTAATGAAGTTGATCGATTTTATGTATACATTATCTCATGTTGAAGATACAAATATTTTAAAGATCATTACAAAATATTAAGAGGTTTCAATACACATCACATGTGTACCAGCGAAAACAGTGTGTATTATGTGACTGATTTTTGCATATGAATGTCGTTACATTCTAGTGTTATTGTTGATTCAGAACAGAAAAATATTCTTTTGTCAAGAAAGATGGGCAAAAACTTTGAACTTTTTTTATTGTCATATCAGTAAAGTGTTGATGATGTGCGTTCATTTTAAGTAATCTTGAAACTTCTGCTCATTCTTGAGTAAATTTACTAGTGCACATTTTCGAATTTTAAGTTCGCTGCAAATGGTGGATCTCTCTTCTCCATAATGATCTATATCTATGTAACAAAGCTTTTCATGCATTTAGTATGCCTTTTACTTAATTCGCTCTCTATGAAAAAATGGGTTCACATCTGCCCTTGTATTATCAGAGGGTTCATGAGTTATTTTGTAATCACGCAAAATCGAGGAAGCAGTATAAATTGTTTAGCTTCTCTTTTATAATTGCTACTTAATGTTTTCCCTTAATTTTAGTTGTTGGCTAATGCGAACAAATTATAAAGAAGTTTCACATCATTAATTAACCTTATTGTAGTATTTTCAGGTAAATGTTATGACACATCTATTGTGCAACGTCCCTCATTATAAGGTGACCTCACTTAGAAGACGGGAAAATTGTATTGCTCCGATGAACAGCATTATAAAGACCACAGTATCATATGAAGATACTTTTGAAAGACCACCTGTATTGATGAGACCTTTTTAACATAAGCGATGTCTCTCAAGACACATTTAAAATTTAAATTTATACATTTTCGTCCACATTTACATCTTTAGTTTTTGTTTTTCATCAAAGAAAATGTGTTTCTTGTGGAGGAAATTTGTCAATGAAATATGACATTTTTATTTTATAATGTTGATAACAAAGGTTTGCATAAGTGTGACAATTATATTGGAATAAAATAAAAGTTTTCACTGAATTAATAATTACGTAATATAGAGTCTACACATAGACATATAAATTACATATTTTAATCATGAGATTTTAACAGTGTTCCATTGGCTACTTGCTAACTTGGATTTAACTTGATTTCTTGCCTGATAGATGTGTTCTGAGTTGAAATTGTCACAACCAGAGTTTATGCTGTGTTTCCTGTTCATGACTTGTACGAATAAAAAGAAGAAAAATACATTATTCTAAGAACAAACATATATAAAACATCATACTCCCTCAAACGTAATCAATTTCCTATTCAAAATGTCTTTATCATCAGCATGTTACCTATCAGATGTCAAATTTCAGACTGCCTCAGATATTTAGTTAGCCCTTTGCTTGATAAGAACTTTCCTGTGCAGTATAATAGCATCAACAGGGTCCACTACGTCAATGTCATATCTAAAATAAAGTTTAAAATCAATATTCTTCATTGTATTGTATCGTATCCACTGTCAGAAAGGTGGAGCAGTGTTTTAATATAATTGAAAGTCTTGCACACACAGTCAACTTCGAAGCACGATACATTTAAACTTATGTTACACAGATTTGAATCCTGGCATAAACTTACATCAGACACTTGGTTTACAGAAACTTGGCTTCCCCAAGTTTATGCTAAGGTTAGGACTAAAGTTGAACATGATATTAAGGACCAAGTGGCTGTTGGCATAAGAACAGACTTTTGGATTTCACTCCAAACTCTGGATTATTTGACACTAACCGTCCATTACATTAGCTATGAATGGTAGTTAAAGTAAAATCAACATAATCTACTGACATGAGACCTCACTGATTCCAGTTCCAGCTCTGCGTTTGAGTAGCAGTACGAGTCCCATACTGGTGAAAATATTGTTGCAGCCTTAAGAATATATATTGCTAGCGGGAGCTTCCAGAATTTCTTGGCAAGACTTCAATTCCAGAGCTTCTGTGCTGTACTAGACAAGTTTCATACGTTGAAAAAGCCCACAAGCTTGTCATGTCATAGAAGAGAAGCAAAAGTCTCTGAAATGGCTAAATATATGTTAATTATTGATTGTGAAACTAGGCAAAATTCAACATTTGATATTCAGGAGAGATATATTTAACAAGAACCTTCTAATAAAATAACTTTACTTGACCCTTGTCTAAGGAGAAAGGCAAGATCGTGGCTTCCTAATGAGAAAGATGGCAAAGTTGCTTATAACGATTCGTGCTGTTCTGAAAACTTCAAAACAACATCAGTTACTACATGTCCACAAACATACCCCTCAATTAGACTGGTTTTGCCTCTTATGTCAAACTTGAGGGACGAGCTCACTGTCGTTGAGAGTGCTGAATATATAATAAAAGTATTCAAACCAAAAAAGTATCAACCTGGAAACAAGGTGCACAACTTGCTGCTGATCGACACTCTGCTTGACTGTAGATTCAAGAGCATGCCGTTTCTTCCACAAGAAGAAATGCAGACAGATTTAGAACTTATAGAAGTGCTTATGATCAGCAGATTACAGTATTTTATTATAATCAAGCAGGAGAAGGACCTCGACCAGCCTGTTGAAGCTCGACTACCTGGAGTTGCTCTCCTATAGATGATGTTCTCCGGGAGCCTCAGCATGATCTGCCTCAGTTAGCAGTGTTACATTGATCCGAGAGTCCGATGCTGGAAGTTTTAATCAAGAGAAACGTGAGGAGGTTGTGAACCCTAAACGCATAAAAGTGATGATGTACCGGATCGACATTTCTCTGTCCGATATGGTAATCTGCAGCAGTTGGTGTAGATCTTGAGTTCGACAGACACATCAGTGAAGATGTATCCACCACTGATTTTGCATGTGTAGAACCATATAAAATGTATGTCATAAACTGGTGGAAACATACCTCCTAGCAGTACCCAAACTTTTCTTCTTTAGCAAGAGGTTTTGGTGTATTCAATACACGTCCGATGCTAGTGAAAGAACTTATGGTACAGTTGGGAGGCTTGTGACAAAAACAACGTCAGTCAGCTTCATCGTATCAACGTCAATAAATTATAATAGTTAAGAATGGGTTGATTATAATGACATTTTCTTAGTATATATTAATTGTCAGACCTGAAAATATATAGTGGTCTCTCGGTGCACCTCTCATAACATGGATACAGACATGGGTCCCATTAAATTGGCTAACGTTTTAGCCGAACTGGTCTTTTATCATCATCCAGTGAACTTTTGCACAAATGTATTATTGGCACTCCTCCTAAACTGTTAGTTTGATTACCACAAAACTGTTGAGACACATTCATCCCATGATCTAGATGAACATGGGTTTGATCTAGCATCCTGTATGGCCATCGTGGTGACCATCTCGAAAATCTTCTTATGCTGCACATTCTAGGATGGATGTTTATATCGACATGGGGCTTTCGCCAAAATATTTTTAATGAAGCCTAGTTGGTGGAAATTCTGCCAATCTTACATCTAATATGGTTGATATGTGGTTTCAACACTTAGCACGTTTATAGGATAAACGGTTTTAAATTGGATTCCTGGAAATTATTGTTTATGGGTAGAGCATCAGTCTCGACGGGGGGACTCTTGGTTTATTATATTGCTATTTTGCTTTCTATTTTCTTACTGTTCAGAAGACCGTATCTGCTATCCCATCATTATATAACCTATTTTTTGTCTTCTGTGCAGTATTATGAAACAGCCTTGTTAGAGCAGGCTTCGTCGCTCTGATGTCACTTTCATTAATTCGATGAAGACTGTTATAAATAAGAAGCACCGTAAGTAAGAAAAACAAATATCCGAAAATTACAAACAGTTTGCTATTGTCTACTTGAAAGTATGCGAGAGTTGAGTCACTTTGTTAGTAGTTGCGTTAGCAGCTTTAGATGTGGCACATTTGTGTAAACCTTTTACAACAAAGTTTATCAGTAATGAATGAGAATCTACAAAGCTAATTTTAGCTGGTTGGGACACAGTTTAGATTTTTAACGTAAGCTTGTTTCAACTGGTCTGATTTATTGAACGAAATGTGTTTTGTTTTTTTTTCCCTTGAGCGGTGGTCGGTTAGGTATCTTCATATTTTTGTGTGAATGTTGTTCTAGTATATTTCTAGCATTGCTCTAAACCTTGCAGCTCCAATACTTTATGGAATGCCTATTTTTAAATACAAACTCTCTTTCAGGGATTCAAACCCATTTCACGTGTTACTGTCTCACATGCTTTAGAGTCATGCAGGAGGTGGCATTGTTCCAGTGGCAACAGTGGCAGTGAACGATGTTGATGTTAAAGTTCTTGTAAGTGGGATACAGGGATAACACATCAATGCACAAACACAAGTGAGACAACGGGCTCTGCAGAACATTTATTCAAATTTTTCTGGTGAAAGGATGTGCATTTTATTTCCCGACAGGAATGTTGCAAAGGCATATAGCATATAGTGTTACGCTTGTTCAATTGTACGGCTGTCAGTCTAGCCATCGTCTTGCTACGTTTTACTTTGCTATGAAATTCATATTCCATTAATACACTCATTTTCTATTTTGTCTTTCTTTTTTATATTTTCAAAAGATGGATGCGGTATGTAGAAATAATTCAGACTACAATGGTACAGTTGTGGATGGCTTCAGGTAAGAGTTATTTCAGTATTAAACATGACACTATCTGTGCTCATAATGGGTCGTTGTGAAGCATTAAATTTGCGAATCTACAGTCATTCCTTTTGATTAGAGTTCCTTAGATTTGCACAGTTCATTGCTCACCGAAACTCCATTTCAGGAGGGACAAGGAGGAATATCCTTCAAGTTTTCTAAAAACAAAATAACTACAGAAATTCAATATGATATTCAAAAAGCTTTAAAAAATTGGGATCATAAATAGTGTGTGCTAGTAAATGTATTTAAATTTCGCTTGTAAGTATATTTTGTAGCAGACTACAGCAGTCACTGTCTGACACTTTAGGGGCATGACTAGTATTAGGGTGTAATTTGAAAGATATCTTCTTTATATAATTGCTGAGCTAGTTGAAATAAAACATAGTACCGGTTTTATCCCTGCCAACAATAACACCAATGACTTGAAAACATTTCACAGGTTTCACTATTTGTAAAGGGAGGTCCATGCTTACTGTTATCTGCTACAAACCATACTTATAACAATGATTGAAATGCATGTACTTGGTCAAAATAACTATGTTAAAGCTTATAGTTATGATATTTAATTTGATGAACAATTTTCGACAGAAAACTGGAAGTATGTTTATGTAATCGTCAATTGAAACCACATTTGATATGAGACTTTACATTTTAAAGACCCAGGGTAAGTTTGATTTCATTGTTTTCCGGCCATATTGGATACAGTGTTGACAACTGTTTAACTGAGCACTTTGCCCTTCATTGCGTCATACTGGCATTGTCATCCATCTAGTTAGGACACATTTATAGTTATGAGACACAGCACAGCACATCGAAGGGAGTCAAAGTTTTTTTAAAAACCCTGGTCTTGGGATATAGAGCATTACCTTACACCTGCCAAGTCACTGTGTTGCAAGCATAACAGAAGATTCTGAATAATTAAATCCCCCATCCCCCAGCACGACTAAAACTTTGGAAAATCACTAATTCTCCAAAATGAAACCGTGGCAAAGGAGGTGGGGGTAGATTTTTAAGCGCCTCTTTAGTAGTTTGTATTTACTTTATCGATGGAATATCTCGATTTGGAGATGCTTAGAGCTTATTGCTGCCTTCAACACCATACAAACAAGCAAAGAACAGGTTGTATGTACAATGTGTCCAGTATTATTCACAAATGCTCAGTTGCTGCCGTTGAAGAGACATCCTGTTGGTAAACTAGGAATCATTCAGGGGAAATAACTGCAGATGATACTGAATGAAAATGAGTCATTATCTTGCCTACCATGATTGCCAACATGGTCGCTGTGGTGGCGATCTTGCACATCTGATCACTACTCCTGAATGGACTGTGGCATTCAGATGGGGTTTTCAATAAAATACTTTTAATGTTACGAAATGAGCATACAATAATACTGTCCATTTCATGTCTAACATGACACCCTGGTTGTCATCATGAAAATCTCTTTATAGCTAATCCTCCTGAATGGACGGTAATACTGACATGGGAATTTTACTAAAGTTGTCATATAATATACTTTTGGTCTTAAATGAAAATAGTGCCAATCTGATATACAATATGGCTGCCATTTGGTCCACCTTGGAAATTTTGTTACGGCACTTCCTCCGGAATGAATGGTCATAGAGACATGGATTTTTCAGTGAATGGTGCTTTTCTTTTCTTTTTAATGACACATATTTGTCCTAAATTAAAATCAGTTTTGATCCAGTCACCAACATAGCCACATTTGAAAATATCATTGTTGATATGCCACCTGAACAACATAGTCATGTTAGCATGCCGTTTTCACTAAAAGAAAATACATGTTCAGATGTTTTTTTTTGAACATAACAACTTCTGGATGCAGATTTGTTGTTTGCTTTTCCCTTTGTTTTTAAAGTATTTTATTATGTTTGTGTACGTTTACTACCGTTTATGATGCAAAGCACATATATTACCAGTGACTGGTCCACAATGATGTAATTACAATAATTTATTTAAACTCTTGGTAATCTCATGTTCCTTGGCAGATCAGATGTTGTTCAGTCTTTTTGCATAACATGAAGTATTAACTACCTGGAGCCGGTTCTATTATAAACATTGTTTCATAACATAAAGATTGTAGGACAACATAATATATTGCAGAAATATACGTGTCTATTCATGGTATCTCACCTCTGAAACATTTAAATATGAGCAATGTTTTATTTCATATATTCTGCAAATGGTCTCGACACTGCAACTCCGAATATGGCGAGGATTCCCCCAAATATGCAAACGAGCTAATGAAATACAATTGTGTTCATACCCCTCTCTCGACAGTGTGTGTGTGTGTGGGGGGGGGGGATATACAATGATCCTTGTGTCCATCCATCCACATGTTCATTTATTTGTCCATTCGTCCATCTGGCACTTATTAGCGCGATTAGTCCTTCAGTGGTTAGCATTACTTGTCGTAGAACACAAGAGTGTATGAGATGGTATGTTGTCCATCGATTGTTGCCTGATATCCGTCGTCCAACATCCTCCAGTACGTTAGCCCACGTTTGTTATGGCTACTGCTTCTAAACGACTTGAACGATTGCCATGAAACAGTAGACACACCTTCAGCCGTCGCCTAGTTGGTGCTAAATCAAAATGGTGCTGCTTTGACACCCAACATGGCTGCAGGTGGAGAAAGCAATAAAGAAGCTGAGATGACATCCAAAAAGAGAAGACCTGGTTTGGTACCGACGCTTTATAAGTCGTGAAGCCCACTACCGTGATGCCCCCAACAAGACACATTAGCTCCAAGGTATGCATTTAATCCATGGTGTATAGAAATCAGAAAGTTTGGGATCATAACCATAGTCGCCGTCCAGGCAAGCGTCAGTGAACTTTTCGTCGGACATTAGGTATTACGCACATTCGGCTTCGCTAACGTATCGATAAGCTTTTTCAGCAAGATGTGGAGCAAGCAACCGCTCGTTGAGGTATTCGAGGCGATCACTGCGTTGATACTCAGCCTGCACACCTCGGAGCTGTTTCACTGCATTATCATGGCGGATACGTTCTTCGCAGGCAGCTTTTGGGCTTATCGTCGAGAGGAGTTTGAGCCATTGAACGCGATAGCGTTAGCAAGCGCCCGCCAACCATGAGAACAACCTCGGACAATAGGCAGATGTGATGATATTAGCAGGAATGATGCTTGTTTAATTATTATATCCTATGTTCAAAGGTTACACGCTGTGATAGTAACGGCTTGTGCTTCATCTTCGAAGTCCAGTCGGCCAGGGTCGGATGGATTGATTCTTCACAAGTGATTGACAATCATTCTACACCAGACTTCAAGGCCGCCGATTACTGCTTCATGGTGAAGGAGGTTTACGAAATTCTTGGGCGGAAGGTGATGTAGACATAGTATTTTGAGCTGGTTCGCACAGACTTGCTTGAGGAACGCAGTACTGTTCCTTATTAAAAGGGTCGAGTGCGTGTCCAATGGTGGCGGCTGGCTAACTCAGTTCTTGTTGCGTTTGTCGTTCCGCCAGGCCCAGTGTTTTTTTTCCCGTCGTTCCAGCCCTTTGAGGTTGTAGCTGTTCCAACCATTTGGCTTGGTTGCAGCCTCAGTATTACCTCCACGATAACACGGTCACAGATAATTTTTGGCATGGCGCTTATACAGTTTTGAATATGGTTCACTGATCGCATGACTCTATCTTGTACGTAGCCTAAAGTGTTATAGCAAAACGTGCGCAAAGTGCAATATGAAGCACACACATAATGCGATACAGCAGTCCGCTCAAGTTCAGATAGATATGGAATCATCTTGGCATTCTACCTATTAATGCAAGAGAAACTGTAAACGCTCTATGCATTTATTATAGAAAAGACTATGATAAACATATGTTAACCGAAAAAAAAAACTGAATATAAATCCCTAGACAAATCAACCCCTCCCCCCCCCCTCCCAAAAAAAAAAAAAAAACAATTGCTAAATTACAAGTAATAAACTCAAATTTTCTCTAAAGCGATGTTTAATGAAATAGAAAGAATAGTGATACACACTTTTGGAAGGGAATGCACCATGATATAAAGCTAAAATTCAAGCCGAAAAGAATGAATAAGATAAAAATAATTGAAGATAATATTGAATTCACATGTGCTAAATGATATATATATATATATATATATATATATATATATATATATATATATATATATATATATATGTGTGTGCGTGTGTATCTGTGTCAGAGTATGTATACTTGTTTCGATATTGTCTAAAAATGAAAATTTAAATATACTATAATAATAGATTATCTAAATCTATATGAATGCCCGAAAGATATAGGACATATAAAGAACTTATACGAGAATTCAGAGACATGCCGGGACATATGAGCAAAAAAACATTCATGAGTGAAATAAAATAATTAAAAACAGATATACTTAGACAGAACAAACTATAAATTGAAATGTCACACTTAAATTATTCAGAACGATGACTGGGGGATAATTAAAAATAAAATAAAACATATAAAATAGTCATGTATATACATAATGCATGATTTGCAGGAGAAGCAGCTACGAAGACAAACGTAATTCCTTTCATACCAGTTTGTTTTAGTTGTCTGTCCTCAATTAACAAAAACACATCTAATTTTAGAATGTAAACTGGATGAAAGGAAAATAGAAGAAATACAAGTAGGCATAATTAAAGAGTATGGAATAGTAGACAATGATAACTTATTGTATGTCAGTAACAAAAAACGCATATTATATAGGTAAAATTAACGGACCTAAAGTATAGATTAGCTTTAAATTTTGCAAATATTATGGACATCAAATAATGACATGCACATGGACAAATCACTTTTGACCCACAATTTTTGTTTGAGTTATTGCTCATTTTGTTTTCTAGCTTATTACCGTTTTTGACACAATCTCATTAGTCTAACTAGTCCCACATTGTGCATTCTTCCGTTTTGTATGCCTTACTGTGAAACTTGGTTCATAATATGGTCATCATCATGAGCTTCAAGTATTGACAACTCTTTAGGCCCCATGTTTGTGAACGAGTTATTTATCTTTTTGGCATAGCTGAATACAATGTATGACATAAGTGCCTGAATGCAATTACTCTTGCAGTTTTCAATGGATTTCTATGAAACGTAGTACATATCATGATCATCATTTGAAGACATGCATGCTGACAAATCAGTTTGCTCGCACTATTTTCAGAAATGTTACGCACTTTTCGCTTACTCCAGGTTCATCTCCATCATGGTTTATGGTTGGCCATAACAGAGCCAGGGGGTATATTTACGTGAGCAAATTGCTCACCATTACACTAGTTCATGTAACTTTTGGTCTGAAGAGCAAACTGACTATGTCTACAATGAGGTTTTCAAGGAGGAATATGGCACTGGATAACACTGAGATGACAAGAACTTGTGAAGCTTGTTTCTTGGAGTTGTTACAAGTTTTGTGTAGGGAACTGAATGATCATGAGGCGTGGAGTATATTAGATGTTTTTATTGTCGCCCATTGTGAACACATTCAGTTAGTACATGCAATTTTATGAGTAATCAGAGCGGTTTCATGGTCTAATGGTCATCTATTCAGTTGAGTAAATACCGGTTAAACATTCCTTTGTTTATATTCCGACTTTATTTTTTCTGCTGTTTTGGACCATATAAAAAGCACTTGATGTCAGTAAAGTTATTATAATAATGAAACTTTTTAAAATTTTGAAAATATGCTGTATGCCAGTGGTAACAATCTGAATATTTATATTTATATTGGTCCTAATTTTGGGTTCAGGTCGGAATCCTTTGTTTGCATTTAATATTTTTTTTAGCTAATAAAAACTGACTTGTACACTCCTGCAAATTAACTGAACAATAAGCAAGCTGATAGCTCGTAAACTAACACTGATTTCAATGTCTGAGGACTCGACTCAAGATTTTACGTGCAGTGTTTTGTCGACATGATAATACAAACAAGATTTTCTTTTTTTTACAGCCCCGTTTCTGAAAATATGACTAATGAATACCTTGAATAATACCAGTTCAAAAACTTATTTGGCATTATATATATATATATATATATATATATATATATATATATATATATATATATAGTATGTGTTGAATAAACTTAGCATTTAAATATATCATCAGAAAAATTAAATCAGGTGCCATACATGATATCAATTCAAGGTATAATGCCATGTTGATTTATGTGCTGCACTTGTCTTGTGAACATGTGAGCTCAAGCATCTAAGAAAATATTTGTGTTTTGTATTATGGTCAAACTCCCAAGAACATCTGAGATGGTTTCAATACACAACAATTAAAAAGATGGAAAGAATGAAATAAACCAACTTATGGTGGTTTCTTGCAAATCCTGTTGGCTGTAGAGCATCAATACCTTCAAGGACCTGTGTTATGTGTGTCTAAACAAGGAGAAAAGAGTCAAATACAGAGTTTTCTGATGAGCAGAGTAAATACAATGATTTATTATTTGTTTGTTTGTTTGTTTTGGGTTTTTTTTTTTTTCTTTTTCTAACTAATTGTTTGAATAGATTATTGAACTTGCTATATCTTTTGCAAATCACTATGTACTTGACGTTTATATGGATTCCCCTGAGTGTTTTGCATTTTGTCTACTTTTAGATCTTGTTCAGTGTCAGATTTTTACTTTTATCATTTTATATGAATAGTAGTTTTCAGTATATAATTATGTCAATTATCATTAATGTTTTTCTTCATTTGTTCATCTATATTTTCATTTTGAATACTTTACTTTTTTTATAAGAATGGCAGCATAGTTGACATCTATCATTAATGTTTTTGTCCGTTTGCTCATCTATACATTTATTTTGTATACCTTAACTTTTTATAGGAATGGCAGTATCATTGTCAGCTATAGAATATTTTGGCTTGTCAGAATTATTCAAGAAATTGACAGCTCTGCAAAACTTACGGAAGTTGAAACTAACCCAGTGGATACAGCAAAGCTGATAAAGCTAATAACTGAGGGGCTGCCAAAACAACTTAGAGCAAATGTGACATACACTTCAGAATTACAAGGTAATTGTCTCTTTTCTCGTGAATCTATCTTATTTGTTTCAGGTCAGTGAAATGTGACATGTGAAGAACCTCCATCTCTGGATGAACTGTTTACATTTCAAATTGAAAAGTTTCCAACTCTGTACCAGAATGTAAAATTTCCAAATCAGAGATAATCAAACTTACTAGTTTGCTTAGCATTTTGTAAAAAATCAAAGATTTTCTTTGAAATGTTATCACTTAATCAAGGAATAATGTTTGATTCAGAGTGAAAATGTAACGAAAATGTGCTGAAAGATACTGAAGTTATTACAGTTTGAATTGGCACATGATACAGATCCATAGCATAAATATTCGCCAAAGGGACAAACTTTTAAAAAAACCACATCCACCTACTCTGACGTTGAACCTTAGCGATAATATTGTTATGCCACTACTTTCATATCTCCAATTTTCTTCGCATAACGTTGTTACTAGTGTGTAGCCATTTTTAGATGGCCTTTGTACAGACTGTAAAAAAAGAAAAAGAAAAATACTTGCACAAACGTACACAGATTATGTCCAAAAAAAAATTGGTACGTTGATTATTACAGATTATATCTCATATTAATGCTTTAGTTTATGGGATTTGTATCTCGATGTGGTGTGGGTATTCCAGACGCGAGGTGATGCCTATAAGGCCATGTCCTTTCGGATTGACTGATCGATTGGAAAGCTCGCCAAACTATACTTTGTTTACCAGAATACTTACACGTCGCAGCCTTGGTTATACCAGAGTAGGCGTTCAAAATTCGGGGGGGGGGGGATAGGGAGTGTAGGGAGTGGGGGGGATTTATCAGATTGAGCCAGTTGAGTAAAGACCGTGGGATAGTGATTTAAAATGTCCTAAAATGTGAAAGGAATAGATATAGAAATGTGAAAAGGAAATATCAACTAAAAAATGTTGATGTGCACAATTTCCGAGCCTGTAAAGTTTGCAACCAAGCATTTCAATTACAACTTTCTCATTCTAAAAAGCATACGAAATAATATATATGTGAACATCTGCTTTAGATACGTGGACATAATATGAAACCCTTTATTTTAAAGTATATAATTTGCCCACATTACTGTTTGTTTAAAAATGGGCTGAGTCTTTGTATGAAATATTAATTTATAAAGCAAGCTTTGAAATAGTGGAGACAAAGCTGATATGCTTCAAATTGTATTTATGTTTTTAAGACTGAGTTTATAACTTGTTAATATAATATTTCTCTTCATCATCCTAAAAATAAAAATACCAGAAGATATCGAATAGATCTGTACTGAATTGTTATCTTTTTCTGGATATTGTTTATAATCAATATGACTACAGTCAGTGGAACCCACTCGTAACTTCCAGAATTGGAAAATCTAAAATTCTGACTAATTTTCCAGACCAGTGAGGTTATAGATTTGGGAAGTGGGATCATGGTGATTGTATAACTTGGTTACAAACATATACTGATCAGATCAATCTGAGGAAAGACACCGACACCATATACAGTGTTCACATTTTATTAATGAAATGTTTTTATCTTGTTTCTTGAAAATCTAGACGAGCAGAGAGCTGCACAGTCAGAAAAAAATGGCAATCTGGTTCCAGCAGTTGTAATACATTTTCTAAGCTTAAGAAATAGAGGAAAATATATTTCATAGTTTGGAAGTCATATATAGGATATGCAAATATTAAATAAATCATGCAAAAGAAAATTACGAGAGAAGTGATGGAATAGGATCAAGGGATTAAAGTCATTATGATAAACTAGAGAGTAAGTTAAAAAAAACAAAAAACTAGTTTGCAACAGTAGTTAAAGATACTGTACTCTAATTTGCAGATAACATGAAATCTACATTTGAAGATGTTGAGTACAAATTACAGGCTGAGAGTTAGAGAATGTGGTCCTTAAAAAACAAAATAGGATGAAACAATAGCAGTTAAAATGGAAGCTCACAAATTAGCTTTAAACAAAGACCATACAAATGTAAACTCTCTGTTTGAAAACGAAAATGCATCTTATGTAGGCAGGCTAGGTTAAATAGCACAACAACTAGAAAACTGGTCTGAAAAAGTATAAAAATTAAAACACGAATAGAGAACAAAAGCTAGAACACAAAACAAAGATCATAGGAATTACAATTTCAGAAGAAATGATTACCAAAGAGATTACTATGGTCTCAAAAATGTAAACATAATACAAATAGATATCAAATATTTGAACAGAAAGATAGTTTAAAAAGATCTTCTAAAAATAAGGTTAATTACCAATTTACAAATTAAAAAAGTCTTGAAAAAATATATCTGGATATCTTTTCCGCATATCAAGTGGCATAGGTCATCCAAGCTTGATTAATCATCAACTTGATGGAAGAGATGCAAACCATGTTAAAAAATATCCCTACATAATAACACTTCCTACAAGCCAAGGTGCTGGGAATGAAATTAAAAAGCTGGCAGAAGATGGAATTATTGCAAAATGTTCACCAAGTCGATGGAATATTACCATTCTAATGGTGACTAAACCTCGTGGTTTAATAGGGTCCTGTTGTGATTTATTTTTCGACGTTTAAACGAATTTATTGCAAAAGATTTTTTTCAAACCCTGACCAGAATTGATGACAGTATTGATCCTTTTTCTGGACTGAAATGGTGGTCTTGTATAGATATGAAATCGGGCTACTAGTAAGTTGCCATTAATGAAACGATAGACATAAAACTGCATTCTCCGTACCGGGAAATGAACAGTATCAATGGGGCAGATCATCATTTGGACTCTGCAATGCACATGAAAATTGTATATGTCTTGTTTTGGTGGCATTTAGGGTCCCTTGTAGAAAACAGTCATTTCATACTTTAATGATATAATTTGAAGAGCATTTCAAAAATTTTAAAATAATTTTTTTTAAATGCTAATTTGAAACTCTATCCAAAAAAATACAACTTGTTTCAAAAAGAGGTTAAATTTTTCAGCCATAATATAAATAAACCTGGTTTTGCCACATGTATAGAACAAATTACAGCAGAAAAAGATTGGACAACGCCTACAACTGTGAAAGAAACCAAAAGCACCCATGCAAACCTACAGTGTAGGTGCTCCTAGGAAAAAGTGGCTATTGATTTTATAGGTTCACTCTCCAGGACTAAATCGGGAAATAATTACTTTATAGACATAGGGGATTATTTTAACAAATGGACAGAGGCATGCCAATTGGAAAAGATTAGCACAAAAACTAAAGCTAATGAAATGAGTGATATCTTTATTACTATCTTTAGAGTACCCCTTCTTGTTAACACAGATTAAGGGACGAACTTCGAGTTCACACTTTTGAAAGAAATATGTAGCATATTGGGAAATGAGTAAACATGAACTTATATTGATATACCCCAAAGTGATGGCATGACAGACAGAGCTAACATAACCATATATAACATGATTTCAGCATTTGTGTCTTCACATCAAGATAACTGGCATGAATTCTTACCTATTTGTGATGATGGCATATAGATTAGCAGTACACAATGCAACCGGAATAACTCCAAGTATGATGACATTTGGTTGTGAAATAACCTTTCCAATTGACTTGGTATCTGGAGAGCATAAATAAATGAGAATGATAATGAAAAATGATACAAGACCGAGTATACAAATGATCAAGAAAAATAAAGTGAAGAAGTACATGAGTTTACAAGAAAGGCTATATGTGTCTAGTACATGCACGAAAGACACACAAATAAATGTTAATAAATACAAGCAAATGATGTTGTTTGGTATTATAATCCAACCATCAAAATTGTGTTAAACCCGACGTTACAAACATCGTGGAAAGATCCCGATCAAATCCCGAAGAATGTCAATGATGCATTATACAGAAAAAATGTGGTCATAGGCAGAAACCAAACGTTCCGCAACACGATAAACTGAGGCTATATGAAGGTACACGTTTACGGCAGTGGTTTACCCGACTGTGGAGGAAAGAAAGCAAAAACAAGAATAAGTCTCCAGTGAGGTTACATTATGCTGTTTTGACATGCCCCGCTAAGAAATGTTCATGACCACAGGTAATTGATACATTGTTTTATTGTCGTCTGCTTATAGTGTGATAGGGTACACCACTGATCAGTGAACATGGGTCGCAAGTCTATTAAACGCAGTACTGGCATTAAAATAACTGATTGTGGATTTACAACAAGAAATTCATAGAAAATTGTGAAATTGAGAAGTTGTTATTAATTCCGTTTCTGCTATTGGGAGTGTAATCATGAATGTTTCGTTGAGAGACAGCGATGAGTAGACGTGACGAAGGCAGCCTATTGAAATATATGAGGCCAATCGTGTAAGCGTTTTGCAGGATATAACCGATGAATTTATTTAATATAGGATTGACCAAGTTCATTATGTTCCTGTTCAGTAAGTTTTGCAAAGATAATAAGATGATTCATCCAGTGGTTAGAAAAAAGATTTTCACATACAAAAGAGGCTTTTGTGGTGCTTAAAACGTAGAAGATTGAATAGTGACTAGTGAAGTCAAATACTATTTCGTAATGAATGAAAATTTGATTTTTGGGACAAAATCAGCGTGTTTTTATTTGGCGATCTTCAAAGAAAGCATACCATGCCGAGTGCATGGGTCGTCTCCTGCAATGGTAGTGTTAATAATGATTTGGGGTTGCATCACTTATTGCAGTGTGGGACTTTGTGTAAGGTCGATAAGAACATTAGTGCTAGAAATATCGTAACTTTCCTGATCAACGTCTTTGGCCAGGTTTAACCAAACATGTTAGTGATAAACCAAACCGTTTCCAGGACAATAACGCCCAAATACATCGGGCTTGTATTCTATGAAGCACTTAGTTTTTGTGGGCCTCAAATTTCGTTGTTTGGGTAGAAAATACATATTTTTGGGTATCTAATTTCGCGGATCTATCATTTATTAAAAAAAAATAGTCAAAAAAAGGAACAATGCATATGTCTCTGTCAGATATTATACCGGTATTCATTTCACCGCTTATGCAAGCAAACAGGTTTAATCCGTACTGCGTTAATTAAGTTGAGTAATTAAGTTATTCATTGCTAATATCTGGCGTAAATGCAGAGATCTTACATCAAAAAAATGCCTTCTTCTTGTTCCAAACATGTCTGAGCTAACACATGTAATACCACTATGATAATCTTAAATAATTAGGTTATATGTGTTCCTAAAGACCGCTATAAAATAATAAAGGTCTCACTAATTAGGAATTAGGCGCTTAAACAAAGCCAATGACTGTTAACCTGACAAGCCAGCCAAAATCGCCCCGAAGTAAACCCCTTGCTGCTAGATGACCTTGACAGAGACTTCCAAAATTAGATCCGTACAGTTTGGTTGAATGGCGGTGTTAATACTGCACATATTGTGACGGCTGATGCTGAAGGACTTGTTACTAAATACTGTATCATGTGTGGTATTTAGAAGGTGATTAATCAGTTAAATAAACTGCAGGACAGTGGAGATTTTCATTCGGATCAGGTTTCGGTTGACCTGAAAACATATACCCTAAAGAAAATTGACGTAAAGTGGATATTTGTGCACACATGACAAAATAGCAATTACGAGCGACCTGATTGAAATGAGATTTGAGTTAGCTGGACTAATCTGCTGACTGTTTATTTAGCAGTTGGTTGCTATGTGCAAAAAGCAGAAATGTATTTATCAATATGAATAATATGTGCTTTGGGAAATACTAAAGGACACATACAGTGAGTAAATCTGTTGTATTACTATACATAAGGTAGCGTCATTACAATCTTACACGAGTTTTCATGTTCATGGAATTTTTGGATTCGAATGAAACCAAATTAATCAATCAGTTTCAGTGTTCCTCGTCACTTGTACTTATCCAAACTAATATTTCACATTTTCAGCAGTATAGATAGCAGTAAAACAGAGAAACGTGTGACATCTTTCAATTGCATATCACGGAGTGAGGTGGGGGGGATGGCAGGATGTCGACTTCGTTGATAATTCGTTGTGACTTTAGATTTGTGGTACAGCTCATCAACGGAAACCACACAAACTGGACCTTCACGAATTTAAAGTGTCTCACAGTAGTTAATAAGTTCTAATGAAATAAATAGCATTGTATTCATTACATGGCCGGCACAGTGAGAGAACGAGAGACAGAGATACAGACAGACAGATAGAGATATATTTCTTTTTTTATGTTGTTTTGCTACATCAAATTTTTTGCTTACGTCCACCATTTGTGGCTTTTTCGGGAATACTTATGATACGGCACTGTACATAGTAAAATTGGACAAGATAACAGACCATCAGAAAATCATTCTACTCTTTTACTCAGCGTAGCTCTGCTCTTGAGATATTAGTAGGTTATTACGTTACAAATCACGCATAGCTACACTTGAGAGTGGGCAGTTGTCAATCACAATTTGTATTATACAACGATTGTCTGGCATGTGGTGCTAGGCAGCTGAAGCTTAAGGATTTGACTGTTGCTGCTTATCGGAGAAATTAGGGTAAACCATTATTATAAACGAGAAACATTGGTTGCTTCTTATGTTGGTAGCATCAGATAGTGGGACAGATACTGTGAATTCATATATTTCCATAGGTATCAAGTTGTGAAAAATTACCTTTCTTTTGACATTTTAATTCGTGTATTAAGGAGAGGTGAACATTATTTCCCCATAATAACCATTAGTTTTTGGGTCCTTCAAATCGTGATTTGCAGCAACTATGAAATCAACGAAAACTGGTACCTAATGAAACGTAGTGCATGAATAGTATTCAAACTAAACCCATTTTATGACTTGTACACTGTTGTTGCTAGAACGAGTGTGACACCTACTATCTATCAGACATATCGTACACTTAACTTTTTGTTTGCAATTTCTACCGTATAAATATAATTGTCCTCTCTTTCAAGAGATGCAGCCAAACACAATTCACTAATTTTGTCTTAGTCAATAACATATTGTATAATTGGAAGGACAGGTTTGTATTGCCTTAGCAAATACATTGAAATAGTTCCACAAATGTGATTCGATATGCTATGACAGAGTATATCGCTTAATTAGTATTCAAAAATTAATCTAAATGCATATTCCTATTTATATATGATCTGTCAAGAAATGTTCATTGAACAATTTTATGATACTTCCTTGGGAGTTTGACTAAGTGGATTAAATGTGTTTGCCCAAGTGTATGTATGTCTCCTTCGTTTTTAAGGTAGCGGGCTGCTTTCACTGCTATTTTACATGATCTCCGTAAAATTAATAATTGCCTTATTTTACAGTGGCAGAATTATCGCAAGGTAAATATGAAAGTAGGTCACTCTGACATATAAATGCAGGCCAAAATTAATTGTCAGATCAAATTAAATTCTAATTTCTTCACATATATTTATCAAATAACCACTAACTAAGCATCACGATGTGTTAGAAATAATGCATTGTCAGCTACAGTACATTTTAACTCTGGTTTACATGATTGAGTACACTTATAGAGAAAATAGAAGAAGAAAATCCGTTTTTGACATTATTCATCATATTGAAATTATCATTCTGTTCACAGATGTGACATCAACCACAGCATCTCCAACAACTGCGTCTGTAAAAGCACCTACAAACACAACTACAACAACTACCAAAGAATCAGCCACTACTGCCGTAACTGCATCCAATACGCATTGGCCAACAACCAACACTACACTAAAACCTACAACCAAAACTACACCAGCTAGCAAAGAGCCAACAATTATTACAACAAATTCATCCACAATCAACACATCCACGACACATGCGCCGATGACAACATCAAATCCATGTCAAGTATATGGTGAGTGTTATAGATCCGGCTTTTTAAAAATGTTTCTAAATTAGGAAGAAATAAAAATAAAAAATGGATATCATTCAACCTTGTTGGATATGGTTACATCCTTTGCCGGGAAATTTTTTTTTTTAGATCTTAAGTTTAAGCTGTTGGAGAACAATTAATAATAAAGTTCTCAAAATCAGAATGATGGGCTTGAGATAATTTGTTAAGACAATGCAATAAAATGAAAACAAATCAATACTTATTTGTGACTGGAATATGTCATCTTGAATATTAATTTGAAAGGTGAAACTATCAGGTCATTTTAGCCAACCACCATGACTATTCAGACCTGATATACATATATATATTGTATTTTTCTGAATCTGAGAGTTTGTAATAGTTCAGTCATGTGTTCAATGTGTTAGTTAAGATTGTAAACACGCTTCTATTTTGTGTATTAATTAAAATTGTACACATCTTCTTTTTCCTGGTATTAATTAGGGGTTTGCACACTTTTATTTTCAGGATAGTAATTAGGGTTTTACATACTTAGCAATACCCAAATAGTGTCATACCTTTACAAATAAGAGTAAAGACTACAACGCAATGTCATTGTTTCGGTGTTATTTGTTCAATGCAGCATATACATTAGTTGCACAGGATAATGATGATAAGACATGCTGCTGGTATGATCACTGCCAAAGTACCAACCCATATTTTAATCTTGACAAAGATCTACTCTACAGGTCGCATATATTGTAAACGATTTATGTACCGATCACGTTCACAAAAAGGATAACATATCGAAAACTAATGCTTCAATTCAACATTGGCATGCGCTTTAGAAAGGGTATACTTTTATCAACATTTTGGTCTTTGTTCAAGGACACAGTCATAAAAAATATCCATAAGATATTTGGTTACAGTGTTTTTTTGTGTGTTTGTTTTGTTTATTATTTTTCCATTTGGTTTCATTTCCTAAACCTTGCAGTGAATTTTATTGATTCTTTGAATCAGTATAAGGCTAAGACTATTCATTCTGTAACATACTTGCTCAAACTTGTGACCTTGTGATCAAAGTCTTTGAATTTGTTAAAAAGCTTTTTTAAATTCTGCCAAAAACTCCTGTTACGTATCTGAGGGAATGGAAACTGTTTAAACTGAATACATTTGATAATGTTTTTAATTCTGAATCATTAAATATATTTTAAACATATTTTCCAATATAATATGTGAATAAAATGGGATAACAAAAAGTCGGGGTATAAGATTCAACAAGCAACCGTTACTTACTAGATGGAGTAACGTCCCTTTGCTGTAGTGGAATCCTACTCACATTGATGAGTCAGAAAGCAAACTAAACTTCACTAATATTCATATGATGCGTTTTTCTTTTTGCGCTTGAATAGATGAGGGCATATCACATTTAGGATGTTTACATTAAACTCTAATTAAAAGGTAAAATTGAAACACAAATTTCACTTAATTACATTTCTTTAATTTGTATTTATTTCAGACATAGTTGCTACCAATAACCATTGTCATCGTTTTCGTTGGTCAATAGTTTATAATATATTGATTTAATTGAGATAATATGTTTCTTCCAGGAAAACTTACCCCAAACAAGTCACATGCATTTATAAGTGTTTATTTTATGCAGGTTTTGACAAAAATAAGGACAATGTGCTTATGTTAGAATTATGGCTAAGACGGTACTTGATTTCCATGTCAGGCTGTTCTCAATATTTGGTTCGATGTTTGAATAACTAAACATGCATAGATCTTCGCCAGTTATGCAACATACTCTATGAATGCCCTGATGGTTCTGATGAATCTTAGGACTATGTAGTATGTCTTCTTTAAATGTGTGGAGTCACAACGGCTCAATGGTTAGCATGTTGGGCTCTGTATCAAAAAGGTGCTGGCTTGAATCCTACGTAAGCAGGACTGGATTTGGCTGCAGTGGTGTGTATCTGGGCAAAGCATTTTACCCCAGTTGCTTAAGCATGATATGACCTTTCCCACATTGATGTGCCTTTTAAGATTAATTAACAACAACATCCTTTAAATAGGGTATCCGTCTTGTCCATTCTTCTCTCCTTCCATGTTTAATTCATCTTTCCGTCAATTTATCAAATCAGCTATAATGGATAGGGTTTACTATTTACGTCAGTATCTTATACACTGCTGATCTTTTTCTGTGTATACAAATGTACCACAACACCTTCCTGTCCATAATTGGTTAATGTGAGTTATTATATATAGCTCATACATATGTGGCTTCAAGGTATTTGACATTCATGTTTATGATCATAAGGATCCCTTCACTCCGTGTTGGAATTATAATCTCTATCTAGGTAACTAATGCAACAACCCTTAATGAGGGATTATTTTATTGGGATTTCACTTGTAGCCTTTAATGATGTTATTATATCCTTTTGAGTTGTAACTGTGTGAGCTTGTTTTTTGTGTAATCATCTGGATAAAGTGTCTAAACCAAACTTGTATTGCTCCACACCAATAGTGGCAGGGGTTATGCTCTTGCCCTTGTGCGTCTTTCGCATTCGTCATATTGTGCATTTCAGGTAGTTTTCAGGTATTAGGTGAGAGGTTATATATATATAATGAATGTAATGTTTAGTGTTCTGTGGCGGGTTGGTACGAGTCTTTATTGATGAGATACCACAAAAGAAGTAGCAACACTTTCTCGCTAACACAGCATTTTCCATTCCATACATATTTCCTGTTTGGAAAGTATATTTGTATAATCTGTAAGAATAAATAAAATATAAGGTGAGGATTTCATACAGATTTGATGATCAATAGAGAATTTATAATAATATCAATTGCCATATGTTTATTGACCCGTTACCGTGTCTAAGAGTTTTAAGATGCCTCTACTGCATTTCAGTGGAAGTGCATTTCAGTGGAACTGCATTTCAATACCTTCATCAATTCACATATAAGTGACTTTTGACACCAGTTGTAAGCCTCAGCCATTTTGAGCTTCTTTTCCTAGCGTCACCTTCATCGAATATCCCGTATCAAACCTACAGACATTGAGAACCATTTTCATGGTGTAACATCACGTAGTTGCTTTTAGAGATTAATTAGCAATCTGATCATTAATAAATGTAGTTGAGTCCGATTCAATTTTAATTCAATACTGGAGGCCACAGACTTCGATTGGATTTTTTAAGAGAATTCGGATGATGAGAATTACAACACTGAAGGCTTCCATCAGTATAGGCTTCCTTATTGATATAGGCAATTCTGATTTTGATAATTTGTCAGATTTGGATGATTCAAGTGTTATAGGAAGGCCATAATTAATCATACAACTTATCACGCATACAGGTCAAATGTGCCACAGAAATTTGATGTAAATAAATCATCACTTTTTGATCGGTTTCCGCTAATATTTAAACCTGACATGTTCGCAGAAGACACGCAGACAACTATGCATGATGAAACATGGGGCAACAGGGTTTAAACTACAGTCAGTGGATGGTGACCACACCTGAGGAAATTATGGGCTTCAGTTACTTGTCTGAGACATATGGGTATTGGTCTACAGACATGTGTTTGGCAAAGTTGTCTTTCACAACATTATGACATGTAACCGGTTTCAAACGTTGAACCAGTACTTTCTTGTGTCTAACAGAGATAATGAGCCACTATGAGATACTCCAAACATTTTACAGCGTATACTAAGTTAGGCGGATCACTGAATATTTTGCTGATATATTCCTTAATGCAATTTGTCCAGATAGATATATTTGAATGAAACTAAGATTAAATTCTCTTAACATCCCTCCTTGTGCCTTCTTTAAAGCCAATACAACAGGTATCAAAATTAGAATTCTTTGCTATGTCGTGACAGCTACTTATCATACTTTGGCAAAACAGCTAACAATAGCAACAATGAATATGGCCTTGCTTGCAATGAAGAATCAAAGATGACTGACAACTTGCATGGCTAAAACCATCATTTATATGTTTGACAACTTCTTTGCTCGCATCGATCGTTTAGAAGATTTGCATGTAAATGGCTTTGATGCATGCGGTACACTCGTGGTAAACCAAAAGAGCTTTCTCACATCTTTAAAGAAACCTCTGGCGGTGAAAATATTGAGTGATTGCAAAATCGCTCAGAAGGAGATACAAATCTAAACACATCGGTCTGGAGAGACAAGAACGCTACAATGTTCACAGGCGTGTTGACCACAACAATGAAGCTATAATAAATAATCGTAAAGGTAGACCTTCATAACCAAATAGGAAGGACCTCCTTGAGATGGGGAAAATATTTCTTTTTGGCGTATCTTGAAGTGTACAATTGTCAATGCCTTCATTCTCTATCGATGTGCCTCCAAACTCCAAACAAACAGGAAATGACACTCTCCCTTTTTGACTTCAGAATAGAGTTAGTATGGGAATTGATAGTGGGATACATCAAGCATACAGGGTTAGATATGGTGGAAATATTCATGGTTACATCAGTGTCTGTCTAATTTGACCTAAGCAACGCTATCACTAACATCTAAAACAGCTGAAAGAGAAGCAAGATAGTATGTATGGGTATTCAGTGTGTGTAGTGTGCGTCTGTACATGGATGGTTTTCATAACATATTTAATAATATGTGAACTTTATGCACATCAGTTCAATTTACACGTTATACAGAATAATACAATGAAATGTTAATTCTAAAGTGGCTTTTCTATCTGTCCTCTTTTTGTTCTTGTTTAAGATTTCCTAATTTTATTTTATCACTCTTGTAGGATTTTTTGTTTCTATGCATTATTATAGTTAATAATTGTACTGTCATACTGGTCATTGAAATTCGCGTTAATAATATATAATACAATATTAATAATATTTAATAAAAAACAATAACAAACAAAGTCCCAATTAAAACGTTGGCAATAATTCCTCTTTTTCAACACTATATCATCTTCTTTGCTCTCTGTTTAATAGGGCTACCTCTGACTTGCCATCTCCATAACTCTTTTGTACTGTACATTCCAGAGATTTTATAAACTCGATCATTTATTATTAGAGATGGGTACCACAGAAAATTGTGTACCGAGGTAAATAGCGGCATGTCCAAATATACCGTGATACGGGCAACAGTATACTGAAATTATATTAGGAAAAAAAAAGGTAATGTTCTAGGGCCGGGGCCTGACACTTTTTTAAAATTTCCGTCTGTCAATAGCTGAAAATAATATCTTTGCTCTGAATTATAGCAAAACAACACCATTTGATAGCCATTATATGATTGAAAAATACGTTATCTTAAGACAAAATAAAACAAAATATTTCGGTTCAAAA
This sequence comes from Margaritifera margaritifera, assembly GCA_029931535.1. Taxonomy (NCBI): domain Eukaryota; kingdom Metazoa; phylum Mollusca; class Bivalvia; order Unionida; family Margaritiferidae; genus Margaritifera; species Margaritifera margaritifera. The sequence continues at coordinate 108,603 of JAQPZY010000815.1, read as the reverse complement.
AGAAAATCGCAGCCCCCACCCCCGAAAATAAATTGTCAGTGTTTTATAGTAGATGGACTTGCTATGTGTATGCTAATTACTGTATACGTTGTAATCTAAAAACTGTAAATAATGTAAGATTATTAAGCTTCCAATATTGCTGACACCCTGTGAAAGACATTGTGCTGACATTAGTGAGCATGTTGACAAAAATAGCAAATGGTGACACTGAAGCCTACAATTTACTAGATAACCTATTAATGTAATAGGCATGGAAACTTTGAGTGAGATGTAAATACCTGGGCAAGATATTTATCAGAACGGGCCAGTAAACATAAAACACGCTAACTCAACAAACGAGAAAATATTTAGTGGACTTTAAAAATTACCTCATAATCAAACAGATGAGAACTGCTCTCCTGATACTCTTAGGATCATTCTGTGTCTTACAAAGGAATGCATGTACTTTACGCATTAACATATGGGCTAGTAAATAATGAAAAATGACATTTCCAAAAGTTGTATTTGGCCCGAATATTGGCCACCACGTTGGCATATGTGACACGTGTTAAACTTGTGATTAAAGGATCGTAACTATAATTATATGTGTAAAATATTCAAAATTAATTTCTGACAAATACAAGTGTTTTATAAAAATAATAATACAATTTGTTGAATCGTAACAAGATTGTTCGGGGATTTCCGTACATTCCTTACTAATGGAAACTACCGAAGTACCGGTACAGTGACAAAGTACTGTAGTACGTACCACCGAAAGCAAATACAGCGGTAAAGCGGTATACCTTAAATACCGCGCCCCTCTATGTATCATCTACATCATATATTATCCATCATCTACTAATCTATTAAAACGAAGAAAGAAACAAATATGCAGAGTAAAGTACTAAAAGAAATTAGCTGTAAAGTTTAAAAAGTGTTGCACACTTTGTGATCACCTCCACTTGGTTTCTCTTTTTTGTATTTAGCACATCAAACATTTTTGTTATGCAGCCATAAAGATCAGGTTTTGCTCAAAGAATTTTTTGTAGATATGTACTAGAAGGGAAAAACTGTTTAAACGTTGGTTGAAATGAGTTTTTACTACACTGCTCAAACTGTCATAGGCAAGTACATAATAATCGAGACATACGGTCTTTATTGACAGACGCCAAAAAGTTTTTTTTTTCCTCATTTTCCAAATCTTGTGAACAAAGAAAATTATTCACAGCAAACTCCTAACGCTTATATATCATGTAAAACAGAGACATCTTGATTTAAGAAGCTTTTTTGCATTAGATATTTATGTAAAACAATGGTTGATAATCTGAAAATGACAGTTATTAACGGTCTTTTATAGGCATCACAGATCGTCATTTTTGTTTTCCAAATACCAGGTACTGCATTAAATTAAATGAAATTACCGTTCTGTTTGTTAACAAAAACTGTCACGTTCTTATTTAATGTGTTTGAAAATTAGGGTCAGAAATAAATGTACCGACCGTGACAGTATCCATATTTAAGGGTGTCCTAAAAAATATGATAAAGACCCAGTCTCTAATACAACCGGTTAGCAGTACTCCGGATTTTCAAATATTGCACGCCGCTTGTGTTTTTTATTATTTTTAGTATATATATATTGTTATGTATGATGTTTATATAATATTATATATATTTTAGGAAATTATAAATGTTTCTTCACTTTAATATTTGCTTAAATCTTTATGTTTATTAGGAAAAACATGTATAACTAGTGTCCTTGAATTAGGTTGTTTTGATCAATATGTTTTCTCAATTTGAAGGTCAAGGTTGATTTTGTTTACAGTTAGAATTCCATTAAGATGACTCATATTCTAGAACATTGTCATGTGACCAATCTTTATATATACCATGTTTGGTGGACATTTTTTCAGTTTTGACATTACCATCAGTCTTGTAAAGAGCTATTACAGTTGTGAAAATTCATTCCAAATTCTAAGAGAGGAATTATTTTAATTATTCATTGGATTATTAACAGTGCTCATAAACTTTTGGATTTTGGATTTTGATTGACAATTTTGGAATTTATGTGAACTTATTCAGAGATTTTGGATTACTTCATTTTGACTTCAGCACATCAAGATTTCTAGTACATCAGGACTTTGGAGACCATTAGCACATAATAACATTCAAGGACACATTCTATATTTAGGACTTGTGATTAGAACAATCATTCTTATTGGATTATTAGGATACATAAACACATTACTGTAAGTGACTTTTTGATTTCTCATTTTAATTATCTAGTAATAAATTGCTTGTTGATTTTTACTTGATTTGTTGGTTTCACTTTCTTTCTGTTACATTTTTCTTAGACCATAGAGTCGTAACAGAAATTGGGGGCCGTTCCGGGATCTGAATTTCATTAAAGCATATTAGAGATATTAAATTTATCTTTGAAATTCATATTGATTTTGTCTCTGAATTTTTTTTGTCTTTGGCAAAGATTTTAAATAGAGAAATTTGTTTTGTGTAAAACCAACAAGCATTTACAATGGCATCTAATGTTCAGAATTTCATTTCAAAACCTACCCAGGAGGGGTTAGAGTGCATGAGAAAGGATGAGTTGCTCGAGCTTGCCAGAAAATACAGTCTATCTGAGGCAAAAGTATCATTGACAAAACAGGAGATAAAGATTATTTTGATTCAGTATTTAGTAGGAAAGGGAATTTTTGATAGCAGTGCTTTAAGTTTGAAGAGAAAGCCTGTATCTGGTTCTGACAGGAAATTAAGGGAATTAGAGTTAAAGAAACAGATTGATTTAGAATTGGCAAAGCTTCAGATTCAGAGAGAGAGAGAGAGAAAGAAGAGAGGCAGATCCAAATGCAGAAAGAAGAGAGGCAGATCCAAATGCAGAAAGAAGAGAGGCAGATCCAAATGCAGAAAGAAGAGAGGCAGAGGGAGAGAGAAAAAGAAGAGAGGCAGTTGGAGAGAGAGAAAGAAGAGAGACAAATGCAGATACAGATGGAGAGAGAGAAAGAAGAGAGGCAAATGCAGATGCAAAGAGAAGAAAGGGAAATGCAATTTAAATTAAGAGAATTAGAACTGGCAAACAGAGCACACTCCACTCCTTTAAACACAAGTTCAGGTTTTGATGTTACTAGATATATTAGGTTAGTACCCCCTTTTCAGGAAAAAGAAGTAGATAAATACTTTCTTCATTTCGAGAAAATAGCTGAAAACTTGAAATGGCCCAGAGAGCATTGGACTTTGTTATTACAAAGTGTACTTATTGGCAAAGCTCGTGAAGTCTACACTTCACTGTCAGTACAACAAAGCACTGATTATGATGTGGTTAAGGAGTACATCTTGAAAGCTTATGAGTTGGTACCAGAGGCATATCGACAAAGGTTTAGGAATTGTAGAAAAGAAACTGGACAAACTCGTGTCGAATTTGCAAGGGATAAAGAACAACTATTTGATAGGTGGTGCTCAGACAAGAAAGTTGATCAAGCTTATGATAACCTCAGACAGCTCGTATTAATTGAAGAGTTCAAGAGGTGCATCCATAGTGATGTTAAAACCGATCTTGACGAGCAGAATGTGGAAACTTTGGAAAATGCTGCTCGTATGGCTGATGATTATTCCTTGACTCACAAAATTTCATTTGGCAATAAGTCGTCCTCTCAGCAGTTTTCTGGTAAAAAACCATTTCAATCTCATTCGAGTACTTCCAAATTTCACAACAGCACAACTGTTAGGAATCAAACATCTGATAAGACTGATCAGAAATCCTTATCTCTTCCTACGTGCACTTATTGTAAAACGAAAGGGCACGTTATTTGTGATTGCTTCAAGTTGAAAAAAAAGCAACAGGGAAAAGACAGAGCTTTTCCAAATGCTCTTATTTCTACGAGGTCAAGGTCACGGTCTTGTATTGAAAGCAATACATTTGTTGGGTCAAACAAACCCCAGTCTGATTCTATTTTGGAGGCTTATGAACCATTCATGTCAGAAGGTTCTATATCACTTATTGGTGATTCTGCCAAACCTATCCCAATTAAAATATTAAGGGACACTGGAGCTTCTCAGAGTCTTTTATTATCAGGTACTTTGCCTTTGTCTCAGGAGTCTTCTTCAAGTGAAAGTGTTCTTGTTCAGGGAGTAGAGTGCGGCTTTGTAAATGTTCCTCTTCATTGTGTAAATTTGGCATCAGACTTAGTTTCTGGACCTGTGACTGTTGGGGCAGTGACTTCTTTACCCATAGAGGGTGTTCATTTATTACTAAGCAATGACCTAGCTGCAGATAAGGTTGTGGTTAATCCACTTGTAACTGACAAGCCTTGTTTGGATCAGAAAGTTGATCCTGTCGAAACTGAAATCCCTGATTTGTACCCTGCTTGTGCAGTTACTAGAGCTATGGCAAAAAGAACTCTTGAGATTGATGTTGATCAGGATATTATTCCTTTAGCTGACACATGTATTGGTCAGTTTTTTGATGAGGTCACCTTTTCCTCAGGTATTGATCAATCAAATGGTATTGATCACAGTGATCCTCTTTTGGCAACTCATTCTCTTTGTCCTACTCAGGATGACAAACGACAATCTCTTGTCGCTGAACAGGAGCAAGATCCCGAGATATCTTGTTTGTTTCAGAGGGCTATTAGTGAAACTGAAGCCACACAAGTTCCAGTGTGTTACTTTGTGAAAAATGGGGTCCTTATGAGGAAATGGAGACCACCTGATGTACCCGCTGGTGACGAGTGGTCAGTGAGCTATCAAATTGTTGTTCCTAAGTCATATCGACAGGAAATTCTTAATTTAGCCCATGAAACTCCTTTGGCTGGTCATTTAGGAGTCCGTAAGACTTATCACAAGATCTTGAATCATTTTTATTGGCCGAAACTCAAAAGTGATGTTTCTAAATACTGCAGATCTTGTCACACTTGTCAAATGGTAGGAAAACCCAATCAGAAGATACCTAAGGCTCATCTGCAACCTATTCCTGCATTTGATGAACCATTTAGTAGAATAATGGTAGACTGTGTTGGTCCTTTACCTAAAACCAAGTTAGGCAACCAATACTTGTTGACCATCATGTGTGCATCTACAAGATTTCCAGAGGCAATTCCTCTGAGAAATATAAAAACTAAAACTATTGTGAAAGCTTTGGTGAAGTTTTTTACACTTGTTGGCCTTCCCAAATCTGTCCAGTCAGATCAAGGGTCAAATTTTATGTCTGGAATTTTCCAACAAGTTATGCATGAATTAGGCATCCAACAGTTTAAATCTTCTGCCTATCACCCTGAAAGTCAAGGTGCTTTGGAAAGATTTCATCAAACTTTGAAGAATATGATTCGATCATATTGCTTTGATACAGAAAAGGATTGGGATGAGGGTGTTCATTTGTTGTTGTTTGCTGTTAGGGAATCAGTTCAAGAGTCGTTGGGTTTTAGTCCCTTTGAACTAGTTTTTGGTCATACTGTCCGTGGACCATTGAAATTATTGAAAGAGAGACTTCTTTCAAATGAAGACGCAAAGATTAATCTTCTTGATTATGTTTCTGATTTCAAATACAAGTTGTCAAAGGCCTGTGAAGTAGCAAGAACTAATCTTCACACTACTCAGTCAAATATGAAATTAAGGTATGACAGAAATTCACAGGAAAGGAGTTTTAAACCTGGTGACAAAGTTCTGGCTCTCTTTCCCATACCTCAGAATCCTCTTCAGGCTAAATTTTTTGGTCCTTATACCATTGAAAAGAAAGTAAAAGACTTAAATTATATCATTAACACTCCTGGGAGACGGAAACAGAAACAACTTTGTCATATAAATATGTTAAAGGAATATTTTGACAGAGATAGCTCAGCTAATTATTCAGTTAATTTAGTTGTACCTGTCCCACACAGTGAAGATATCAACGATGGAATACGATCAGACTATAGTGACTCTGGTATAACCAATCTTCGGAATTCAGAAATATTGAACAACCTAGACCAGAAACTTTCACATCTACAACAACAGGAAGGAAATGAACTAAAACAGCTATTACATGACTATGAGCACTTGTTTCCTGATGTTCCAACACGAACAAGAAAAATTTATCATGACGTTGACATTGTAGATTCTGCGCCTGTGAAACAGCATCCTTATAGGATGAATCCTCTCAAACAGAACTATCTGAAGAAAGAAATTCAGTATTTACTGGAGAATGATTTCATAGAACCAAGTAAAAGTAACTGGAGTTCACCATGTATTCTTGTTCCCAAGCCAGATAATACATTCCGTATGTGTACTGACTATAGAAAAGTCAACAGTGTCACCAAAACTGATTCATTTCCAATCCCAAGAATGGACGATTCCATTGATAAAATTGGAAATGCTAAATATGTCACCAAGTTTGACCTTTTAAAAGGATTCTGGCAAATTCCACTGACGGAAAGGGCAAAAGAAATTTCAGCATTTGTAACTCCAGATGGACTTTATCAATATAAAGTCATGCCGTTTGGAATGAAAAATTCGCCTGCAACGTTTCAACGTCTGATGAACATGATAACATTTGGTCTTGATAATTGTGACGCTTATATCGATGACGTCATTATCTACAACAACACCTGGGAAGATCATTTGGAAACCATTCGAAAATTCTTTGATCGACTCAGCGATGTGAATCTGACAATTAATTTGAGCAAAAGTGATTTTCGCCATGCTTGTGTCACATTTTTAGGACATATTGTGGGACAAGGTCAAGTTAAACCTATAGAAGCTAAGGTCAAAGCTATCTCTGAATTTCAAGTTCCAATTTGTAAAAAGCAACTGATGCGATTTCTAGGTATGGTTGGATATTATCGGAAATTTTGTTCCAATTTTTCCAAAATTGCTGAACCTTTGACAAGTTTATTGAGTAAGAAAACCAAATTTCATTGGTCTGACAAGTGTCAGGAATCTTTTGACAAGTTAAAGGCCATGCTTAAGAATGCACCAGTTCTTTCTGCACCAAATTTTAGCCAATCATTTAAATTATCTGTTGATGCAAGTGATGTAGGGGTTGGTGGAGTATTGATTCAGGAAGACAAAAGTGGTGTGGATCACCCTGTGTGTTATTTTTCTAAAAAACTAAACAAGCACCAGAAAAATTATTCCACAATTGAGAAGGAATGTTTGGCTTTGATATTGGCTTTACAGCATTTTGAAGTGTATGTTACCTCAGCTCTTTCTCCAATTATTGTGTACAGTGATCACAATCCCCTTACTTTCATCAACAAAATGAAAGATAAAAATCGGAGATTGTTGAGATGGAGTTTGATATTGCAGGAATATAATATTGACATCAAACACATCAGGGGAAAAGACAATGTAATTGCAGATGCACTATCACGGGCCTAGAAATGTAATATTGCTTGATGTAATTAAGTCCAGTATCATAAAACATGTTCTTATGTAATTTTGGTTATTATAGTATTAGATGTATATTCAAAAGAAAGCTTTATTACATAAATCTTTCTTTTTCTTTATGAGGGGAGGTGTTATGTATGATGTTTATATAATATTATATATATTTTAGGAAATTATAAATGTTTCTTCACTTTAATATTTGCTTAAATCTTTATGTTTATTAGGAAAAACATGTATAACTAGTGTCCTTGAATTAGGTTGTTTTGATCAATATGTTTTCTCAATTTGAAGGTCAAGGTTGATTTTGTTTACAGTTAGAATTCCATTAAGATGACTCATATTCTAGAACATTGTCATGTGACCAATCTTTATATATACCATGTTTGGTGGACATTTTTTCAGTTTTGACATTACCATCAGTCTTGTAAAGAGCTATTACAGTTGTGAAAATTCATTCCAAATTCTAAGAGAGGAATTATTTTAATTATTCATTGGATTATTAACAGTGCTCATAAACTTTTGGATTTTGGATTTTGATTGACAATTTTGGAATTTATGTGAACTTATTCAGAGATTTTGGATTACTTCATTTTGACTTCAGCACATCAAGATTTCTAGTACATCAGGACTTTGGAGACCATTAGCACATAATAACATGCAAGGACACATTCTATATTTAGGACTTGTGATTAGAACAATCATTCTTATTGGATTATTAGGATACATAAACACATTACTGTAAGTGACTTTTTGATTTCTCATTTTAATTATCTAGTAATAAATTGCTTGTTGATTTTTACTTGATTTGTTGGTTTCACTTTCTTTCTGTTACATTTTTCTTAGACCATAGAGTCGTAACAATATATATATATATATATATATATATATATATATATATATATATATATATATGTGTGTGTGTGTGTGTGTGTGTGTGTTTTGCAGTACCGACATTGAGTACTTGTAGCATTTTTGAGGCGATGCAGTTTCGCTTATTGGTTATGAATATTGCAAGAAAAACCACCCACCCCCACCCGCCGCCATATAACTGGCTAAACAGTATACAGTGAGTGAAACATGTGAAGATTTTGCATTCCCTGGCTAATTTGGAGCTGCTAATCAGTTGAATTTTAATGTTCGATGATTGGTTTCATCAATACTGATCAAGCTATGATTTTAATGATTGATTGGAGATATTTTCAAGCTTTTTTTTAACAGTGACATTTTAGTACATTAACAAATGGTTACGTTGCTGCTTTATCTACTCTTGTTTCATCTGCGATAGTATTCGTTCTTGGGTTATACTAAACAATGGAAGGCTTTGTTAACTAAAGAAAACTATTGTTCACATATTTTGCTTTTTCTGAAAAATTGCACCGCAAATAGTCTAACAATTAAAAATAGATAACTTTAATTGGTTATATTCGGCTATGAACACTTTACAAAGCAATCTTTAATTATTTTGATAAGTCTTTACACCAATATTTCCTGGACATCTAATAATCTCGAAAATGACTGAAATCTATGTAAGACAACCTATTTTACATTGTTTATTTTTCCTACAGTTGTTACATTGGCTTGTCAGTTTGAGAACAATTGCTTGTGTGGGTACAGAAACCTCCGAAATGACAGCACATGGTATCAGAGATCTGGTCATTTCTTCAAACTGCCACAAAATGACCACACTTACGGCAATGATACAGGTATTATACATCATTATAGTTCAATGACATTCAAGTGAATTTCTTGTTACCCAACTCTTTGGACATCATTTTTAAATCACTGGCAGTAGACAATTACTGCATGACTAAGGTGTCACTTTTTTATTAATTACTAGAAGATACAATGACATTTTTAACATGTAGGCTTCATGGGTGTCAGAAAGATTGATGGGAAGCAGAGCGACTTCATCGTCTGAGAAGGCATCTATGGGGGCAGTCATTTGCAGCAACATTAATAAGTTATAAAAAATATAAGGTTGCTAATTTGGCAATTATCTTGGACATGTGTTGAGATCGTGTGTCCAAATTTTAAAGCCGTATATATAACGGGATGGACATAGCATAGCGTTTTCAAACTAGACATGTTTGCTACGTTGAACCACACATCATGAGTGACTATCCTTTGAATTCAGACACGCTAAATTGAGTAATGGGGCTGTTACCTTTACATTTACCTGGTAAATCTGGATGCCAATTTTATTAAACCCTCCACCAATTAAAGGAATTTCATATGTGTTTGTATTTCTATTTTTAGCTTGATCCACTCGAGTAAATTAGTAATTTACTGATAGCACAACTTATTCCTGTAGAATTAAAGTAGAATTATGGCAGCTGTATTACCCATGTCACTGATTTCAAGTGTGGAAAAGTTAAAATAAAATATTATTGTCCTAACAAGATTGGGAAAACAATTTATGTTTGCTGATAAATAATAATAATAATAATAATAATAATAATAATAATAAAATTAATAATAATAAAATTAATAATAATAATAATAATAATAATAATAATAATAATGCATTGATTGTATATTTACTGTCTTTACAAATGTACATGCAAATAATATTTACAAAGTCAATTTCAAATAATTCATATTTATAACAAAATAGGTCTGTTCATACACTCTATAACTGTTGATATTAAATCAATGGATCCAAAAATGGCATCATCTAATTAGATTTTCTTTCATTAGGCTCCACCTGGAGAGAGAGAGAGAGAGAGAGAGAGAGAAAGAGAGTGAGTGAAAGAGAGACAGTGAAAGAGAGAGCAGGGATTTTTTACCAAGAGGCGTGTACATATTATTTGGGGGAGGGGAACAGTGTCAATTTTCGGGATAGATTGTATTGCAGTTGAGAATTCTGAATGATTTTTAATGAGTTTAAGTGGCCGTTATCAGTAAAGATGGTGTGAGACCACACTACACACCTGGGCACTGCTTAGGAGCACAGGATAATAGTTACCCCCTAGAAAGAATAATGGCAGTTTAGCGTATCTATATGTCAAAATCTGCAAAATTCGTATGTGCTATTTATAAATAAGGAACGAAAAATGACTGTATCTCTACAAATTGTTAGATGCACCAGAGCAATGTATTAATGCCTAGTTGTAACACTGAGTGAAGTTTAAACAGTGGATGGTGGTATTTCGTTTACATCAACGAACCGGAATTTGTAATTTTGCTAACCATTCATTTGTCTTGTGCTAATCATTATATGTATACTATTCATGATTTTGATACATCTGTAATGTCAGTCAATACCAAATTAGTGCCATATATTAATTATCTCGTTTAATGAGGGCACTGAAATTAGTTTGCAGGTCATGTTCATGTACACATTTAAGAATGCTTGGCTTAATTATTAATATAATACATCAGTTGTTATCTTGAAATAAAAGCTTAATGAATATAATTGTTCAAAATGTTACACATCTCATTTCATGTTCTTTGTGACGATTTTTAAAATTTATTCCAACAATTCTGATGGAGATTATCTAATTTAAATTATATCAGCCTCCACCCTCACCCCCATCCCCTTGCATTTTGTACCAGAGATCTAATTATCTTTCAGATCTAGTTTTGTTTGTATATTTGTTTAAAAAACTGTTAGGTTATGAAAACATATTTTGCAGATAATTAAAGTAACACATAATGTACAAAGTAATGCAAATGGTTTAGATGATCATATGCCAGTGTACAGTGGTGCTCACTATCGCGTGCCGCAGTATAACATGGTCTATGATATAACAGCGGAATTTAATTGTGTGTTACATTTACCGGGGCTCGAAATTAACGCTAATCAGCTATCACTAAAACCCATCAGTCACTAATTCATTAGAGCAGTGAAAATTACAGCCTGTCAGTATCATAGAAGTTTGGAAGCTGTCATGAGTCGGAATTTCCATTAATTGTTAATTGATATGCTTATTGTGTTAATTGAGTACCTACCAGCATTCTGCACTTGATGAGGTACAATAAATGCTCGTCGCCGCAAATTAACAGGTGTTAAACCACTCGTCCACTCATCAAGTAAATTAGTTTGATTATTGTCAAAACAGTCTTAATGCATGCGGAACTAGCCTGGTGTATTGCCCCAATCACTGATTCTATTACTAATGATAGCAAAATGTATATGGTCTCAGGCTAAAACTAACCAATCGAAACATGTCCTGCTCACCAACTCAACGAATACTCCAAAATCATACCGAATACTCTCTTTTAATATTTATATCGTTCTTGAAAATCATTAAGTGCATTGTGTGGTGACAATTGTGAAATGTGGAAGCATGTGCAAGCTGAGCAGCCGCCACCGAAACGGCATAAATTAGATGAGATCAAACAGAGCGCGATCGCAAATTTGATCAGGAGAAGAGACTACAAAAATGCCAGAACTGCTGAGTAAATGAACACAAATGGCTAAAGTATGACCCACGAGAGGTTCTGATGCACACCTTTTGCACTTAGTATTCTGAGAAATACGAAAATGTGTTGGTATTTCATTCATGAGCCTTGTTGGCGAAATGCAGTTGTTATTGTCTTTGATGGAATGGTAACGAATAATAGAAGTTGAATTAGAAACTGGACTGGGTTCTGTTTGATTTTAACGGGATGAGTACAATTTAGGCAGGATCAGTAATAAATGTATTTTGGTGATCCTGTGGGTTAGTGAAAAAGCCTTATTTCAAGCCCTGCATATACCCCACTGCAAGCAATGTAGGCCCAGACCTACTATTGGACAGTTGTCACTTAATATGATGAACTCAAGTATAACATGGTTACTGACATAACACGGGTATCTACCTGTGTGTAACGTACACCCTGTTGTAAACAGTGAAGGCACTTTTCTGACATACACTTGTTGCTTACTATAACATGCTTTAGTATAACATGGTCCCTGGTATAACACGGATATTTACCTATGTGTAATGTACACTTGACTGCAAACAGTGTAGACCCAGATCTGCCATCACACACTTGTTCCTTAATATGATGCACTTCAGTATAGCATGGTTCTGGACATAAAACTGGTATTTACCTGTGTGTAATAGACACCCGCATGACAACAGTGTTGACATTTATCTGTCATCATATAGTCGTCCCTCAGCATAACATGGTCCATGGGTATAACACAGGTTGACATTCTACTGCAAACAGTGCAGATCTTTATCTGCCATTGTACAGTTGTTTCATACTATAACATACCTCAGTATAACCTAGTTTCTGGTATAATACATGCATTTTATCTCTCTGTGATGTACATTCTGCTGCAAACAGTGTAGAGCCATCACACAGTGGTCCCTTACTATAACATGCCCATTAATAACTTTGTCCCTCGTTAAACACATATATTTACCACTGTGTAATGGATACCTTACCAGAAATAGTTCATAAACCCAGATCTGCCATCGTACAGTTGTCCTTTTCTACAATGTGTCTCATTATAACATGGTTCACAGGTATAATAATGAATTGGTCAATCATCTTATCACACTGGTTGACTTATATTCCATTTCATGTACCCCAGTGTAAGGTGGCTTTGACTATAATACAGTTAACTTGTTTGCCCCACCCCAATAATGTTATAAAGAGGGAGGACTGTATAATGCTTTCACAGATCAAGGACTACTCTATATAATGTGCAGACAGATCGGGTATACACTGTTCACATAAATTAATAAATAGAACAAAACATTATAAACCCTTATCTGACATCATATTATGTAACGATAGATGAGGGTACACAGTTTACATGAAATTATAATTTTACACAAACAGTATATAGGACGATCTGGCAGCATATAATTGACGATAGATCAGCGTCGATAGCTTGCCTCAATGTAGTTGATTATTTGATGGTGTTATAATGATTATAAGAAGATATAACAAGATATACATGCGACAAGCCTTTGCGTTATATGTTGTCATTCATACTGTCTGGGCATTTAGTGAAAGGTCATTCTGTTTAGATAACCTTAGATTCTTGAAACGAAATGTTACTGCTAGATCACAATCTAAATTTGGCAAATCTAGATTGATGTATGCATATGTACAGCATCCAATTACATTTGCTTAAAAGTCAACTCGAAAACCAGTCTGAACTGTCTGCATTGTTGTGTTCAGAATAAACACTCAATCTCTGAAAACATTAAAGTTTGTATGCACACAAAAAATGATTAATCACACCAAAAATCATGGAAAGAAATATAATTCATAAGGGTTATTCATGTTTTGGTCATATTATATCGTGTTATTTACTTAAAGTTCTAGAATCCGCTTCAAGTCTATTGTGAATACACTGTTCACTTAAAATGATACAATTATAAGTTGAACTAATAGCAGAGTCCTGGATCTGTTGGCACATTAAGTGATGGTATATAGTCCCTGATCTGCTGGCGCATTAGATGATAGTACATCTGTCTGCATAGTTCCTGATCTGCTGGCACATTATATAATGGTACATAGTCCCTTATCTGCTGGCACATTAGATGATAGTACATCTGGCTTCATGATGTTTGCAATAGAACTCATAGTCCTTGTTATGATGGCACATTAGGTGATGGTACATACATATTGATTTGCTTGGACATTATATGATAGTACATTTGGCTTTATGTTGTTTACAGTAGAACTCACAGCATAGTCTCCGATCTGCTGGTACAATAGGTGATGGTACGTATGGCTTCATCATGTTTGCAGTAGGACTCACAGCATAGTCCCTGATCTTCTGGCACATGCTTCACAGTCTCTGATTGGCTGGCACATTAGGTGATGGTACATAGGATCTGATCTGCTGGCACATTAGATGATGGTATATAGTCCTTGATCTGCTGGCACATTAGGTGATGTAACATATGTCTTTATGGTGTTTGCAGCAGAACTCACAGAATAATCCCTGATCTGCTGGCACATTAGGTGATGGTATATAGTTCCTAATCTGCTGATACATTAGGTGATGGTACATATCACTTCATATTCTCTTATATGCTGGCACAATAGGTGATGGTACATAGTCCCTGATCTGTTGACAAATTTGGCGATGGTATATCTGGCTTCATGCCGTTTTCAGTTGAGTGCGAGTGGTACATTAATGGTAATTTTTCTCTTTCAGGACAATTCATGGTCGCTTACAACACTTCCGACTTGGGGACATATTATAATATACTAAGTCGTTCTGGACTAGGCTACCCATACAGACTTGAGTATTCAAATTCCACACTGATTTCACCAAGAGAAAACTTTATGAATGAATCCTGTGTATATTTTTACTACTATCTTAATGGTACTGCTTTAAGACCAAACCCCCTCTCAGCTCAACTCTTTGTTTATGTCAATGGTAGTAGTGGAAGAAGACTGGCCTGGTAATTATATTCATTTTTTATCATCTTCTCTTTTGACAATAGTAATAATTATAATTTGTTTCAAGATGGTAATTTAATTAATGAACACTATTCTACTTCAAAGCTATCATTAAAGACTAAGAAAACAAAACAATATTCTACATTATCTGCACACACACACACAAACACACAAAACATACACATCCACAGAAATAAAACTATTTCCTATTACACATGTATATGAGGGAATTACATTAAGAACACAAGAAACAAAAGCAAATTATATTAAAAAATAATTTTGAAATGCAAACACAATGGCAAACCATGGCCACTTTAAAAATAAATTATTATCTTGAGATAAAATAAAACAAACATTGGATCTTTGTGAAACAAGAGTCTTATATTTATTCTAAAATATATATATAAAATTACACATGAACATGTTTACGTAAGCAGCTAAATTAATGCACTAAGCTACACTGTTTATAAAGTTACGAATGTAAGACTAAACTACAAGTTTTGTATAGGTATATTTGCAAGCACTGAATTGAATCTGATGCATTGCATTTCATGTATACTTTCAAATATTTTAGAAAATTGTCAACAACATCTTGAACACAAACTTGAACTCATACTCTGATACATGTCGCTTTCATATGCCTGCCAAAAGTAGCAGTGTATACTATTATGGCATTGCCCATCTGTCGATCCATCCATCTGTCAGTCTGTTACTTTTTTCATTTCCAACCAACCTTTACCAAACTTAGTAGATAACGTGCATGTGGGATAAGACTTTTGACTTAGGCTTCACAAGGTGAAAGGTTATCGTCACTGTAAGTGAAAGAAGAAAAAATATTTTTAAACCATTCCATTAGTTCAACATCACAGACCTAGACCAAACTGTGTGGATGACTTGCACTTGGGGTACTGAAGAAAGCTATATATTCTGGGGTTAAAATGTTAATGTTATTGTCACTGCGACTGTTAAAAGAAACGTGACGTCTGTATGATGACATTTGTTCTACTTTACAGGTCTGACCTTAACCTTTTGGTTGGCTTGCACTAGGAAGAATTATATTCATTTTGGGGTCAAAAATGTAAACGTTCAGCTCAATGTGACCGAAAGAAGAACAATGTGCATTAACTTTAATTCTGAACTCACAGAGCTTGAAAAACTTTGAATGACTTGCACTTTGACTCGGGAAGAAGCCTATTAATTTGTGGGTCAAAGGTCACTGAAGAAATTATTAATCGTTTCTGCACCAAAACCATCGTTCTTGACCATGTATTAAAGTGTGAAATTTCCGCAGTAATGCAATTTCCCATGTCTTGCTTGTTTCCTTCTTGTATAGTGCTAATGATTTCCATATGAACCAGAATAGAAACAATTTTCCAGGGTATACTTTTTATTCGAGTGTTTTGGCAGACATTTCCGCACAAAATGGATGGTGCATTTGTATGTCCCTCAATGCGCAGCATTGACATCCTTCAATTGCAATATCTTCGAGCTGGATACTGCAAACGATTCAAAACTGAACGCATATATAGCAAATCCCATGGTAGTGGGTTTTGTTGGATAATAAAGTTGATTGAGTGTTGATTTTTTAAGTGTTTTTGAAAATTAGAGGCAGATAGCTAGCATATTCCAGCATATTGTGTGTTGTATAGGAAGGAACTCAAATATGTCAAGTGTTGAGCCATCGTTTCTTCTGTGAAACATCAAGAGATTATCAAAACCTGAAAGTCAAACAGTGCACTGCCTGTTGTCTTTTTTTTTTTTTGTTTTTTTTTGCTGTCTAAATTTATAATTTATTTCATAATTTTTACGTGTTGAATTCCATGTTTGTGACAATTGTGGACTGTTCTATGGAAAGCTATCCTAAACATTATGATATACTTAAGAGGAATCGACGGCACGTTTGATCAGACTTGGTAGGGAATTTTAAACGTTCATACAAAAGCATAGGGAGAAAACAAGCAAGAAAATACAGATACCACAGGAAAAGAAATACAGTTTGATATATGAAATGTAGACATGCTGTTTATTAAGAGACCTTTAAGGAAAGTGTCATGGCTTCTGCTAAAAAAGCTCAACTACTCTACCATGAGAAAGTCATAAATAAGAACTCGAAACTGAGAAAATGCAAATATACAAGTGGTAGTGATTTAGAGCAACTGTGCTTGTAAATAGTGATATATAGATGCAATATTTGTAAAGTCCTAGATGGACAACCTTCACAGTGATAGTGATTTAAGACTTTACATATAATCGAGCTGTGTGGCAGTATCAATTTGTGCATTTTAATACAAGTTTTGACTGCATTTCTTCTCAAACAAGTAAAGAAATAATGAGTACTTATCTAATAAGTTTTCATTGCTTTGTCATCTTTTTATAAAATTGATATTGTTTAAGACAAAAACAACTTATTGACACGAGGTGACTTATCGAGTCGCAAAACGTCTCAAAATTATGTTTGTTTAAACAACAAAACCCACATGGGCAGGAACACCAGAACACTTTTTCATATGTTGGAACTTTGACCACGTACAGCCCTTATATGCCTTCACCAAAGTTTGTGGATGACTTACACGTTGGCTAGGAAAGAAGCCTATTGATTATGGTGTCCAAAAGTCAAGATCAGAGTGACTGAAAGAATAAAAATGTTTTTGCATAACAAAAGTAGCTCTGAACCACATGCCTTGAGCAAAGCTTGTGTAAGGCTTGCACTGGAGGTAAGAAGAAGCTTGTTTTTTTTCTTCAGGTTATTGTGACTCTAAGGAAAATGGGTTTTGCACAATAACCTATTTTTGTCTAGAGTAAAAGTTCCTTTACCAAACTTTGTGGATGGCTTGCACTTAGGGTAAGACAGAAACTTATACATTTCGGGGTCGAAATCTCAAAGCTCATGGTCATGTAAGTCTAAAGAGAAAATAATGGTTTTTGCACTATACGTTAAGTTCAAGACGGCGTATCTTGATCAAATACCAAAGCCACTGTGACCCATTGGAAAAATAGCCAGAGCCAACCATGCTCTTATAGTGCCTTCATAGATTGTTTTAAACAAAGAGATGGGGTATAATATATTGTTTGCAATACTTTTTTTTACCATAACTCTATTCGCACCAACGCAGGAATCATCAGTAAAAAAAATCCAAGTTAGACTCCAATTGTTAACACTACATTAATTTACACAGATTAACTAATACAACGTTGATAGCTAGAAGAAGAATATCATGTTGCCTGCACATAACTAATGGCTCAAGTAAAATCCCAACAGCTTCATTTATCCCATCCATCCAAGCAATACAATAATATAGAGAATCTTTTGTGAGTGCTTACTTGACATGTACTAAATGAAATAACTTTAATTATTTCATTAATTTTCAAGCCTTTGCAAGCGAAAGTTGACATAATTAATACAAGTTCATAATTTAAATTCTAAAATGAATATCAATGTATCATTTTATTTTTACATGATGAAACACATTTTTGCAGCACTGGCACTGATACATAACGTTTTTCAATATGCATGCAATGCACACAAATAATGTTTATTTATATGTTTTTATTTTAAGCACACAAAGTATAAATATTCAGTACACACACAAACATATATATATATATATATATATATAAATATATATATATATATATATATATATATATATATATATACATATGTAGACTATCTTGAAAATTTAAGTTTTTTGCAACTAATAAAATATTGTAAACAAATGACCAAACTGGGGCATAAATCTATTGAAATCAGTATTAAATCTATAAATCGAGTTGCACTTAACAAACTTATACTTATACTGTGACATAGTTCAATACTTTACTAACTTTAATTCACTAAATATTATATCAAGTAGAACTTTTTTAAATCAGAAAAACTGTATATGTAAACTATTTTAATAATAGCCTTCTACTTAGATTTGAAGAAACAAATAAAAAAAGCAAACACATAACATAAATAGCTAACTTGTTAAATGACAGACATTTCTTCAATCTGATTATTCGAGTTACATCTGCTATTACACGTATAACTCTTGTTTTAGCTGATCTCCGAAACATGGTATCTAATATTACACAGTATAAATAAGGTATCCAATTTAACACTGTATAAACATGGTATCCAGTTCACCATTCAATATACATCGTATTTATTGTAGCACTATATAAACGTGGTATCCAGTATGACACTGTACAAACATGGTGTCCAGTGTAAACACTGTATATGCAAGGTATTCAATGTAACACCATATAAACTGAAGTTGACTAATTCATCAGTGTCCATGAAAGTGCTTACACATATTATGCTTGATTTCATTTTCTTTGTCTCCTGGTTAATTAATAGTTATGATAAAACACTTGTACATAATATGATATGGTATTAAGATCTGATCAAGCAAATTACACGCATATTCATTGATAAAAACTAGCAGCACGGTGACGTGATTTGCAAAATAATGACTGATTCTCATTGATTGACATTTTGACACTGATAGGGACATATGAAACATGGATAATAGTAGGATACATTCACTATGCATTCAGTTCAGATCGCAGAATGTGCTACTGGAAGTTATTTTTGAGTTCTGTAAGTTATTAAATAGTTATGTTTTTGTTTCAAAATGGATGGAACGTATTTAATTTATTTTCAAAACATCAAACGCATCTTCATAATCAATCAATTTGTATATATTGTATAGTTATGGATCATTTATGACCATAGCTAAGTACGGGAGGGAAGGGGGATCAAAAACACGTCTCAATATGGTCCTATGAGCATGAATGATTGCACCATGCAGTTTTGAGCTTCTAATAAGTCGTGAATTGGCTTATTGACTCCAGATAGCAACATTACAAGAAGTCTCAAGTTATCTATAAGAAGCCCTGTGGTGCCATATAGTTTTAACACTGTTGATCAGCTTATCATTGGTTGAAATTCTTGTTTTCTAAATAAAAATTTGGCAATATTGTATACAAGTAAATAATGAATTTATTATGGGGACAGATAATGGCAGGTGATTATCTGAACTGAAACAAGCACATCAGTCAGTTAACAAGTGTTACCTCCACACTCACCTTGACGTTTCTTGTTTTAACTCGCTTGATATAGACCCATTAAACTGGATTTATTGCCTAACGCATTATTTCAATTTTGTTGAAAGTTATTACATTTATTGCAAATCATAGGTATGACCACATAAAGAGAACCACAAGTGGCTTGTTACAATTATTGCGTATATTGCAAATAATAGGTACGACCAAATAAACAGAACTGTCAGTGGCTGGTTGAAGGGTTTGGTACCTGTTCAGCCGGGATATGCAGAGGTCATCTTCGTAGCAAAGACCATTACTACAACAACAGGCTGGCCAGGCGTTGTGGCCCTGGATGATGTGTCTGTCATCCATCAACCTTGTCCTGCCAACCCAGACTGTGGCCCTGACACGTTCCAATGTACTACAACCAGAGTGTGTATACCAGTCTACATGCAGTGTGACGGTGGTAATGACTGTATAGATGGATCAGATGAGGAAGATTGCATTAGTGAGATTTTATTTTCTCTCTTATCTTTTTGCTTTCTTTCTTCTCTATCTATTTTTGGGGTAGAAATGTAATGTTCTCTGGTACACTATATTGATCCACACATTACATATTAATCTACTACAAATTTAATTTGATTAAAGGTATCCTAAATTATGCAGATAGATAGATAGATAGATAGATAGATAGATAGATAGATAGATAGATAGATAGATAGATAGATAGATAGATAGATAGATACATAGATACATAGATACATATATAGATAGATAGATAGATAGATAGATAGATAGATAGATAGATAGATAGATAGATAGATAGATTGACAGATAGATAGATAGATAGATATATATATATATATATATATATATATATATATATATAGATATATATATAGATATATATTTTCTTTACACTTTGCTTCCAGTGTAGTATAATTCCTGAAATACTAACTGTGATCACGAGACTGTGGTCCTGCTTAAGCAGGGTAACACGATTGAATTGCTGATTCCAGGCAGCGCAGCATAAAACAATTAACCTGTCGGCAGGGTCGGTGGCTTCAGTGTTTGAAGTTTGTCAACATGGATTATACCATGTGTGATAGGAGATAATTCAGAAAGGATTCTAGATTTATTGATAATGGTTGGATTACTGAAAGGTTCATTCAGAATAAAACAGGGTCGGCTAGGCTTTGGTGTTTACAGTTTTTTGAGATGTCTAAGCGTGCATTATCTCCCTATCACGCAAATACGTGCCGAGTAACTGTTTGCCAACATAGCCGACGATAATCTGCCATTTACGGTGGAAGTGTAAATTCGCAGGGCCGCAGAGTACCAGCTTTTGGAAAGACTTTTCGCACGGCCGCTGTGTACCCATAATTGAAAAGACTATCAGCACGACGATCGGTCAATGCATCTGGTATACATATCAGTATCATTTCAGGTTTGGCGGCCAAAGCACCATAAGAAAGGAAATTATTCCATATTATCTATTTTGTATGGCGGTATTGTACTAAATTTTACAAAGAATATTTGCAATTCTGCCGTTCGCTAACAATATTCGCACTGCGACCGGTGTCTGTCGCACAGTTTGGATTATAATAATTATGATATCGTGTGGCTAGTACGTGAAATAGTGGTTTTCCCAAGAGAAAATATTTGATAATTCAATTTTATTTTAATGTTCCAGAATTGTGTATTCAACAGACAGCCATAACATAAGCAAATAAATATCATGCTGTAACGTATCAATCACTATAGTCGAGTGGAAGAATGTCGACCTGTCACGCGAAAGACTCTCACTTTGTTCTTTTTGTTCTTCATTGTTTTATGTTTAGTGTATGCTTTATTATCTTAAATTAAGAAAGAATTATGTTACTCAGGTTTTACTGTGCTAATGTACACAAAACACTGCAATACATAAACGCTCAACAGCTTTCATTATCTAAGAAATCTAAGATATCTAGTACTTTCATACTCTTAAAACACTTTAATTAGCTAACTCATCTGAGTATACAATAAAATTTGTTTGTTCTGAGTAAATAACGGGAAAAGGTTCATCGGTTTGGGAGGCAATACTGGAGTTTTTCACCCACAAGATCCACTCAATATTTACTCCAAAATGTTTTTTTTTTCCACAGGAGGTAAAGATGTATAGGATTATACAAGTTATAGCATCAATGACTTGTAAATATGGAATTAAAGGTAATCAGTTCCAAAATCAATATATTTTGCAGTTTAGATTCGCGGAATCCGTACGAATAATCTTTCCAGATGAGGAACACGGCTGCCGTGCGAATAGTCTTGTCCAGTTAAGGTGCATGACGGACTTGCGTGTAGTCTCGGCCTGTACGGTAGCAGTTTATTTTTGGGATCTAGACTAAATAATGTTCCCTGGCTCGAAAATCGCACACAAGTTCTCATACAAACGGACGAAAATTACTCACATAGTGAACCAAGCGTTGGGTCCTAATTGGGATAAGAAAGTCGAGGACATATGCTGACATGAACAAATTCTCCATTGCCGTTGAAAATCCTCATTCTTTTCATTTGCAAATATCCTGATTTGTCTTAAGCTGACTTCTCAGTTCTGTCATATGTTTGTATTTTCATTTTCATTATTATTATCATTATTATTATTATTATTATTATTATTATTATTATTATTATTATTATTATTATTATTATTATTATTATTATTATTATTATTATATGTAATAGAACATTTCTGTTTATACCCTATTGGTAGTGTAGAAGGATACATTTGTTTTGTAACCGCCAAATAAACTCTGGAATCCCATGATGACAAATCTTGATTCTTTTATTGGTATATTGGTCTACCTAATTGTTATGTAAAATGTCATATAGCGTATCTTTTAATGTTCATTTATGGAATTGCAGTACTTTCATTAGCTAATACATTCACGTTTTCTCCTTATTTTACAGTTTTTGTGCATTCGCATTTATATACCTAATTGGCTTTGATTTATTTGACTTGTTATGGAGTTATATATATACATATATATATATATATATATATATATATATATATATATATATATATATATATATATAATGTAATCTATACTCTACTGTTACTTCGGTGGTCCAAGTACCTACCAAAAAAAAAACCAGTAGTCATGGATTGACCTACCTTGTTGAACATTTTAATAGCCATTTCAAAATTCAGGTCACAAAGCATTTATAATCTGATCACCTTAGACTATGAGAGTAGAAATCGAGTGGGAAATAAGTCGCAGAAAATAACAGAATTGGAATGGTTTTAGTGAGGCAAAAGATAGAATCATGCATGTATATGCTTGTTATAGTACGTTATTGCACAGTAACTCAAAATTGCCTACCATATATAGCCACCAAACTTTGTGTATGGCTTAAATGGTAGAACCCTTTGATTTGGGGGTTCAAATATCAAGTCAAAATCACAGTAACAAAAGAGAAGAAATATTGTTTCCGTACAATAACATTAGTACTACATCAAATACCTTGACAAAATGTGTGGATGTTATGCACTATGGGTAAGAAAGAAGCCTATTGATTTTGGGATGAGAAGGACAGAGGTCAAGATGAGTTCAACTGAACGAAAAATAATTACATTCGCATAATAACTGCAGTAAAACACCTTAACCAAAGTTTTAAGAAGGCTTATGTGTAAGATATGGAAGAGACCTATTGATACTGAGTCAAAAGGTCAAGGTCATTGTGGCTCCAAAAATGGAATTTGCAACATATATTTTGTTAGACTAAGGTCCTTGACCAAGGCTTGTAGACGGCTTACTTACACGTTGGGTTATACCAAACAAGTCATAATTTTGGGGTCTCTAAATGCCAGGGTCACAGTCATGGTAAGTCTAATAAGAAAACAATGGTTTACGTATAGTAAGTTTAGTTTAAAACCACATACCTTAACAAAAAGGGTCCAGATCTTTGAGACACATTGTCCAATAATTTTCAGAGTCAGCCATGCTGTTCCAGTGGATACATAAAAGACTATTCAACACGGGGCAGTCATCTAATGTGTCTCCTCTGTTCGTTGTTGAAGCATTATTATTTCATGGCTGTTTCAAACAAGGTGTTTGGACATTTAAAATGACTCCCAAGGCTAATTAACACAGAACAAGAATATGGCAAAGCAATATGAAGTCAATTATTGATGTTATACATCGATTTATTATATGCATACATTCACACTAGAACTCAGTGGAAGTAGCCTTGGGGAGGTTTTCATAGATGGTTTTTGGATTGTACGAGGTTAATTACCAGCTTTTGATTTTGTTTGGAGACATGAATCATGCCTAATAATAGAACAAGATGTATGTGTGTATGCACAATTTGGTGAGACTCTTTGTGTATGCACTATTTGGTGAAAGTTTTTTTTTTTATATACAAGATACACATTTATAAAGCTTCAAATAGGCTAGAATTAATACTTAAAATCCAGGAATTCAGGAATTATCTTATGCCAAGGGATAATGCAAGTCATGAAATGTGACAATACTTTTGTCACACAGGCAAACTAAAATAGTCATATATTCATTTATATTAATTGTACAGGTAAACCAGACTACCAAGTCAAGCTAATCAATGGTGATGGTTCCTATGGTAGTATTGCCATTTTCTACCAGGGTCTTTGGAGGCCAGTATGTATGTCCAAATACAATTTGACTGAAGGCAGCAACAACACTGTTCAGCTAGCTTGCAAAAAAGTGGGTTACACGTAAGCATGGCTTTTTCAATTTTCAAGGATTATTAAAAACTTACCAAGATTGATTTTGTTTAGGGAGACATTGAATGAGGTATAGCATCGTTGCACATTTACAATGTTTACGTCATCTGGGCATAAGGCTAGGAAAACTTATAGCATGGTCCATTATCAGTCGTACATTGTACATCGTACATCATCTGTTCACAATAATTAAATAAAGAAAGCTCTTTAAAAAAACGAACACGACCAATCATCATACAAATTTACAGCGAGCATGCGGAAAAGCCTTTACAATTATTCATTGGATGACATCCATCATACAATATGGCCACCTTACTAAAAATAGAAAATCCTTTAAACAACTTCTTCTCAAAACTAGAGAAAATATTTAAAACAAAATTTAACATAAAATAGCATGGCATAAAGGTTTTTGAAATGTGTTCAGCAATGCTGATGCACTATAAAATATGACCACTTTATTAAAAATAGAAAAAATGTAAACAACTACTTCTTGTATACTGTCCAAACGAATTTGAACAAATTTTATAGAACGCAACCTGGCATAGCGGGCTTTCAGGTGTATATAAATGATGCCAATCTGCTATAAATTATGGTTGCTAAAATACAAAAACATTCAAGTAACTTCTCAAAAACTGCTCAACAGAATTACACAAATGTTGACAAAACATTATGGCATAAAGTCTGTTCGCATTTGTATAAATGATGCCAGTCCACCTTCAAATGTGACCTCCAGTAATAAAAAAAAGAAAAGAAAAACGAAAAACACTTTGAACAACCTCATCTGAGAAACTGCTCAGCAGAATCTGACGAAGTTGTACAGAAAACATTCTAATCTTGCATTATGGACATTCAAGTTTATAAAATAATGCAAAGCTTCCATCATGCAGTTAGTAAAAATAAAAAAGCTTTAATAAATTCTTCTAAACAACCAAATAACAGAATATGACCAAATTGGACAGAAAGTGTTTAAGCTTTAAAGTCCTGTTAGATTTAAACAAACGTTGCCGTCCCACCATTAAATATGGCCACCATTACTGAAAACAGAAAAAAACATTTACATAACTTAATCTAAGACTGAGCACAATTTGGCCACCTGGCATTGGGACCGATCAATATAGAACATGTGATACTGATGTGATATTAAATTTGGATCAAGATACTAACACTAGAGAAACCTTGAAATTATTTTATTCATAACGTATTTTTTATGTAATAAGCATTATTGTAAACAATTTCAACAGAAAAGCATCTTCTTGACCCAGATTTCTTGCTCAGCTGCAATTACATTGGTATTCTATTAGGCAAGTGTCAGACAGGTGAGCAATCGCGGACCAAATTTCCAAAGATGATGTAATTAATAGAAAGCTACTAGTACACTAGTTTTAAGAGGATGAACCCGGGGGAGGGGGGTTGAACCAAGCAAAGACACATGGTATGTGAATGAGATGCCTGTTTATAATGCAAATTGATAAGAAGTTAATCACTGACACCCTAATTCACATCTTTACCTCCATCTCTCATACACTAGACTAAACCAGCCGAGAACTCTACCCTAAGAATGTACACAACGTTCAGCAAAGGATATATCAGAATGGTAGTGTTCCTAAACAGACACGATCAAAGCATGGATTTCAATAAATAATCGCAAATGATATCGTTTGTCAATGGATATGACCAATACATGGATTTTTTCAACATATATGATTGATATATGGATCTATCATTACTCCATAATCAGTGGATAATTCGTCAACAAGCATGAGGATGCATTATATTGTCACACATATAATGACATTGAATTTTAGTCTAAACTATATATATTCCATCAACATATATTCCATCAACTTATATGAAATTGTTATCACATGGCATCCGGAAGTTCATCACAGATACCTCTGATCCACGGCTCACGACAAATAGTTAAGTAATGACCTTATATGGTCCCCTCCACCCAACCTGCTGAAGAATCCCTCAAGAACATCGCTACTCCACATATCATTTGGCTTCTCACACTGAGTTAACCAGTATTGATCCTCGAAGCAACGTCACAAGTAACCTCAACATCCGGGTTACACAACATCATGGAAATTAGACGACTCCCTGTAACAACTAAAGCATGCAACAACTCAGCCGTGTAATACATGAGACATATTGAGGTTCAAATACAGTGTTATACATTATTCATTGGTGCACATTGAACTGACTTTGTAACACATTCAGTTTTTCTTTGATAAGAAAGACTGTGTGAGATTATTATTACAATGGCAACATTCGTATATGAATTTGTCTATGACAAGAATAATTGCACTGGATTATACAAGTTCATGCCAACAGCATATAACCGAATTCAACGTGTCGGTTCAGCTATAAAATGTCTTACCTAAAACAGACTATAATCTATTTGATAGCATGGTGTTATATGACAAAGGTCTGATTTTCTAGAAAATTCAGAATACATTCTGAAACAATATATATATATATATATATATATATATATATATATATATATATATATATATATATATAACAATTCAATCGCATAGAACTGACAATAATAAATAATACAGTTTTTCCATTGCACATACCTCTACAGCTGAAGATTGCTTCTTTAAAGTAGACATCTTCCGGACAAGACTAATCTGCATTGTTTCGATATAGAGAAAGGTACCACTATAAGAACTATGAACATGGTCAAATCCTTGGCCAGCGAACTCAATGTAAACGACCCCTACTGTCGGTGCTTTGTGCAGCTTGCAGTGAGCGAACGGAAGTCACTATTTTGAAATCGCCAATGCTAAAGTCGTGAACTGTGGAGGACGATGTATGCGGCAACAATAACCATGTTCATTAATGTTCATATATAAATGGAGGTAGTTTTACCCACACAATTCCGTGACAATAGTTTTAGTCATTATATGCTAGTTTTTATATAATAATAATAATACTAACAATAATATTGATAATAATAATAGAAATAATGTTAATAATTCCTTTCCAGTGGGAGATACCAAGGTGCATTTGTCAACTCGTGGCACCAGCCAGTGCAGTATGCTATGCAAGTATCTTGTAGATTTGACAATGTGGATATTTCCAATTGTAGCATGTACACAACCCAAACCACAGAAAATACCAGCTCTTGCTACTACTACCAAGCTGCCATTTGTAGTAACGATGGTAAGAAACACGTAAAACAAGTTCAGGAACTTGATGTTTTACTAGTGTGTTAATATGGGATATTTCTATAAAAGTGTACATTGTTATATTTGAACCTGCCCTATACCAAGGTACATCGATTACCATCCCTTTATTATACCTCGGAGAGTGTTTAACTGAGGTGCTGTATAGTAAGGGACCACTGTATATGTATGTGGTAGGAGTTTGTCTCACCTGTATATGCAGAAAGTTATGTCATCATAAAATCTATCTCAGCAATACACTGTTTTATGCAGAAAGGAATCAATGTTAAATTTTCAATACAGTGATCCCATGCTGTATTTAGAATTCATTCTAAATCTTTCATTACCAGATTTACTTGTGTATGTCACGAACACAACTGTGAACAGCGTGAATCCAGATCTGCTGTTACATACTGAGGTGCTAAAGTTGAGCCTATCCTGTTAGTTCTGCTAATAATTTCAAGAGCATAGATCTGACATTATGTCACATAATGTACTGGTAAATATTAGCCTACTATGTTGTTGACTTTTGATAATGATTTCAAACAAATAGTATGAGTCCTGTTATGTCACATAATGTACTAGTAAATATTGGCCTACACTGTTGGTTTCGCTCAATTTTTCAAGCAAACAACATATATCCACATATGTTGGTGATTTATGCAAATTTAAATCTGGACCTGTGCTGTGTGTTGTTATGTGCATACTTTACTAAGATAAAGACTGGATATTAATGTGCTTGTTGTAATAGATTAGAGTATCATGTATATTCAGAAATATGAAGCGGTCTTAATTTGAGGATAATTTTGAGTGCAAAAGGGACCAGGTCAGCAGCTTTTGAATACTTACTGATGATATAAATTGTATTTCGTTATAAACTTCTGTGTACTTTGTATACTATATGCATTTTCTGTAAAAGATTCTGCATTGATCACTTCTAGCTACTGTTATAATTTGAAAGTAAACACTTTGAATCAATCATGTATGTTTTGTGTTATGACAACTTCCTTGGAATATACCTGAGATTTGTTCAGAAATTGACTGTGTAAGTAAGGACTGGATATATTAAATCCTGAAATGAACCTGTAACAATTAAAATAGCATACTTGTTACATTTCTTACATTTTGTTAGTCTCATTTACATTAGAGCAACGTCACAGTCTCACTCTATATGAGTAATCTTGTACACTTTCCAAGTACTGTTAGCGATATAGTGTAAATTGAATTGAAACAAACTGAGATACACACAAAAGTTCGATTCAGTGCACTTAGTATTTACAAAGGCATCTTAGTGAAAACACACAAATAATTCTAGTCTGTGTGTGCGATACGTCAAAAATTGATTGAATGTTCATATCAAACGCATGCGCAACCACGTAAGATTAAATGGATATGCTATATGGTTGAAAATAGTATATTCTGCTGCCTGTCCATCACACCATCCAGCTCTCCATCCATCGGTCCGTTTAGGCTTCTAAGCAATAGCTTTAGCACAAGATCATATATCTTGACCAATATGTGTGTACTTGGGGTAATGAGAAAACTTATTGATTTTGGGGTCAAAAGGTCAAATGTTGAGTCACTGTCACTGAAAGAAAAAACATATTTTGAACACAACAACTTTCCTTTATAAATTATGGGTCAAAATATCAGAGGTTAAGCTTACAATGTTTTAGAACAGAACAAAATTGTTTCAGATATTAAGTTCATTTCAACAGCCTTTACCACGAGCAAATGTTTTGAATGAATTGCTAAAGGGACGAGAAAGAGATATTGTGATTTCGAGGTCAAGAGCTCAAAGGTGAATGTAACTGACACAGACAGGATACTTTATGTATAAATAACTTGTGTAACACACCACATAATGACGCCCAACGCTGAGAATGGCATTGTCATATGAGAAGGATAAGTCCTAGATGTAGGACTAGAAAGCTTAAAGAACAGAAAGAACGACAATTCATGTCCATACCATAACACCATCTGTCTGCAACAAAATTCATAAATTATTTACTGTATGATCCACGTAACCGAATGCTTTAGGCTTAAAAGACCAAGGTCAGTGTGTGCAATTGGTCAATATATATATAACTATGGAACAGGGGTTAGAATATAATGCACTGTTCAGCAATATAATTTATTATATGTGTGCAATGTCCTACAAGTCTTCCTACACAATCAATGACCCACATATCAACATTTATCAGACTGAGACCGTGGATGATGCTACTGGACCCAAACTTACCTTTGGGAACTTAGCCCTGGATCATAATATAGAAACAGCGGAGATCCCTATCCACTAACCAAATATACACGTGTCTGGTATGAAAAGACAAATTTATATAAACAACTAATGTTGTCCACATTGTCCATCCTTACCCAGGGTATTAGCTCTTGGTTTATAACTTGGAAACTAATGACATCATCACATTATAAACATATATTCACATACTGTACATGGCAGACACATGTAAATGTGCAACTGACAATGACGTTTGGGTTCATCCCTACCTTTACTTGATTAGATCATGTGTCATAACTTGGAATTCCTTGATAACACGTTTGAGATCTACATCCTATAACCATACCTACATACACACTGGGCAAGGGAAGAAAAATGTATACATTCAACTGACAGTGGCCCGTGGGTCCATCCTTATGCCAGATGTGGCATAGCTAAAAAAAACTATCAATATACCACACTATAACCACTTGACACATAATTGGACCCAAACCTATACCATATAACCACAAATATACCTGCTAGGCATGACAAGACAAATACAGATGCCAAACTGACATTTGCCCCAAGTGAGTCTTCATCATCGGTTACCTACACACGAGGTCCAAACTTCGATGTGGATGTTAAAAAATGAAAGTGTGGGGACACACGTTTTAGAAACACATAATGTTAGTTGTGAATATGTGAGGAATCAGTCAAGTAGTTGTACAAGTTCATACATCGTTTTAGCCGTTTCACATGTTTAATTTGCAGAATGTTTCTCAGGTGAAAAACTATGTCCTCCGGACTACACTTACTCAAACAGTTCTTCCAGTACAAAGTGTATATCACAACAATACTTCTGTGATGGGATCCCTGACTGCCCAGGATACACAGATGAACTGAATTGCGGTAACGTTTCTAATTATTTTAAGAGGAGATACAGTGAATTCGTTTGTTTTCATGGGTACAGACTCTGAAATGGTGCATTTTTGACCAAATGTGCATTCAGTAACTTTCCAATAGAATGTCAGATATCATCTCATAATGTTTTTGTTTTGTGGTCTCATAATTCATTCATATCCATCACTGACTGTTCTGCATTTTGCATTTACATTTTGTATGTTATTCAAAATCGATTCATCATTTTCTTTGAGTTGATTATGCAGTATATTTTTATTTAACTGGTAAAATTACCCATCTTAAGGTCGGTCTGTATAATTTGTGTGTTTTTGCCACAAATTTCCTTTTTCTAGTACTTAAATTAAAGGGGCAGGTAAAGCGTCAAATTATTTCTACAGTACGATCATGGTTCACTATGTCTTTAACTTTGTGGTTTGTAGCAACTTAAAATCCATGAATATTGGCACCCAATGCAACACAGTGAATTCACAAAATGTCTCTGCTTCTGTTCTCTCTTACGTTTCTCATTGTTTTTGTTCTTCTTTGTATTCGTCATGTTTCCAGCAATAAATTACCTATATTAGACCTGCCAAAACTTACGATTTTACCATATGTCTTACTGAAATAACTTTGAGTTACTGACGTATGGAAAAATAGTAAAACAAGTTAAATACGAGTGTTGCAGTCAAATTTTGATATTTGATTGTCCCGGTTTGTCCAGATCTGAGTTTTCACATTATATGTCATGGCGCGGTTGAAGAACCAGACTGACTTTACATAAGTACCTCATATATTGTAAGCTGTCCATGCATTTCTTGTAAAATGCCTACATAATCAAGCTTTTATCTACAAATGTCGTCCAACAAACTAAACCACTTTGAAGGAGAAAGTTACAATCAGCCTCTTACAGAGTTCAAATAATCAGCTCAGAAATATAAAAAGGAATATGCAGATTTTTAGCTGTGCTTTACAAAGGACGCAAAGGCAACACTTACATTCATTGGAGAGCATGTGTCGATTTGAATATTGCTCATGGTAGGATAGATTATTAACACTGCCACGTGATATTAAAACAATCAAACACAGATTAAATCAAGTTCAGGGATATAGCAAGAAATCATTGAGATACATGGGGTTTGGAATTACGGATTTTTAAACTGAGCTGAAGTCAATAAAGCATTTGTGTACTTTACGAACTTGTATTCGCTGCATCAGATCAAGTTTCAGGACCTTAAAATGTATGTTTTCCAAGGTGATAATAGTTACACCTTACTTGAAAATTGGTCTAACTGATGAACACAATATAAGTTGCCTTCTTGAGAAGGTCTTGGTAGGTGTGGCAGGTCTACTGGTTCATTCGATGTAAGTCTTCCCTTTGTAATCAATCCATAAAGATTCTGCTGGCAGCAGTCCTTGAAGAGACGGACTATATTTAAATATAAGTGACTTGCTATAAATTGTTTCAAACAATGAAGTCATACTGATGAGACATCTGCCTAAGCAAACATCTGTTGAATCAGACTGTGATGTGTACATTTATAAATTTGTCCCTTTGGGCAAGATAGTTATGGCAGCTAAGTTGGTAGAACATCTGACTTGTAATCCAAGAGTCACGGGTTTAATAACCACCTATATTAAGAACCCTTACATGAAAACCTATACGTGGCTTATAAGTCATTTACATTCATTACTTATAAAGAGCTTATACGTGACTATTCACTTTATTTACATTCATTACTTATAAAGAGTTTATACGTGACTATTCACTTTAATTGTTTCTAACTTATAAGTGATATATATGTGAAGGATTAGTAGTTTATGTGCAAATTATGAATTTCATGTGCAAACATGAGGCAGTTCGCTTATTAACGACGTACACTTCACTTATAAGTGAATTGTGAGCCATAAACTTACTACACTTATAGGTCGCTTATAAGTGGCATATAGGTGAAAAGGATATTTCACTTGTAAGTGAAGTTTATAAGTGAAATGTAAATCATTCATCTACTACACTTGTATGTGAAATAAGCGCGAATTTCCGCTACATTAACTGAATTTGGGCTTTAAGAAAGTCACAACCAGACCCCCATACCCCCATGACAGGAAATTGTGTCTTTATATAAAAATACAATAAATTAGTTTGAGAATGTATGTATTACATGTAAATGGATACCTATAAGTTCTGATCGCAGAAACAAAATCTCATACATTTGCATTTATATGACAATGCGTGAAATGATTTTAACATATTATCCTGCTGCTTTGGATCACCACAACTGAAACAGATCCCTCAATATCAAAGTGATGGCTGAAATTAAGTAAGTTAGTGATAATCATAAACATACTTTATTCCCCAAGTAATAAATACAATTGTTCTTTCAAACATACGTTTCGGGCAGAATCCTTCATCATCAAGTAGGCACCTACAAGCAAATTTGAAAGCTGGTTTCGACTCACGGTCGGTAGTGTAGTTTTCTTTTAGAATCTGATATCCATTCTACTTCAGCATGGAAATGAAGGCTGTTCAAAATTCGACTGCTAGTATGCGAACACTAGAATATTTATGTATACGGCATGATACTGGAAAGCACATAGAGTGAACAAGACAAAACTGACATAGAGAGCAAATCAGCGTATATACGAGGATTGCCATGGTTTATCCTTCGGAAATGGAAGCGATATCAAGTCTAAAATATGATAGCATGAATGTTTCGCGCTCCTGATTTCTGCCATTGAAACATCATTTTCATGTCAAATAATTTTTCAGTGCTCAACAATAAATTATTTAATATGATTTCATTAGAATATACACAGTTCAATGTTTGGTGCCAAATAATGTTGTTTAAATCAAATTATAGAAAATAATTTATTGTTGGATGCTGAAAAAGTTTTTGTTTACTGGGTGTGTCTCCAATTTTCTGTTGTATATATTCGCTCTTGTTCTCATTTTGCAATACACACACACACACACACACACACACACACATTGCTTTATTATAGCTTTCATACGTAGGATCCATCAACATTGTAGGTTTTATTTTTTAAAAATTAAATCTTAAAATATTTTTAATTAAACATGATGAAATTTTTTTTTGTTTGTCTGTTTGTTTTTTCTTGATACGATTCGTTGAAACTGATAAATCTGGTTGGAAGTTATTAATTTTGGAGAAATAAAACCATTGTATCACCTTTGTTGAACTTGGGTTGTATTTTGCAGTAAATCGTAGACTTTAGACAACATAATGCAAATGACAAGAAAAAATGTAAAATTACTATTCCACATTCTTTGCAATGTACGTCTTTAGAAAACCTCAATCAAATACAATATTTATGAGTCACAATTACTTGTGAGCTGAAATAAACCCTTCAAATTCAAGAATTATGCACCAAAGAAAATCGTACTTTAGGTTTATTAAGATGTAACTTGTTATCTTGTCCAGAGAATGCGAAAGAATTAGCTTTTAAGGGTTTGTTAGACCTAATATCAGAATATGCTACTACAGTTTGGGATCCCTATTCACAGGGTTTAGAGGATGGAATTGAAAACATGCAAAGCGAGCTACTAGGTTTGCTACATTCAATTATGATTATACCCCTGGAAGTATAACCTCAGTATTGAAGAAGGTGTCTTGGAAACCATTGATAAAACGGAGACTGAAAAATATAATAATATTTGTCTACAAAGGTTTAAAACCAAAGCAAAATTACCCATGTACAATTTAACCCTCCCCCCCCAAAAAAAAAAACAACTAGTAGAAAACAAAATGAATATATTATTCATTACATACCATACGTATGAACTGATAGCTACAAATTCAGCTTTTTCCTTAAAAACAATCAAAGACTGGAATTAGTGATCACAAATATTAATCACAACCGATGAATCTTCAGAAAGCCAAATTGAGAGCTTTTCAAAATGAGTACGAACAAATTATTTTTTCTTCTAAAATAAGTTCTTGTTGTAAAGGTGCAAAACTGCCATTACAATGTATCATGTATCATGTAACTAACCGAGATCAAGTCTATTTTGGAGTAAACTGTTAGTCAGAAAATGACAATGGCCAAGAACATACAATTCACGTATACTCTAACTGATAAAGGTTTATACCACCTATAAATGACTTTTATGTCACTTATATATAAATTGTAGGTTAATTATGTATCGATATTGTTTTCACTTATACAGTAACTACACTTAAACAGACTAACGTGTCACTTACTTCATTACATATGCAAAGTATAAGTAACTTTTAAGTGACGTATAAGTCCCATTTATGTCAAGCATATGTCACTTATAAGTCATAATAAATAATTTGCATAGCTTCATTTTCCTTGCATAATATAGTCGCCAATTATGTGTTAAACATACAAAAAGCAATACAAAGCAAAAATACTTTGTCAATTATTGTGTCTGCCTTACTCAGTCCTTTTTCAGTTAGTATTTTTCCTTCTCATTATGTCTTTTTCATCTTTCTCTGCACAACACTTTTTTTGTGCACTGTCGTTTTCTAGCTTTATATTAATTTTTTTATCAATCCTTTGCAACCTCTCACTGTTATTTTTGATCAAATGGCCAGGGATTAGAGAAACCCAAAATGTGATTATAAGAATATTTTTACATGCGTTTTTCTCTCTCTCTATCTCTATCTCTCTCTCTCTCTCTCTCTCTCTCTCTCTTTCTCTCTCTCTCTCTCTCTCTTCATATTCATGCCAGTATGTTTATGTCACTCTATTCTTGTCTCCTGGTCATTGTACACGATATTCCTTCCTTTTTAGCCCACCTAACATGGGTAACTTTACTATAAATATAAATACCATTACATAACGTCTTCTCAGCAAACCCTTTACGGAATTTAATAAAATATAACAGTAAGCATTACGCCCTGATGGTCTTTCAAATGTATTCAGATGTGGCCAATCTGCATGACTGCCATTACCAAAATTGGAAAACCTTTTTACAAATTTCTTTCAAACACTACTCAATCATCTTTAACCAAATGTGAAGAAATAAATTCTAAAAGGGACAAACCTTAAAATTATTTAATATCAAAAACTGATCAACATAATTTGGTCAAATTCGTTGAAATCATCATGAAATGAAGGGTTTTCAGATTTGTATACAAGATGCTATTCTACCAACATATATGACTGAAGTTACTACAAATAATGTAAAAAGAACTCAACAACATTTTCTCAAAAGCCACCTAACAAAATTTTACCAAATTTGATACATTTCACTTTCATGAAGATGCTGCTTATTAGCCATCAAAAGTGGCTGCCTTTCTAAAAGAAGAAAACAGAAAAGAAAAAGAAAACTCTAAATAATGTCTAAAATAATACCTCACGGAATTGAACTAAATTTAATAAAAAGCATTCTTACAAGAACCTTTAAGTTTATATATATATATATATATATATATATATATATATATATATATATATATATATATATATATATATCTTCAGTGGTCAGATTTTCCATGGGCCAGCAGGGTTAGCTCACATTGAAATCATCTTTCCCTGCAGAAACGTATCTAACACTGACAATCAAATGCAACTACTTGCATTAATATGGTAAATTGCAGTATTCTAAAAGCATGCTTGACAAAACAGTTGAATGTACTTGGCGTTGGAAAATATTGTCAGCTGAAACTTTCTGATTTAATAGGAATTTTGTTTTTTTATAACGGCTTCAGAAAATTTTACTGGCATTGATGGCTGCATTTATCAGTAAGAACTGGCCTTCCTCATAATCCATAGGTCATGGACTGATGGGCCAGTGGTTAAATTGACACTGTTATATGTAATAAATTTACCTACTGTTACAAAAACAGAAAAACTGAAACAATCTTTTCTAAAAACCACTTAAGAGATTTGACTAAAGGCACATGACATAACGGGCTTTAAAATTGGTATAAGTGATGCCAGTACACCATCAGATATGGCCACCATATCTACACATATAAAATCAGTTAACAACTTTATATCCAAAGCTGATCAACAGAATTTTGACAACTCTGTCAGAAAACATCATGGTATAAAAACGTTTTAATATAAGAATAATGATGTTTATATACTATTAAAAATGGATGCAGATACAGAAAATAAAACAGCTTTGAAATAGTTGTTTTTTATAACATGCAATCAACAGCATGGGCAGAAATTTATAGAGAAGCAAACTACTCACCCGATTATTTGACCAACTACTCTTATACTTGGATGTTTGGCATATATCATCCAGGTGGGAGATCTCATGCACATTTTGAGCCTTTTGTTTGTATCATATACCTCTCTCACACATGTTCTGTATTTTTTCGTCATCAATGTTACTATCTGTTCCGTGAAATTAATTTTACTCTTAACTTTACAGCTAACTGTTCCACCAGTGAGTTTGAATGCACTAACCATGACTGTCTTCCAGCTTCCCAGCGATGTGATGGTACCCCGCAGTGTGGAGACAAATCAGATGAGTATGGCTGCGGTATGACACTTCTAGTTCTTTTACAACCATCTACTATATTTATGTGCATATAATGCATTCTCTCTCTCACACACACACACACACACACACACACACACACACAAACACACATACACACACACACCTAGTTTTGTTATGATAAATGTGCATTACATAAAATAACAAACAATAGGCATCTTACCTGTATTCCAGATTGAGCTCTACTCCTCCGATCGATCGATACATTAGCAATTTGGTTTCCACAAGATGACTTTCCTCCTAATTGTAATGTATGTGCCTTAGCTTTGTCAAATAGTGTTGGATTTCAAACAAATTTGGTACGCAATTCTATATCATTGAGACTTAAATTCTGCATTCCATGACATTATTTGCTTTTGTTATACTCTTTTATTGACCGTCGTTCTGACTTCACTTTCCGTAGAATAACTTCAAGTTTTGTATGATTTATACCAAGTTTGGCATACAACTTTCTGTTGATGAGATCTTACATTAGTTCAGTTTTCAGCAATCCAAAATATCATTTACAGGTGTTTTGCACCTTTTTAGCCTGTCCCCCTGAATTTAGTTTCCTCAGCTTAACTGTACCATTAATAGTTGGATTTTAACCATATTTGGGATGCAGCTCCACAGTGGTGAAACCTTAAATGAATTTGATTGTAAACATTCTAAGACATAAGCTTACAGGAGGTACACTCACTTGATTTCTCCATTCTCCGCACCTTGGTTTGCTGTATTGAAAACACTTTTGGCTTGCAGCATCATATCGACAAGACCTGTTTGATTTCAAGCACACTAGGACATCATTTGTATATGAGTTATACATGCCAGCCTCCCTCACTTCCCTCCGATTGTTTGGCCTCTTGACAATGGTTTCTGCAACATTACTTTACCAACTAAAATTTGGCATTCAACTTTATACTGATAAGAACCCCAATGACTTTGGTTTCATGTATTCCATTATGCCACGTAGATTAGTTGTGACCCATGATTTCAGATTTTCTAACTTTGGCTTCTGAGTATTTTTCATATACACATCTTTTGAGGAAACATGTTTTGCAAGAACAATGTCTGTCCGATGTCTCTTTCTTTTCCACGTGATAACGTAAGCGCTAAGGCTTCTGCATTTTCCTTACTTTAAGTTTTTCTTGACAAAAAGCAACAATCTTGTCAATTTGGGGTCAAAAGGTAAAGATCCTTTGACTAAAAGAAGATAAATGTTTTGGCACAATAACATTAGTTCAACATTATATACCTAAACCTGATTTTGTGGATGGATTGCACTTAGGGTATGAGAAGAGCCTACTCATTTTAGGGTAAAATGGTAAATTGTCAAGATCATTGCGACTTACAGAAGAAAAGCAGTTTCTGAACAATAATATTAGTTTTAGGTCATAGATTTTAATTAAACTTTGTATAATACTTGCACGTGGGGTAAGGATGAAGCCAATTTAATTTAGCATTAAAAGATCTTAGGTCACGGCCACTGTGATATAAAGAAGAAACATGTTGTATGCACAAACCTTTCAGTTGTCGTCTCCCTTCAGCACAGTTTTGTTAATACCTAATATGTTAGGTAAGAAATAAGCCTCTTGATTTTGAGGTCAAACAGTGAAAAGTCAAGGTTACCGTGATTTAAAGAAGAACTATTGTTGCTGCATAATACATCTAATTCTTGATCATGTACATGGACCAAAGCTTGCAGAGGGGTTAAGATATGGAAAAGGTGAGGAATCAATAATATTATTCTGATGTGGGGTATTAAATGCAATGTAGACAAAATAGATCTTTCCTACACAGGAGGCTTCGAAAAGTATGAAATATACCAGCACAGCAAATATTGTATGTATGAGATTGTATCGTACTTCAATTGTTGTGACCTTTGTGATCCAGCTATTTAGCATATCAATCCAAGTGGAACAGATAATCATTGCCATTATAAGTGAACAAAACTTACTGAAAGCAGGACTTTGAGAACTGTTGCTTCCTTAATATTGTGATAATGAGCGATCTTCTGTGGAGACATTGTAGCAAGGCATTAATTGAGCTAGAGAAAGATTCTTTACAGCATATACCTAGCTCTATGTATAGTGAGATATAACTATACTTTATAATGCGTATGAGACTGATTATTTTTTCTATTGTGTATAATGAGATATGATTTTATTTTCTAATGTGTATAATGAGATATGATTATATTGCATAATGTGCATAATGAGATATGATTATATTTTATAATGTGTATAATGAGATATGATTATATTTTCCAACGTGTATAATGAGATATGATCACACTTGTATGCTCCCACTGCAACATAATTTGGGGGCATATAATTTTGCTGCTGCTTGTCCATACAGGCATAGGTCCACATGTCTGTATATCCATCCCAAATCCAGTATTGCGCAATATCACAAAAACTGATATTACATCTTAAGCTTTGCAATTTTGCACACTTAATCATAGTTATAAATAAATGACCTAGCTAGATTTTAAGGGCACATTAAATTAGCAATTCAAGTTTTTAACACATTTTTTTGTAATTCAGTGGACTTTTTTTACATGAAACTTCTAGTGCATTTAGACAAAGACTTCCTGAAATAGACAATGACATTTGCAAGTGTATTCATGTCATTACAGTAATTTTTAAATTTCTTACGAATGTTTAGAACCTTTTTAACTATTACCTTGTTTTTTTTGTGGGGCGGGGGCCTTATAAGCACAATTTCGCAAAATCCACTTAAAGCAAAATGATGAGATTTGGTTTGCAGATTTGCATGGAGATAACATTAAATTGTCATGGAATTATAAAAACAAAAATTTTATATTATGGAATATTGGTGCTTTTTATTCATCTGTAGTGTTTCAACCAAAAACCTAATCCACTAATTTTTGAATTATTGACGGATACAGACTTGATTCCAAACACATTTTTTTATGTAGTTTCTTGGAATGCATGTAACCGTACTACTCCTATTATATAGTAATAAATATTGATGTGCACAACTGAAAAACATGTATAGATTTCCAGAAAAGGAAACATTGGTATAAATATATGCAAGGGAAACAAAAGAGAAGCATATCATATGTAAGATATATGTCATATCCATTTATCCATCTATAAGAAAAATCTATCACTGACATATAATTTTATTTTTTTTAGTGATTGTTGCAAACAACATGTCAAAGATCTACCATTCTGACCTGTCTGCATATATCCCAGTGTGCTATAAAAACATGAATGACACACTGGCCAACATGCTGTGCTCATTAAGTGGGCAAAGGTGAGTAGAAGTGATATGCTAAGTTTATGTCAAGGCCACATTTATTAGTGAAAAATGAGACAACCTGTAGTTGTTTTTTAAACAAACCAAAACAAACCATCAAATTCTCAACTTATCATTAAAATTATGATAAATAAATGGACGGTATAAATAATACAGCTGTGTCCCATATTAATCAGTCCATCGCACCTGACAGGAAGTAACAAGAACTGCCATCTATAGGTGCATGTCTTAGTTTTTCATCTGTCTGCGCAGCTAATAGT
The DNA here is from genome assembly GCA_029931535.1 of Margaritifera margaritifera. Classification (NCBI taxonomy): domain Eukaryota; kingdom Metazoa; phylum Mollusca; class Bivalvia; order Unionida; family Margaritiferidae; genus Margaritifera; species Margaritifera margaritifera. The sequence goes on along the minus strand of JAQPZY010000815.1, from coordinate 67,799 downwards.
ACAGCTTTGACCATTATAAAGCACATTCTAGTATGGACATTTTTGAAAACATATTAAGTACCAATTTTAACCTTTTACTTGCTGTTCTTAGTTGCTTTATCATATACCTGTCCAAATTACGAGGATATTATGTTATAATATCCATCTGTCTGTTACCAATTTCATTCTTGCACAATAACTTGAGTTATTCACGATATACAGTTACGAATTTTTGTGAATGGCTTGCACGCTAAAAAGTCGAGTTTACTGTGACTGAAAAGTTAAAAATGGTTTCTGCACAATAACTATACTTCGTCACCATCTACAGTTACCAAATTTTGTTGATGGTGTATAATTGGGTGAATGAAGAAGACTATCAGTCTCCGACACAAAAAGTCAAAGGTCAAGATCACTCCAGCAAAAAGAAAGTAATAGTTTCCGCGCAATAACTGGAGTTTTACATCATTTATAGTTAACATAATGTGTGGATGGCTTACACTAAGGGTAAGGAATAACTATCTTGGGATAAGAAAGAATCTTAGTAATTTGGGGTGAAAAAAGAAGGTCAAGGTCACTGTGACTGAAATAAGACAAATGGTTTTTGCACCAACTTTTAGTTATTTACATGGGGACCATTACACATGGGGTGGTGTGTACAATATCCATTTCAATTTACTCTTCTTAAAAAATGATTGAGCGTTTTTCCAATTCGTTTTTAATCTTATATTTTGGATGCTGAATAAGTTGTTGAAATGATCAAATTGGTACATTGCAAGCATCGACACAGCATTGTGTCAGCTGCTAATTAAATAACCAGAAATCTACTAAAATTATTACATTCCCTATTACATGGACCATTGGGAAGAGACTAAAGTGCAACGTATTTAAAACTGAAGTAACTACATCGGGTGAAACAACTAACATGATCACACATTTAAGAAATCCATATGACATTGACATTGTCATCCCTTGTCATCCCTTGAATGTCATTACCAACAGTTTAGTGTAATATGGATTTAATCAGTCAGTCATAACATCAATTTACAGGTTACCATGTTTGAATAACATTAAATGCGTATCATCAATACATATCACAAGCTGAGCATCATGATATGCATCCTAAGGAAAGTGAGCTTCTGATAATGAGTCATGTTAAACTCCTTGATATGGGTAAAAATTAAGAGCAACAGTGATTTGTTTACCATTTCCAATGACATGGAATAGTGACATGAAAATAAACTCTGCAGATTGATTTATATAGCTTGTCCTCGCACTAGCCATCACTATTTTCTATTTTCCTTTGTATTGCATATTGTTTCATCTTTTCTAATTTTATTTTTGCATTTACTCTATTATTTTTGCTTTTATTTTCAATCTGCCATTTTTCAGGTCATCTAGATACTACCAACAATACATGTATGTTCAGGAGGGTACAATGCTGACCCCTCAATTAAAATCTACGACTTATTCTCTTGTCCCGGGTTATACAGTATCAATGTAAGTTGACACAACACAGTCTAAAATATATTGGTTTGATATAAGTCCTTAGGCTGTCATAATTACAGTAGTCCTCCATTATAATGCTTTTCGTGGGCGGCATAGAGTGTATCACTTTGCAGTGAGACTGCCTAATAATGTTCAACTATACTAAAGATATAATTTTGCTACCACTTAATGAAATGGGATCCATGAAAATAATCACCTTATTACAGTAACTATATTATAATGAAAGCCCTAATAATGTTCCATGTCTGATAACAGTTGGGTCATACTTCCATAACAACATAATTTAAAAATTGATCTCTTGGAGAATTTAATGGTTTCAAGAAAGCTGTATCTCAGAGGAAAAAATGACATAATTATGTAAAATGTGTACACATTAATAGATGAAAGAAAAATCATGTTTCTCTGACCCTAATCTTTAATATGTATTACATTACAATTCCTGCCAACAATTATCTGAGGTAGTTTAAACTTAGAGATGGACACTTATTTTAAAGGGAGATACATCAAATCGAAACTGAAAAATATATACTATTTAGAAAAACTGACCTATTTCCAGAGTAAAGATTTCTCCACCAAGACATTAGCATGGCACTGAATATCAAATCGTTTTTTTATTAAAATCACATTAAAATAACACGAATTCAAAGCTGATATGTATATTATATATATATATATATATATATATATATATATATATATATATATATATATATTAATTAATTAGGCATATCGAAGTTTTTACTGTTTTAAGTTATGTATATTCCACGTTGTTGGCTATATTGGAGTAGTGCAACTGTGTGGATGTCTCTTCTTGAGTTAAAACACCATCCTACACCATAGTACATTCTTAGTAGCAGTGGATTGATGCAACTTTGCATGCCTGTTGCTGAATAAAGCACTATCCTACCACAATAGGTCATTGTTGGCAGCAGTAGAGTAAAACAACTTTGTGTCTTGGTGAGTAAAACATTATCCTACCAAAATATGTCATTGCTGGCTACAGTGGAGTAATGCAACTCTGTGGCTTTGTAAGTAATACACTAAGCTACCAGGATTAGGTAATTATTGGCTGCAGTAGAAAAGCAGCTTTTTGTGTCTTGGTAAGGAAAACACTATCCTACCACACTTAGGTTAGTGTTGGCTGTAGTGAAATAATGCAGCTTTACGTATTTCTTGATGAGTAAACACATTAAACTATCAGAAGTAGGTCCTTATGTTGGAGGCAGCAAAATACGATCCTACATAAAGTAGGTCATTGTTGACTGCAGTGAGATAATGCAATCTTGTGTCTTAGTGTTTAAGACATTTTTGTTACATGAACACATGTTCGAGGTCATGTTTCGTTATTTATATCGTTCCAGGTTCTTATTTCAGTTCTGAATTTTTGTTTGATTTCAGTGAACCCTGTTATTCTGTATTGCTTCAGTGTGCATCGTTTGGTAAGTACAATTATCCATTACTGCAAATTCTGCCGAAGACTCAAGGTCAAAACCAATTGGGCCCTTTTCGTATAAATTATACTGATTAGTCAATTATTTGTGCACTGCAAAACTTTTCTTCCTACTTGCAACATTGTTGCAGTGTTATAATTTCACATTGCTCTCTGTAGGACACTTAATGTGCCATAATTATCACTTGATTGCTATCCAATATTCACAGCGATTACTGTTGTATTGTGGCTTTTGTTTCCTCTGAACACCACATGGCACCATCTTGAGCTAGTTACCAGATAAAACCACCATTTAAACGACAAGAATTACAAGCATATTAAACTATATGGAACCACATTGAAACAAATTTCTTCATCTTTTCAGATTATCTTTCCTCATTGAAAGCTTTGCAAAACCTTTAATTTTTGAATGTGTTAATATCCCAGATCTTTCACAAACAGGATGTACTCATGCAATCTAGAAAAAGTATTCTGTACAGTTGGCTGCCTAGTCAAGGGTCATGAAACGGCGGATAAAGCAGCCTACGCTGCCTGACAGTCACCCTTTTATGAATGGAAGATTCCATATGCTGACTTCAGCTATTATATATATCAGCATATTCAATAGCCTTGACAGTCTATGTAGCATACCACCTAAGCGCACAGACAACCAATTCAGGTAATTTAGACTGTAATGATACTAGCTGGCCAAATTACTATATATATATATATATATATATATATATATATATATATATATATATATATATATATATATATATTAGGCAAGACCATTTATTCAAGTGGAAGCTTTAACGAGGATGAGAATGATATGCTACACAGCTTGTTGGCTTACAAAACTATCTTGTAGGTGTCAGCTATAACATCAGGTATGGAGAGGTGTGCTCATTTACATCAAGTAGTACCTGTGCTGCAACAACAATACAATTAAAATGTTTTAGGTTTGAGCCTTCTATTGTGTTCTATTTATCGATACATTGGCTTCGTTTGAAAAATAATGTTAATTGTTTTTTGGCGTAAGTACTTTCAGTCAATCAGAAACCTTCTCCATTTAAATCTGGTATTTCATATACTACCACATATGAGCCTGGTTCCATAGCTCATACAATAGATACTTGGATATGACCATACATTGCAGATATGAATTGGTATTGTGTCAGTCACATATAGGACACATATACCAGACTCGTGCATATCTCCTAAAGGGTAAACCTCAATAATAGTGCATTATATGCTAGTGTCCACTTGTCCTGTCTCAGTGTTCACACTCTGAACCAGAAATTATTATTTGAACTCTATTAAGCTTTCTATTTATGATTTTACATCACAAAGGAGGGAATGTTGTTTAAATGACACATGCTTACCCTATAATAATGATTTTTATAGTTTTACGTTCAGTTTGTATATGATATAGATTTTACAGAAGTTTAGCACTTTTGCCTTTAATCACTTAACTTGTAATACATTATGTTTACATTAATTCGAATTGGTTTATCTTCCTAAAGTTTTTCTGTCCATTGCCCGTTGTCCTTCCATTTATTAACACAAGTTTGTTATCGCTACTAATCGTAAATAATTTGAAGGGTTGCCATGAAACTCTACACACACATTCCTCCAAAGGTATAGGTAGTCTAAATGAAAATGGTGGCGATCTGATGTCCATTATGGTTACCATGACAAACATCTTGAAAATGTTGTATCTACTTCTCCTGAATCGAAAGCCATATCAACATGGAGTTTTCAACAGAAGACTTTTTATGAAAATATAGTTGGTCATAAATGAAAATAGTGCCACTAGGACAGTGGCCATTTTGCAATTTATTTTTATTTTTATCACTACTCCTCCTGAATGGAGTTTCAAATCAACATAGGTTTATCACTACAAGGCTTCTTTTAATGCTGCGTTGGTCCTAAATGAAAATGGTTCCAATCTGACACCTAATGTGCCCGGCGAATTTGCCATCTTACATTTCGTGTTATCGCTATTTATCCTGGACTGAAATTCATATTAACATGGGGTTTCCAACATAAGACGTCTTATTGTGTCTAGGTGGTCTCAAATACGAATTATGCCACTCTGACATTCAATATCCTCGCATAGCAGCCATCTAGAAGATCTTGTAATTGATGTTTTTCCTAAGAATAAAGTCATATCGACATTTGATATTCAGCAGAAGACTGTCTGTGATGTATCGTTTCTCCTGAATGAAATTGTTGCCAATCTAAAGTTGAATACGGCCACGATGGCAGCCATTTTGAAAATCTTGTTATTGCTACTCCTGATGAACAGAAAGTCATATCAACATGGGATTTTCATAAGAAGACTAATCACGATATTTAGTTGGTACTGAATGAAAATGGTTCCGAATTTACCTGTAATATGGCGACCATGGCATCCTGTTATCGATAATCCTCCTAAATAAAACGTCCTCCTGAATTTATGATCATATCCACATAGGGTTTTCACCTAGTACTTCTTATCATATATATGTGGTCCTAAATGCAAATGGTGCCAATCTTATAACAAATATTGTTGTTACAGTGTCCATCTTAAACATATTTGTTCTCGCTACTCTTCCTGGATTGAGGGTCATATTGGCATAGATATTTGACATAAAGGCTTCACATGATGTCATCTTATCTGTATGGCTGCCCCAATAGGTAATTTGAAAATCCTATCACTCAAGAATATCAGAGATTGTTTAAACAGTCAAAGTTACACAGAAGAAATGATCTAACTTGAATTCCTGGAAATTCTTCTTGGACAGTAGAGCATCAGTCCGTTTGAGAGGGGTTTTTGTTTTAACTTTTAACTGAAACTATACACCCATTACAGTAATGATATGCCGTTAAACGTTAATGTATGCATCTCATTGACAATCTGTTTTTGGTCTGGCCTTTGTTGCTGTATCATATGCTTGATCTCTACGTCAAGTTCCACAGGAAATTCAGCTTGCTCTTTTCAACCTTATCCTCTACCACTTACCACATCACTTGTTTAGCACACTGTGTCCCATAATTGCAAGATTGTAGCATCCAGTGTATGGCTACATATAGATTGTCAAGCCATATTTTGTACAGTCAAGCCTGTGTTATGTAGCCAACTCTGGGAAGGAGAACAACCACGTAGATGCTTAATACATGTTTATGTATTCTAAAATCATAATGTGGCTGCATGACAAATGTGGTTGCTTAATAAAGGTGACCTTTAAGACAGGTTTGACTGTCCCTTCATTGGACTTGCTGCATTCGCTGACTAAGTGAATTTACATTCTTATCTTTACTCTTGCATTTTTGACATCATGATATTGTCTTGATTTAGCTCACTTGCCTTCAACATGTTAAACTTAAGTGCCTGGATTTTTAGTGCCTAAGCGGTCTTTCTCCTTTTCTATTCACTTTCATCTATTAGCATTACAATTAGTGTTATTATTATAGATGTTTTAATTTTGGCATAAAACTGATTGATTGCAAATATATCAGAAAAGACCCACAGACCCCTGCCAAAATCTTCTTTTCCATATATATATCATACAAATACAAGACTAGATGAACTGTATCCATTGCTTCTTTATATAATAAGAGCCAGAGATTGTAGAAAATGTATACAGTGTAATGTACCTGACATAACAATTTTTGGGAACTGTTAGCCCTCACATGAAGGACTAGTTTATTGTTGTGACGATTATTTACCCTATGTGATGTATAACAGCTTAGGGTGATATAATTTCTAGTCACTTAACATATAACCAAGCAAGGTCATGACATCAATTAGTTATGTTGCAGTGATGCAACAATATATTCATAAAATACACTTCAAGTCTCTTATTGTCTTGTCTCTGTTTTACCACAGAATGCTGTCATTTTGGGCCTAATCACTATTAGTAATTCAAATGTTATTGTACATTTAGATAAAAATCACTACTATTCTTGGGTGTGGTCACTACATGTAGACTAGTATGCACACAAGAACACAAAATGCATTACATATTTGCAATATTCTCATCAAAAGTTCATGCCATTTCGCTTGTTCATTGCTAATAGATATTGTAATAGGCAAGGACATTAATTATTCAATGAGATTGTTATAGTTAAACATTTACAACTTGAGGTGTAAATTTCCCTTTATCGCTCGTTTCATTATTTAGAATGTGGCACAACCATGTTTGATGATCGCAGATTGCCAAAAATTATTTTTGGTCGAGACGCAGTACTTGGGCAACTACCATGGCAAATAGGACTCTACGCAAACGGAAATGCTGGCTGTAGTTGTTCCATTATACATCCTCACTGGGTCATCACAGCTGGTCACTGCACGGTGTAAGTAGACCGACATTGCATTTTTTCCTTCCTGTGAAAGGTGAGACAGTTTTCACTTTTCGTGCAGCGACACCATAATTTGTTGTGAACAGTATTACGATTCGTTTTCAACGTATTTTAAATTCTATATCATTTGCTGTATTCATCTGCGACTTTGGTGTAATATTACCATATGCCTCGAGTTTCTGTCCTGATATTCAACGAATTCATATATTTTATAACCAGAAAGCTGCATTAGTATAACTCACTTCATAGACAAAACTCTGTAGAACACTTGTTTGCAATACATTTTTCTTGATTTCATGAGCTTAAGAATTTCTTTATAAAGCTATGATATAAATGTTACAACGCTTCATGTTTGGCTATCTTGTCAACTAAGTATTATGCCACAGAATGGCTAACATTTTTTGATATATATATATATATATATATATATATATATATATATATATGTATATATATGTATATATATATATATATATATATATATATATATCCAGTGAAAAAGTGATATATTTCAATATAAACGGGATTACGAATAGATTTGCACTTGAATGAAAATAATCTAGAATTCGAGAATGTAATATTATACACTGAATGATAAAGGGGAAGAAAATATAAAAAATTGTACCCTATTCCAAGTTAAGATTGTTTATGTCCCTAGGCATCCAACGTCTACAGCTCTAATTCTGTAGAATATGCCTCCATTTGCCAGATATAAAAATGTGCATCCCTTGGATTTAATGCAAGCTGGCAATAATATTTATCAAATGGCTACACTTTATGTTCAAATTGTATGGTACAAATAGTGTGCTCACCTTTGTAATTCATTTTCTAAAACGATTGAACAAATGCAGAAATACGCATAAAGGAAAGAGCTGACTAGCTATTCACAGGTAAAGTACCTGCTGTATAATACAGCTTCCTGAATAATTAAGAGACAAAACTTTTGACACTGCTAAGGTGGATTTCAGAAATGTATATCCAGGTTTTGTATTGGAAAGAAATTCAGGCTGCTGTTGACTCTCCAATTACTTTTATTATGTTCCTTTTTTTGTCAGACTAATGGAAACGTACTCTGTCATAGTTGGAGCTGTAGAAGTTGGATTGTATAATTCAGAAAGCTATCAAGGACAGTTGTACAACTCATCGCGGACATACACCAATCCACTCTTCAACCGTGACTATGACAATGACATTAGTCTGCTATACATCGATCAACCAATTGTCTTTAGCAATTATGTACGACCTATTTGCGTTGCATCTAGTGGAACTGTTGAAGAAATGCTTAAAGTGGGCTATAATACAGAATGCTATGTCAGTGGATGGGGACATCGTCAGAATTTTATAAACCGAGGTAATGCGGCTTAATAATATGGTTATATTATTTTGAAAAAAATGTTTGAAGTTTAAATTTGATATATGTGATAGTCTGATGATGGCTCTGTCATCATGGAGGTGATGAAAATCTGATAACCCAGAGGAAACCACCAACCTTGAATGGACAATAACATAACCATGTACATTTCAAGTGACAGGATGCTAATGTTCTCTGACCCAGTGTTACAGCTAATAACATAAATATAAATCATCTCATATATGCGTGACATAACATATTTTAGGAAATAACTAAGAAATGACTTGTAAATTCCTTGTGCCTGAGAGATGTAATATGCATTAACACATTTTGTAAAATAACTCCTTGCAAACTGCTAAATAACGTGTAAGACAACCACCCTGGACAACACCCAGTATAACAGCATGCATAATTCACGTATTCAATGTAATGCCGCGTGCATCTATATATATATATCATCAGATTCTGATCAGAGATGTTACTAAATAGACTTATATAATATATTTTCCACTCATCAGAGTGTTGGATCAGGGTTGTTAATGAGCAAGCATATTTTAAGGCATACCTAAATCTTGCGTCCTCCACATAAGAGGCAACAAATGGAGGCTACCGTTTTGACCTTTACCTTTACTTTGTATATTGCTTTTTCGAAATCTCTGACCTTACTTAGCAATATACATAGCCACTGTTGTCTTGATGTGCCATTAACCTTATACATACACACATACATCAGCCAAATGTGGCATGCACCTTTTTATTCAAGAGACTTTGAATGAATTAGATTTCAACATCCCACACCAACATTTAAAACCGTTATGTCTCCTGAATGATGATCTCCAAACATACATTGGTATCAGATTTGTCGTATATTAACGAATAAATCGAGTAGTTAAAAGATACGTGGTTAAGGTTGCTGGGTGTTTCGTCATATGTCATTGGGTCTTCCGTGGCATTATCACAGACAGAATAATAAATTTACATATTTTTTTTTATCTCCTTCTTTTTCCTTTTTTATTTCTTCAACGTTTTAAAAGAAATATTTCTTCTGACAGAGGTATGGCTTGGGAAGCTCAAGGTGGTCCGTGTTTACTTGTACAGCACAGAGGAATGTAACCAGATCTACTTTGATACGTACAAGTCATATCCTCAAAATACCACTGTTTGTGTGGATAACCAAAACCTTGGGTCTCCAAATTGTCATGTAAGTTTCACCTAGTCAGTACATAGCTATACACACCTCTCCCTTGATAACGCGCGCCCGGATAACTTGCGAGGGGGTAGGCGTGAATCCCATTGTTTTCTACAAAATGCCAAAATAATTGACCCTTATTTGTTGAACGTAAAGAAAATCGCGGTCAAAAATTGGTAAACGAAATCTTGATATATCGCTCGTAGTGTTGCAGAACACGTCGGTTGGAGCCCGAAAAATCGAGTCAACGTCATGAAATTCTAAACGTTTAAAAGAAGTATTATATATTGTTACATTTTCTATTCCAAAAACAAATTCTCAGTACACTGTAAATACAATTATTCGATGAAATGTTGCTCTATGAAAATGTCACTCGTGCATACCGGCGGAAACACTTTATGAAATAAATAGGTCTTGTCAAGTGAAATTTGTGTTTTCAGACTTTTTTAATTCAGGATATCAGTGTAATCGTCATAAATGCGATATGCCCTTTTATATTCAAACGTGAAGAATGTCAACTTACCGTTACAGCTATGTCCGCGAGTGTTTCTGTGAGAACCTAATTAAGTGCTGACTGTTTTTTTTCTTCCGATTTGCAGACGTGTTTGTTGTACTGTTACACTCAAGTAAAAGCAGAACTGCTTTGTATTACTGCGTTAATTGTGTCTTTTGTAAGAAATCAAATAAAGGGGGTGGAAGAAAAGAAAGTTAAAAGACATGCAAATCCTATTTGCGTAAGAGCTAACGGTGACGGTCGTGTGTCAGATCAACTCCTTTCACATTCGAACACTGTTGTAAATATTATTATGTAAATAACATAAAAATCTACCTTAAATTATCATAGTCATTCATAAATGTTATCAAATAGCAGGACAATCAAGCGAAAGGAGTACTGGGTAAATGATAAGTTTTATTTCATAGACAAGGTTTATTATGAAGAATCGAGTTCAAACGTTTGTAGTGAACTTAAAATTCATCAAAGATGAGCAGAAGTTTCACTATAATTTGCAAAGAAATCACGGCATCAATATTTTACTAATAAAACATTTTTTTAAATCGAATTTCAACGTTGACGGTTGTTTCACGAAGTACATGTTTAGAGTTTTTGAAAAAAAGGAAACTTGTTTTCTTGTGCATAAAACAGTGACGCAACAAACAATATTTTGAGGTACACAACGAAATACACACGTACGTGATGTGTGTTGAAACCTCTTAGAGTAATGTCTATTTAACGACTTTTTGGAGGCTGGTTATCGCGGAAGAGCGAGTAATTTCATTCGGAAAAGCTGTTTGTTGACAATTAATCACAACGCGATTATAGTATTCGTTCATTAAACAGCACTGATACCCCCTCCCGGGTTCTCGATGACTAGCCGCGATGGCACCGTCTTCTACATTTAGTAGAGGAATGTATTACAGGCCTCTCGGTAACTCACGGCCTCGCTTAAAATGAGGTCTGTGTTTTTGGAGTTATGGAGGGAGAGGCGTACTCTCCCATTTATTAATTTTCCACAGCTTTCCCACCTTATATAGCATATAGCAGAATTTTTTCACAGATTTAAAATTTAGCAATTGTGTGATAAGACAAATGCGGTTTTAAATTGTTGCTTGTATTTATGTTTATGTTTTAACAATTGTAGATAATAATGACCATTATGAGAGGATTTATTTTCGTGATTTTTTTATTATTGGATTTGATATAAATGTGAAGTATATTGTTAATTTTCATTATAGATATATATATATATATATATATATATATATCTATATATATATATATATATATATATAGATATATATATATATATTGTATGCATATACAAACATATATACACATTACACACATAACTAATTGCTGAATAGCTATTTTGTCTGAACATGCTGAGGAGTACAAGTACGTCAAATATCATTTTAGATTTTTCTACTATTTGATTTGTTATATGCAAGCCACAAAGCCTGGAAACCAATTTTTAATTCTGCAAGTATATATATTTATTTAAAATATAGTTCCATTCAGTTTATATTTGAACTAGAAGGCTTTTGTTTTCTCCTCATTAATAATGTATAAAATTACTTTGCAATTTTGTCCCGCTTCCTGAGAAGATTTACATTTTCATACAGTGGAGATTATAATTTCATAGTATTTATAATAGTTTTTTTTTTCCAAGTTCCTGCCGTTGTGTCCATAACTCCATAGAATTCTACAAACAAATAATATTGATATTAAATTTTTGAATGCAAGGAACCTGCCACCATCCTGATTATTTAATTAATACAAAATACATTCTTTTCTTCGGAAATATTGTATTATCATTTATCTTCATATAATTCAAATTTGTTCAGTAGTTGTAGCGGGATAGGCATTCAATTCCAACTGTGCAAAAAACACATCATTCAAAAAACATTTAGCTTCTGTGAAACTATATGAAGTTCTTCTTTCTTTCACAAAATATTGTCCCCTTCAAACTCTTCAAGTATGCCTATAATAAGAATGCGTTTCTATGCTGAATGGTTGAGTGGGTCAATTAGTTTTTGGTCCACGTGATCATAAGTGGATGACAAAAAAGATTGAAGGTGGGCATTTTCAGACCACCATCTTGATATCTATTGAATAGAATGTTCTTTTTCATTGTGTCGTCATTTCTACTCCAAAGGATGTTAACAAAGACTGACCCGGTGGGTCAGGAATTACCATAAAACAGTGAACAAGCAAGGGCAAAGTTAAATATTCAATATCTGTGATTTTTCCAATTTTGAACAGATTTTTAATTGATTCAATCTTATCTGTATAATTTACTATATTGCTTTTGTTCAAATTAAATGTAATTCCAAGACGCTTAAAATGACCAGACTGATTACAAGTAATATTTTTTGCAGTTCTTAGTTCTTCACCAAAACCCATTTTTGCTCCAAGTTATATGACCCCGGTTTTGTCAAAGTTTACCCTCAGTCTAGAGCTGCTGGAGAAGCTGTCTGGAATATTTAAAGAAATGTTGAGGGAAGTGTCATCGTGAGCTAATACAACAGTTGAATCAACAGCACATTGACTTATTAAGTTTTCAGGGTTGTTATTGTTTATACCATTTATAGCTGGATTGTTTTAGAGCAGCACTTAATAACTCAAGAGCTTTTATGAATATATATATATATATATATATATATATATATGGGGTAAGGGGGTCACTGTGTCTGACCCCACGCTGTATAGGAAAAAACTGTCGAGTATTCAAGATAGATGGATCCAGAGCAATTCTAAAGACTTTTCTATAAAAGACCATTAAATCAAAAGCTTTTCGAAATCAAAAAGAACTAAAAGCGCTGGGATGTACTCTTCTTCCTCTGTTGTTAGAATTAAATCAAACATTAGGCATGTACAATCACCGATATATTGACCATTCAAAAAACCTGACTGTGTTTAACTTATTATATGTGGTAATGCCTTCTTTATTCTGTGAGCAATAAAGGATGATGATATTCAACAGATTGATGTATCGCCAATTTTGTTCAAATCATTTTTGATATTCCTTCTTTAGGAGCACATTTGATAACTCCTTGCTTTATGTAACTGTTAGCCTATTGTTTTCATATGCATAATTTAGTGTTCTAACCAACAAAGACACAAGGCTAATATTTATAGAACCCAGCAGTAAACCGTCTAAGACAGGTAGCTTGCCATTCCTCATGTTTCTCATCTTCTTTTGTCCACCCGACTGGTACCTCGTTGACACCTGCTCACAAAAAAGTTAGCTTCGGGTAGCTCTTCTCACTCATTATTTTAGTGCTAAATGTGGTGTCCTCTTTGTTACGCCAGGGGCTGTACAGACGGACGAACTCGTCCATTTCAAGATCAAAGCCGCATTTAGCCACGTATTGCTTTCATGCAATCAAAGATGTGCGCTTATTAAAGAAAAAAACATGTGTGCTCTAATATCACTGTGAATATGTCTCAATAAAGAAACAAACCCGATCCATTCCGCTCCCTCCGCCGCGCGCTTGGTGTAGGTGGGGGGATGGGGGATGGGGGTTTAGAGCACCATTGTTGGGATTAATAACCGAATCACCTTAGAACAAAACCAGCTGCTTATTGTCAGATTTCTCAACCTCGGTAGCAGTGATGTAATTGCACCAGGCACGGTTAGACTGGCATTCACAGTTGCTCTAAGCGTCTGCGCAGCACAGCATTGCGTCAACCGTACATTCGTAAAAAAGTCACGCTATCGTTATACAAATCAATATAAAGATTGAAGGAAACAAAATGGCCTGCATCAACGATGCAAATTTTTGGGATGTCTTCAAAGACATCTGATAGGCAGCAAAAGAGTGGACTAACATTGTCGTTCAGGGTATACTAACGCCAACACGGTCGCTATATGTGTCATCGTTGTTAATGCTGATACTGATGCCTCACCCGATAAATATATCGCCTCCCTGTTCAGAGACTGCTTCTTGTGCCACTAGACGTAGAGCTGCTAATTCAGCATATGCCACACTATCAGTCCTATCTCTCAGACCGCCTCACCTTTGAACTGACGTTCAACGACTACGGCCGGGCTATCCGAAGCACCAACAAATGGGCGAGCTAGACGATCAACGGTATACCTCTGGTGTGCGACGTTGTGACTACCGCAGAGTACACACAAATAATCCCGCAGCAGTACATGGGAAGAGTGCCTCTTTTTGAACCCGGGAGCTGCGTCATTGCAAGGTGGTAGTGAACAAGAAAGACGACACGTGGATACAACACCTGAAGCATCAACCTAAACACGCCGGCAAAAATCATGAAGGCGATAATCATGTTGTTTAAAAACCTAACACAAATAACTGATTTCACACGCGACACACAGTATATATATTATCCCTTTGTCTACAAGGTGATGGTGACGATCTAGGGTACCCCAAACCAGATTTATGTCCATGGGTTAGTGCTGCCAGCAGTGGAAGGAGGCCTTAGCAATAATGACAAAGGAGTCTATCAAGGACACGGAGCTACCGTCGATTAATGTTGGTTCCTTCTACCAATGATGTATGGGACACGAATCTGGCGGTGGTTGTTCTGAAATTTTAGGATGATTTTACCTGGAACTGGCAACTACTCGAGTCGAGGGTTCTCCCTTTTGCTGCGGCAGCCTTTTGTGTGGCTTCCAATAAATCGACACAACTGAAGACATGGAGACTTTGCGGCAGACATGCTTGCGCCTCTTGTTATGGTGCACTATGCGGCTTAGGTTCTTTGTCCACGCATAGTGGCTTATGTTGTCCTCTGCAATAAGCAATAAATCCACAGTATGTGACCTTACTTTTCGCTGATGAGCAGTGGACAGAGGTCATTTCTCCAATCAAAGACACTAATTCGATAGTTTCATTATAGCACTCAAACGTACCAATTTCGCTAACATTGATTGTTAAGTCGATGCCTGTAAAGTCAAGCTCGCACATGTGTTAGCGATGCTTCCCTACCCAATTAACATTGTTGGTTGCTGGAAATAGGGCCGACAGAACAGTCAACTCAAAAAAACAGTCGTCGTTGTTTCCCACATTGAAAACAGACCATGGTGGTATGCAGTTTGGTATTGGAATGATGCTCCGACCGCGAAACGGACCGTAATACGACACGTAGAAGTCGACCACCTGGCAGCTGACAAACACTCATCCATATAAAGGAAATCTGTGATTGGGCAACCACCTGCTCAATCATGTCAATGAGCAGTACAGTTGATTGATCACTAAGAAAGTCTGCCGTCACTTGTATGGCGTTCATCTCAGATTCTTCGTCATATATATTTTGCTGGCCTGGAACGGCTTTCTCTAGCTTTGTTGTTTGAATGAAGCTAGACTTTAGTCCGTTCAATTCTCTATGTTCACTGGAAAGAACCTCGCGCCTTTTTGGCGTCATAGCAATAAGAAATGCCAAAGCGTCTGATTCTAGTTTGCGATTTTATGACAAAGTGGCTTAATAGATGTTCACAACCGCGACTGTTCTGCCCTGACGATCGGGCGGGGTCTTAGCATAGGACTGAACCCTAGACCCAAGAGCAGGAACTGGCCATGGTGTTGGAATAGGAGGCATTGCCGCGTGATTACCACTTGCACATATCCTATAATCGGTCCATGTTACAGTACCACCATTCCAGCTACATCTCCTTCTAAACTCTGCCATATTCACCCCACATTACTAACCAACACAGATTTTCTCGCATACATCTTTACTCCCTAGTTTCAACCAAGCACACTTGCTTTCACCTCGAAACACTGTGTGCTCGAACTGTTTTGCCCGTTGGCTCATATTTCTTTACAAAAAAGCCCATGAGCCACGTCGATGGACTACCCTAGTGACATACATACAAGAATCTCACTCTCACATTACTGCAACTTCGTTAAAGCTAGGAACTAATACACGAGTGCGTAGATTAATACTCGTCATGCCGGGTGCCTGGTGGGTAGTAAACATCCGGCTGACGCAATCAGGCCAAACGTTTGAACAATTTGTCTCACGTGTGACAGTAAGTACCGACTGTGACAGTACACGCCGACATATGAGGGAAACCTTTATTATGAGGTAATACCCTGTGTTCTCCTTTCACTCATCAACCCCACCATTTATTTTAACAAGAAACATCTTACCACAGCTCCCATAATATATGCACATATACACTCTAGAAACTCGGTTGGGTGAGGGGGTTGGAGTTGGTGAGGAGAATAAGCTGGTGCTGGACAGCACTTTAATGTTGGGCTGCTGTTATGCTGTAACATAATATATTGGCCACACCAAGTCGATACTGTTGTTTCATACATGATTTAAAGTAAATACTGTTTCAATACGTAATATCCGATCTACCGTGTTAGGTCAAAATTGAGTAGCCATCCAAGAAATAAAAAGTTGGCATCATATAGCACCATATGATTTTAAATCATCACTGCATGGTTAAAAATTATTATGTAAGTTTGATTATATGTGTGCACTAATGAACATCTTGAATGTAGTCTGACATTGTAAATTTGTAGCTAGTGCTCGTGTTAGATCATCATGGTTATGTAGAAAAAACATAGCCCCTCACAGTAAAATTTTAACAACGCTCTGAAGCAGACACTGATACAGTTATGCTTTATTAACTGGAATATAGTATTCTACATGTCCTGTTCATCACAATCTTTGACAATTGTAGACAGTCTGTCCAGGATCGGAAAGTAACCGTCAATGGTTCGTCAGTGTTCATATTTCTAAATCACTGTGAAGAGAGGATAAAATAGAATATGATTAAGAAGATACATTCTAAGGATGCACATTACACTTTCTCATCAAAACTGCACACCACATATTTCATGGTGTAAAGGAAAACATAACTGGACAATTGAGAGCCAGTGATCAAGAGCAATTTTTATGATGAAACAGAAATTTGTTTTAGACAAAGGTAAAACGTTTATGTTTTTAGAAACCAAATGAAGAATGGCAACCGGTATTCAGAAATGTGTTGTTTATGGGGGGGGGGGGGCTGCTTTTTTTTGGCGGAGTATGAGTATGGGTGAGGCGGCATTACCTACAACAGTATTAGGAAATCATAACCCTTTCGAGAGCAACATTTACACCGATAAATGTATCAGCATTGTGCATGACAATTTGGGACCAGCTATTGCAAAAAAGTTTCAAAATGAGAAATAGACCTTCCAGGAGAATAACTGTCTGGTAAATGTATCTAAGGGCACTAAACATTCGAAACAAGGCAAACCACTGAAAAGTTACAGCCATTACAGTCTCTAGACCTCAACCATACCTAGGGTTTAACTCATTCATATTGTTCTTGATATTTGGGGCTCTTTCGATCACGTAGATAATTTGTATGGCTTGATACCGAGATGATAATAAACTTTGTCTAGAGTCAAGGCTCCATTTACCAGGTATTAGATGTGGTAGTATCATTTTCTTTCATATTTTTACCATGAGTTTGTTGAGATGTTGCAATCACGTTAGTTTGCATGTTTGTTTTTACTATATGACGTCAATGTATGTGGGTACTCACGTTTGACCCAGTACTGTACGTGTATTATCCCCATGATTTGTGTGAGAGATATTATGGTACCCTCCATCTGTCTGTCCGTTAATGATACCTCATTACCTTAACAGTTGGGAAGAAACCTCACACCTATGTGTATATGTTGCCTTTGGGGTGACCTTAGCAAGCGGTTATAATGGGTAGACTGGAATATGCTAAATAAGTGTAGGATTTGCAGTATTGAGCACATGTTGTAGTTCTTGTTGCAGTTGGGTGCCAGATACATTAATTTGATTGATTGTTGATGCAACCTATAACATTGGACTCTATGTGCCATAGCTGCAAAACCAGCTATAACTCCACTGCGACATAAAGTGTCCTCCTTGTCTTTGCTTTCTAATTATCTCCATAGTCTCCACTTAGATGATGTTTTGATCATGCCTCAACACGCAAACGTAGAAGTAGTATCCTGATTTGCTCATCATCGTTGAGTATTGCACTTTACACCGGTACACATTCTAGCGCAACTATTGAGCACGTTGAACACACTATCCATAAATTGCTCTCATTTGATTTTCTGCACCTGTTTTAAAACTAAATTTTACTTCGTCTTCAGCTATGTTACCCAATCATAATACCTTAGGAGTATATCTACTACTCATAAACTAACACATCCAAGCCAATAAAGCTGTTACAATCCTCTTGGCTCTATTAGAAACAGGGATTCTCCAATTTTGAATTTTGTCTGCTTGCTTAAAATGCAAGTGACACGAATAGTTTTCCCAGGGAGACAGTGAGAGGAACCTAAAACCTTTTGTCATCACCAAATATTTCCACTTGTACCAGAGTGCACTCTTCTTTTAAAGGTGTTGCAAATTCAACCTCATTCGGCTCTAATCTAATTACTTGCATGGTGGTTATTAGTGCGTATACGCCAAATCATTACATTACAATTTTCTGTCGGCTTTACCATTATTAGCTTTTCATTAATATGTGTCGCCTTATGGTTCAGTGTAGTGCATTTGTACTTTCTGAACTATTATACTGGTGTTAGCATCTTCTTTCGTTGTTAGTTAGCGTGATGCTTGATTGATTTTCACCCTTTGTTTAAGTTCCCTCTAATTCTATGTGTCATGTACAGGAATTAGGTGTGATGATTGTAAGCTGGAAGAGCATAATCGCCTCGCCTGCATTTATTGTAATGGGTGCAACTTGGGACATACGTGTGACATTTGTACACTTTGGTCGGAGGAAATATGGTTGACAATTTCGGCAAGAAAGTTTCCCGTGGCCAACAATAGGGTGAGAAACTATCAGTCTGAGACTCATACATCATTAGTACTATAGCCAGCGTAGTCCCTGCTGATTCTCTGGGGAAAGAAACTTCATCAGTCAAGAAGAAATAGATCGGCGAAACATCATAGGTCTCCCACAGATTCAGATTCAGATCTGCCGTTGCCAGAGTCAGCACTGGCAGACTTGCTTCCCGTAGCACAGTCCTTGTGACCCGTACTGACATGGCACAGAGGCCCAGCTGGAACAGAAATGAATCTTCCATAGATAAATAGTATCGAACGTTGTCTCAGGAACATCAACGAGTCCAATACTGCTCCCACTTCAGCACAGTTATGAGTGCCATCTGCAAAATGGCAGTTCTCGCTACGGAGATATTGCCTGATAAGCCTGTACCAGCTCATAACTCTTACACTAACTGGGCCCTTACCAGCTCAATTCAAGGACCGGTGCAGCTTTACCAGTTGACTTCACCTTTCTCAGACAAATTACATTTATAATTGTACCTTGTATACCCAGTTCCGGTGTCAAGGCACATATAGTGACACCAGACCTGGCTCAGCCCTGGACACAGAACCTTCCCAGCAAACATGTCCGTACTCACCAGTAATGGACCCATGACATTTCTGCAGAGCGACAACTGATGCATCCATCAACGGTCCTGGCTTCACCATGACCCAGTGCTGGCTCTGGGGACAACCTAGACCCAGATCTACAGTGCTGAATAGGGACGTTTGGAAATGTTTGAATGAACATCACAAAATTGCTGTATCCCAACAAATATTGACTCCCAGTCTTGCTCACCTCTGTGCTTAGACTCGTTCACCAGCATACATAGTGTATCCATCACAGGTTGCACTGGACACTACTCAGTACAAATCCCATATAAAGATAGTAGATCAGCACTGGACAGTTGTATCACCGGCCCCAGCTCCGTCATGACCCAGTACTGGCTAGGGTGAAACCCCAATCCCAGATGACTTGCACCAGTCCTAGACCATAAATGCTGCTCGCATTTCCTTGAATTTCTTGTCAGCAAGTTCAAGTCTGATTTCATCCCTTCCCATCATTTCATTCATTTAGACATTGGTTTCAGAACCTTCTTGAACCATATCAGCATCTTGAATCAATTCACTGATGTCTGACATCCTCTCAAAGAATTTAATTCCACCCACGGAATGTAATTGCTTCTTAGGTTTCCTCGATGTCTCTCATCTTGGGGCCACTTGTTCAAGAGATCCATGTACGTAATCCTTCTATACCAGTGAACAGCAGAACTTTGCCCATTGCGCTCTAGTTAGGTTTAGAGTTTTATGGCACAACAACACAAGTAGTTTCTTGTATACGGCAGCAATTTTAGTAAATTACGGTAGATGTTCTGCGCTTATCCGACGGTAGGATTCAAACCAGCACCCTTTCCGTCACCGGTCCGGCATGCTTACCACTCAGTCACTGTTAATAACCGTAACTCATGGCGGAAGATGTCATCTGGAATGGGCATCCTCATTTTATCGAACTTATCGACTTTATCGACTGCGTCAAAAAGCAAAAAGGTACCAATCCTCAATGCCTCAACCTTATGGCTTGTGATTTTTTCAGATGGTGTCATCGTCGACAAAACCATCCAAATCCGTCACATCTCAGGCTGGCTCAATGTCGGTGCAGATATGCTGTACCACCAGAATCAGCCATCTCATGCCAAATTAATCCATGTACACACCAGCCAGTCTTGAGCAATATGTGCCTACAACTGGTGTCAACCTCTGGCAGACGTGGTGCACATGAGACGGAAATACCAAGCTAATGAGCTCCATTCTCATTTTTACTCCATATACCTGAGAAAAATGCCAGCCTGTTCTGATTGTTCCCCTCAAGTGCGAAAATCATAGTTTGTTGACCTTCTTAAACAAGCAGCTGTGATTCCTATGAAGATCGGACCCTCTCCTCGCCTATTGACACGATCTTGAATGTAGCTTGTCATATATATTCCAGGAGAGGCTGAAACTGCCAGCTCTGCTCGAATCTGGCAAACCCTCAGAACGAACTCTTTCAGAACTTGATGTGCACAAGATCACTTTTTAAGAAGGCCCACCATTAGGAAAAATATATGAATGCAGGTTAAGAGTTTGTTTTCTGTAGAATGAAGAAAACGAAATTTCTCTCTTAAAAGAGAAATAATCACAAATAACTAATGTCCTAGTTGGGCTATTATAATAGAGAAAGATAGCCCATACCACCATCCAGATATACCATTCCACAATTTCTAATACACTCTAGCATCAGAAGGGTAGACAAGGGTCTAAAAATGAAAATATTTGACCTTCTGGCCTTTGCTGCCTCAAAACCAGAAGTGTTGGCCCTCTGTGAAAAAGGAAGCTAACATTGATTCTGACATGTCTGTACAAAGTGCCTTGAACAGGCTCTGACTCGTGGGCATCTCCAAGACCACGTAAGGGCTCTGAGGTGGTTACCTGAAGTGTACTGAGCCAATCAGAAGAGGAAGATCTTGATTATTCCAACCTATGGTACGTAGAGATAACTTTCGGGAACTAACCCGAGATCAGATGAGTTGGTTAGGTATTTTGGCGTTTGTGATTAGGGCGGCCGCGACAAGCATAGTGTTCAAATAGACCTTTTTTCCTACTTTTGCAATCCATTCCATTAGTATGGGGAAAGGGGACTGGAGTGGAAATAGATAACCATTTATAATTTCTATCTAGGAGACCTATAATCCCAAGAGGTTAATTCAACAGCAGCTCAACAGGCTGCCTCTCAAGTCCATCAGCAGCTGTGTATTAACATGGTTTGTTGTTAGTTTAGTTCCATTTGTTTTTTTTTAGCATGAATCTTTTCCTCCATTATATAACCCCCAATTGTAGATGTCATATGCTAACCCAAGATTTTATTTTCTTCATAATTAAACTGTTTGATTACACTAGGAGACTGAAGTTTGGATCCACTCTTGGGTAAGAGTATGTAACTCCATTCTCCTCTAATTATTCTCCTGGTTTATTTTGATCGAGTAATGTATTTGAAGAGGAAACCAACTTTCGAAGGTACAAGGTTTCTTCAATAATACTTGCAGGTGTTGTGTTTTTTGACTATACAAAGTAATTCACTAACCCATTTCAAATTTTCACTACAACCTTCTCTAATCCCCTTGGACAGCATGGGTAATTTTTATTATCAGAGCATGACAAATTATAACACTTTAACTTCACTTAAGACATATAGCCCTTCAATAATGCCATTAGCTCACTATCGTCTAAGTAATATGACACATTTACTTTATGCTGAGTATATCATTGTGACACTCAATAACAGTACATCTGTATGTCTGTCTAGGGCCAACTCTCTGGAACAATTCTGCGAAAATGAGATGACATATTACAATGAAATTTGATAGTCAAGTTTAGTGAGGCCTTTGTTCATGTATATTTTTGTCCTTCCCTTATTAGCATTATTAGACATTGTTTATTAACATGTTGTCAGCATTATTACACAAAAGTCACTTAATGTAGACTTATCAAGTTTGATCAGCATGTTTGTCTGAATACAAAGATAATCCAATTACTTTCTTTGCTACGTCACTTTTAGCCTTTTTTGCATCAGTACTTGAATTCTCCGATGGAGAAATGGGTCCTATAGTATCCACAGGTGGGTCATATTGTATCCATAAGTGGATCGTAGTTTGTTGGGTCTTTAAATGTATGGTTGGTGGCAACCCCAACAGCCACAAAACTGGTTACCCGACATACAACAGTAAATGTATGTCAAGCATTCAAAGGTTACAAAATAAGGAAAGAATCATGATGATATTTCAGATTAAATTCAACTAATTAGATTCTGAACCTACTATTGGTAAATCATTCATAACAGAAATTAAAGAATTACATTTGTATTGTGCTTCTATTTTTATTTTTATTTTTTTTGTGCGGATTCTGTCGGTATATCCATCCAGTCTGAGAAGCTTGTAGCAAGATTGCACAAAATGCACTCAAAATAGACCAAATAAATTGTCATAGTTGAATGCATCTGATGATGGTTGATTAAAATTTGAAACAATTCATCATTTTTCTTTTACACATTGTACACTTAGACCTTTTTGACATAAACCATAATCAGATTTTCCGGACATTACAGCAATTTTTGAAAATTGTATGTTTGCATCTATTTTAACTTTTTGGGCTCTTTGAGAAAGAACTTATTAGTATGATTTAGAAAAATCGCACTTGATGTTGGAAAAGACAATTATGAAGCATATTTATATTCATATGTAGAAATGATTAGATTTTTTAAATTTTTTTTTTACACATTTCTCTAACCTTTTATACTTGGTCATTATTGTCAACAAACCTTGTTAACACGGTTAAACATAACTACTTGAGGCAGACAAATGGAATCAGATTGGCACTCTTGTATGTATATGTGAACGACCGGATTGAATTTTAATGCATTTATATCAGTATTTCACGTTGTTTTCGTTTTGTTAATTCAACATTTTAAATTTAGAGGGATTTTGGTTTGTTTCGGTCTGCAGTGTATTTTACAAGCAGAGATCTAATTTCAGTGTAAACTGTGAATTACAGGGTGACTCTGGAGGCCCATTGATCTGCCGAAACAAGTATGGGCGTTTTGAATTGTTGGGCACATTAAGCTGGGGATACAATAGCTGCTTTAAAGAAGGCTACCCAGATATTTTCCAACTTTCCTACCCTCATGCAAGCTGGATAGAACGGACTACAGGTAAGTTTTTGATTAATTGTTACTGTTGAATGGTCCCTATTCAGCTACAGTTTCCGTGTATTACCTTTCACATAAGACTTTACACTTTAATAATTATATTTCTAGACAGAATCGGTGTTCTTTATTAATTGTCCATCTGTCAGTTACAGGATCCTAAATATTTCCAAAGTCTTATACATAGCACCCGACCAAAATGTAACTATGATCTTTAATATATCTGCCGTTCAAGGCTTACCTCTAAAGTGTCAAAAATTACATAGATAATTGCAAGTTTTAATTCAAAGATATTGATACATCATATATATATATATATATATATATATATATATATATATATATATGTGTGTGTGTGAATTTCATAATATCTATAACTTAAATAAATCAAACATGTAAATTATGTTGGTTGTTTTCATAAACATCCTTGTATTCATGATTGTAATCCTCATCCTCATTATTAGCATCCTTCTGGCCATTATTATCATCATCATCTCCATTATTATCGTATTATTATTATTATTAGTAGTAGTAGTATTATTAGTATTATTATTATTATTATTACTGTTCTTGTTGGGTTGACATTACGATCCATCTTTTATTCAGGTCTAAATTTCTCAGACCTTACCATGGATATGGATTAAAGAAAAAATGGAACAAGCTGGTTTATACCAAACGTTAGTATGCATCACACAAAGAAATTATATGTAGAAACATTTTGACCACTTGTATCTTTTGTATTTTTATACCCTGTATGTATGTCTGTCTGTGCAACAATTTCTGCGTCTAGTTATCATAATTCTGCTTTCTGATCAATATTTTAAAACATGCGATACAAATAGGAATCAAATTTAGCACCATATGGCCCTCTCTCATTATAAAGACTAATTAACGAGAGGCTACTACCTGAGCCTGCACCAAAGTTTTGCTTTACATTTCTACTATTTTGTCACCATCAACATGCTGATCACATATACGGATTCTTCTGCATTATGCAAATTTGTCATAGTTTATCAAAGATTTACAGATAATACTAGATTGTGGATTTTTTTTAAAATGTTTGAAATATAGCAGTTTAACATCAAACATCATGTTGCAAACTAAAGATTAATTTTGCGGAAAAATGCCATTTAGTTGAAAGTATCATGCTTTTCTGTGCTGTTTTTACAGAGTTTCCTATCCCGGTTCTAGAAATGTATATTGTCATCTTTAAATGCATATAAATGTGTTGATATTTTGCCAAATTGTGTATTCAGCCTGCCTCAAGGGACACCATTGCTTTCTACGTTAACCATCTGTTTTTTCATCACAAGGGTTGCCTTTATATGGAGGGTAGGATGGGGGTACACTTCACACAGGCTAAATTAGTAAACACATAAGATCCATTTTCATCAATTTCTATTCTTAATATGCCACCGATGGAACAGCAGAAGGGGGCTATTTAGTAATGCTGCTGCCCATCCCATTGTCGATCAAAAATCTGATTTAGTGCAACAGCACAAATGGTATTTAACTGTTAACCAAAATATTTTGGTGAGCATAGCTTGGTTATAAGTATATTCCATGATTAGATTTTCAGGTTCCGTATTCACACAACTCCTTTACTTGAGTTCGCACTCAGACTCAAATTAAGTTTTATTTTCATTATGTTCTTTGTATTTGCATAAAATATCCAACTGTATCTAGCAACATGATTAAACTAAATAAATATTTTGTTATACATCAACCTTTCTTGAACCCCTTCCTGAAATAAACAGTCAATTGTCAAGGTACATACAGATAATAAATGTATTGAGAGACAAAAGCCAAAAAATTTAATTCACCCAAACCATCAATGCATTAACTATATACACATATATTTGTTTTGGTTTTTTTTAATATATTTTTTTTGTTAATTTACTTCTTCTGTGCTTATAACAGTCTGCATTCCATCTGCAGACTTTTCTTAGTAACTGTGGTTAAAGCGGATTAATTAAAATCTTGTAGTGTTTATATTGTTTCTATATAGTTTTACAGTGTGGACACTCACAGCAGTATTGAAACACATATTGTACGTACAAATCATGACCGCTGGTTGCATTCAGTGCGTCGATATGATAAAATTGATCTTTGCTCTTCGATATTGGTCATAAATGATAGGCGGATGACCATAGCAGAGGTCACTCAAATCAGGTTTTACTGTATCAAAGATTGCATAAAATAGCCAACTGCATTGAGCAACATGTTCAAACTAAACAAAAAACTGGATTATATTATCTTCATTAAGCCAGTTGTATTTAGCAAAATTCTCAAAGTATATAAATAATTGGATTTTGTTATATTCATTAATTTTGCATATAATATTCAAGTATATATAGCAAGATGCTGAAACTATATCAATCATTGGATTGTGTTATATTCATTAAATTGTGCATAAAATAGCCAATTGTATATTCCAACAAGTTTAAACTAAATAAATAATTGGATTATGTTATGTTCATTGAATCTGCAGATAATATAAAACTGTATCTAATATGACAATCAGTTCGTTGAGTATAAAGTATCAAAAACGGAGTGTGAGTGTGGACTGAAGTAAAGACTTGGCGATTGTAGCAAGATTTCAATTTGTTTACATGTTTTTGAATATTCTGGACTTGGACGTTATTTACTAAAGCATCATTAGCATGATTAAGCAAAAACCACTTAAGATAGACACAGTAAATAATTTGACAGACATATTTGTATTTACATGTAAATGGTATGATTAGATTTTAAGGCCATTCCAAGTGTTTTTCAAATTTGGTAAATTTTTTAATCTTTTACTTGATAGTTCTACAATAATCGTGTTGGCGCAATTTAAGAAATATCACTTGAGGTAGAGAAAATAAATATTACAAGGAATACTTTGTATGTAGATAACCTGATTCATATTCAGACCACAACAAAAATGTGCATCCATGTTAGCACGAATAAACAAAAACCAGTTGACATTAATAAATTAAATGTGATGTGCATGTTTAAACGAATATGTAGATGACCTGATTAGATTCTCATGACATTATAGCAATTTCTCAATTTTATTTTAAAGATTTTAATTGTTTCAATTGTTTCTTATTAAACAGTGAAAAAGAAAATGCTAGTTTAATATTTGAAAAGAACATGTATTCCTTTGAGAGAAAATGATAAGTCACTGAAACTTATATATTGCGAAATCTTTAGTGATTCGCAACCAGATTAAAAGGCATCCAAACTTTATGTTGCAGACAACCGATATGACCTCAAACAAAGTATCATACTGAAAACGATATATCACCAAGATATACTTGTATGTGTTTATCTAATATGAGAAGTATATGATCTTCAAGCTTTGCAAATGTAATGAATTTTGATATACTCTTTCAGTTATTATTTTTAGACAATTAGTGACACTGTACTCTTTCTCATAATTTTCTAGGTAATGCCAATTACTTGTTGATATGTGTTACCTAAGAGTAGTGCGAGGAAATGCACTTCGGCGTATACATTTTAAGTGGTTGTGTATTGATCAGACCATTAGCCGTTTAAAGATATAACTAGTTCAAAATGAGAAAGGCTCTAACATTTCACGAGCGAACAAACTTAAAGTCGCATCATTGTGGAACATGCAGCATATTTACCAGTATATAATGCACATCTAACGGTAAACAGTGTACATCCATGCTTGACATTACATAACGCACGGGTAAATATGGGCACATGTCATTTGCTGGAAATCATAAGAAACATTAACTGTGTAGTAACAGCATGGATAGTGTACACAACAGCTCAAATATACAAAAATAAAGGGGTTATAAGGTGAAACCCAGAAAGGCAATTAACGATAGCCGCAGTCAAAGCTTTATCGTGACAAACGGTTGAGGGCCACTCCTTCACCATGCTCGCATTGGACCAAGCAACGAGAATCGAGATGCTGGGGGAGGGGTGGTTGACAGTTCATCACCATAGCCAACCCTACGCTGGTCAAGTCGCAGCAGAATCATTTTTTGTTTAAAGAAAATATTGTGTCAGGTATATACCAACGATAGTAAGTACACTAATACGTGCGGATGACTTTTGCTAGGAAATGTGGAGATAGGGGATGGACCATCAATACGCGGCCAGGGTATCTGTACGGTGTAGGCGGATAAATCTGCCACATGAGCTACTTTTCGAGCCATGCCCTGGCAACATTTTGTGAGACTTTTGACGGCTTCTGCCAGTTTCTTGACAGTTGCCACGCCCTTTCAATGGTCTGTATTATATTGCCGTGAACTTAGTGTCCATTGCGTTATTTCACGGTTTGAACAAGTTGAGCAGTCTCCCATTTCCACGGTTAATATTGGTTGTTGATCTGTAAATGTGCAGCCCCACTCTAACAGGGCTGCGGAAACAAATGCGTGCACTTGCCAGGTTATACATATATGTAGGCCATATAGTCCACGACGGCGAGGTCCCTGAAAATCAGCATGTTTTTGCAGCTCTGGAGACGGCGTGTAAAAGTCAGAAAGCTTGGGACCGTCAGCGAGCTCTGGGCAGTCGTCCGGCTTTCAGTCGGACACCAACTAATATTCGTGTTCGGATTGTCTGACGTCTTGGTAAGCTTTTCAGATATCTGTTGGCTGCACAGCCGATCATTGAGGTAATCTATGTGCTCGCTGCCTTTGTGTCGGTACTCCGCCGGTGCATCTTGGAGGTATTCGACTTAATTGTCGTGGCACATTCTTCGTCGGCTTATTTTGTTATCTAGCTTCAAGAGAAGGTCCTTTGATCTGGCGAATGCGATGATATTAATAAGTGACTACCGACTGTGGAACCAAGCTCGGTCATTAGAGAACCGTGGTAATATTAGCAGGAATGATGCCTTTTTTAAATTGCATGTTCTGTATTCAAAGGCTTAGAACTGACGGTAACGACCTTTGCTGCGTCCGTAAAGTCCAGGCAGCCAAGGACGACCGGTCTTATTTTAGAAAGCTTTTGGCAATCATCGTATATCCAACCTCAAGACAGCAGATTACTGTTCTGTGGTGAAATAAAACATCCAAGGAATATGGCATACAGTGGCGCAAATGTATTGTGTTTATCACACTTGTAAGACTATTGTTGTATGTGAAAAGGCTCGGATGTGTATCTAATAGTGGCTTCCGGCCCCTGTGGCCGCAACACGAGGAATAAGGGGTGCGTGAGGCCGATCGTCAAAGCTACGCCAACCAGTGGAACATAAGATGTGCAGCCGTATGAAGCAGGGCTGGGGTCTGCTTCAGTCATAGCCAGCGCTGGAGCGGGACTGAGGTCGGCTTTCCACATAGCCCTGTGCTGTTTCATAACCGCAGTAACACTTTTAGAGTGGCAATACTACCTGTGTTTTTAACATTAGTGTCCTGCATTACTTTCTCAGAGGGTGCCGCTGACGATTCCGATTTCGATGCCGATGTCGGTTCCGCATTCGGATCTGCTCTCTTTTATTATGTTTTGACCATGCTTTTTATAAACATGACTGTCTTTTATCATACCAACTGCAACCGGTACTAGTACCGGGCCGTACCTGAAGCAAAGACAGCTGCTGATGCTTGTCAAAGAGACCTGGATGAGCGGGTCATTTTTAAAATGCATCACAAGGTTCTTGGGGTCGTCTTTGGCAGAAACTGAATAACAACTGTTGTGCATATTCCAAGCAGAAACGACCACAGGTAAATGGTCATAATGGCCCACGGTTTAGACTAATATATGGCATAAGTTTTTAATCTTTTTAATCTCTCATCGCCTTGAGGCCCGCAAGAAGAAGCCGGCCTATACACTCTTTCGCCACTACAGAAACCACTAGCTGTGGCAGTAGGCTAAGTTGATGTATTGTGCAAACTAGTGTTTCTTTGCACTTGTGCTCGTCCTCGATGGCTGCCAACTCATTTAATAGCACCTCGATATCAAGGTCACTCACAGTCTTTGTCTTTGCAGTAAAATAAGGCTATTCATGAGGTCTGCTCGCAAAATTCATTGGCCATGGTATTGTACTTTTCTGTTATGACCCACACGCTAATGTCCGCATGGCAGCTGACATAGGCGAGCTTAGCACAAAATTCGTAGTGGTTTCCTCCGAGATTTTAGCGAGCGCTCAAAGTAGGGTATGCAGATCATGGCCCTCAGGATTGATCACAAATTATTCAGGTTTTTTATTTTGCCGCAGTAGTAAGGTCTATCATACACTTAGCTGTAGCACAGATGGCAACGATAAAATTTAAGTGGCTTTTAAGGGCCTATACGAGCAGTTCACAGGCAAACACGTTTTGTTGCAGCCACAGCGGCCGACGATCATGGAACAGTGTGGCTGTAAGTTATCAAAAACTCATGCATGATGCCCAAAGGGCGGTCGGGTGAGGGACTTGACTAGATGCTAGTATATATCTGAAACAATCTGACAATTGTGTATGTTGAGTTGTGCGTCCGTGATGATGTATAAATACATGTTCAACATACCTGTACCCTGGACTATTTTTTGGGTTTGCGGCGTAACACCTTCCCTCGCGTTTTTAATGCATCTTTATGTGCCGTGGAGTATATGGCCTTCCGTCGATCTTATATCGATGACAAAGGCAAAACAGTTTTGGTAGCATGCGCCAACATCAATACACGTCTGCCCCTTGTTGTTGATATACTCACTGGCCACTATTATAGGGCCTCTTGTCACTGTTGGTATCGCGTCTGCCTATGGGTATAGATCTGGCTTTCGATACCCTTCATGTTCAAAGACACCTTATCGTCAAAGGGGTAGTGTTGTGTAAGGAATTGGCGCTGCGTGACAGATCGTCAAAGAGAATAGTTATTGCCTTCATGCTTTTCGTTGGCGTGTCTTGGTTGATATCCCACATACTGTCGCTCTTGTTCACCACGTGCGAGAGATCTTGGGCTTCAACAAGGCGTGGAGAACATTGAAATAACCTCTCGAAGCTTTCAGAACTCGAGGACCATACTGCCGATGGAAAAAAGCAAGCTTATCCTCGTGGAAAACAGCACGAGCCTATCAACATAGCAAAGAGAAAGGATGAGCCAGGAGGTAAGTGAACTCATTCGAAACCTGGAAGACGAACGAATGCTGAGTAATCAAGATGCAATTGCAAGCCGACTAGCCCTTAGCACCCACTTTAACTGGGTCAGGGAGACCTCCAACAGAATTATCCACGAGAATACAACCCTAGACCAGAAAGCGAGAACACTCATCCGCGAAGAGAAAATCACTATAGCCTCAATTCTCAAGACACTTGCATTTATCATAAACATGAGTGTGCTCGTAGTCACATTAGGAGGCTAGGGCAACACAACGCCATCTCCAGTAACTAAACCAGATTACAGCGAAATAAAAGTATGGGTAGAAACGAATCTGGAATGTCTGGCTAGAATGGTGAAATCGCTGGTAGAAAAGCAGCGGCGCCTCTGCCCGGAATTATTCTGTCAATCTTGTCTTTCATGGTGAGAACCGTGGGCAGTGCCATTGGCTCACTGGTCAGAAAGTGTGTGGTGCCTTCCAGCACGATAGCGGTCGCGTTCTTTGCCGAATAAACCAGATGGATAAAAGTCCCAGTATGATGCCGTCCACAACAAGCGCCATTTTAATGACTTTAGGTTATTTCAATTCCTGCACTTTTCATGCTGCCAATTTTCGCATTTGTTCCAACAGACGCGGGTATGGGCGGGTCGAATTTAACCTCTTTATTCTTCATCATCTTGGGTTGTTCCGCTCTAATTTGCTCGGACGCTTTTCCTGGTGTTCTGGTACTGTTAATATTAACGTCGACTCCCACCACGATTAAGCTCTATGTCAGTCCTGATCATGAGGACTTAGTCCAGCTTGATTCTGGTATCCGTGTTTGCTTTCTGTTAATTATTTATCGTCTTATCGATGTCTTCAGCACAGGCGATGTCTGTGTTTACGAGCTACCATAAACTGATTTTGCTTCACACTAACTATGTTGCAACTGGAGACACCATTAGGTGCAAGGGTCTCGATGTCAACGCACAGCCGACGAGATTCTCAACAACTCTAACCATCGTTGACTTTCACAGTTAGAACGCGTACCCGTAGCCTAAACAACTCCATGGGGGAGGGATATACCGCCCAGCAATCCCGGGAGCGACGACGGAGTATTGGCATAGCTCGTATAACAGGTTGACGTAGAAAAGCAATACAAACCACTGGTGCAAGAATATCTGTGCCAACTTGTAATGGACATTCATTCCAAAGTCTTATCAGAATGCAAACATGCTTTATCGATCGATAGCATCAGTCCGTCGAATATTTAGTAAACATAAGATTGACGTAATCAGATGCTCAGCACATTTCTGCTTTGTATTGTCTGGCGTTCACTGTGAGATAAATGTATTATGCTTGAAGTACGAGAGATTTGTCGCACGTGTGACAAATTCGTCGACGTGTGACACAAACGGCTGACCCAAGATTGGTTCTAATTACTTCTATGTAAGACATTTTATCAACCAGACACTCTTTTTTCACAGCAAACATTGTGACTAGTATTCACGTAGAAAAAAATACGTTAGGAACTCGTTTTCATGTCCACACAGACACTTGGATCGGCGCATTCGTCCTAATAACGCTTCCAACATGGCTATTTTTAATGACCTTTTTTTGGGGGGGTCACTTTGAGGGTTTTCACTTCGAAACCTCTGGTAGATGCGGCCTTTTTTAATTGAGCTGGTCTGTTCGCCCTTCCTGCTGCAGTAGAGGTTTTAAGAATGTGTGTAACGATCGATGGTCACTTCTAATCAACTATTGAGTTTAACCATTTGGAGACATTTTCTATATTTTAAATGGAAATATAATTTTATTCTTGACATCATGTGATTAGAAAGCGAGACATATGCAGACAATTTTTTGGCGTGAACGTCATCGTCCTCAACAGTTTGTTAAGATTTTGTTTAAGCTTTTCATTTGCAATTATTTGTTGAAACCCTTGATAGATTATCATCATGCTTGGGATGAATCATTATGAAACTAAGACACTTCATTCCGAGACATGTGCACTTGCCCCTTTGACCTTGGAATCAAGGTCAGTCATGTAGAAGTTGTGTTAAGTTTTGAGTGAAGCCATTTTGTTTTACTAAACCCTTGATGTGCATACTCATGATGAAGTTAATGCATTTATTATGCGACACACTTGGTCTGCTCCTTGACCTTCTAGTCAAGATTAGTCATATAAACTTTTTGTTAGTGTTTTGATTACAACTTTTTTTTATTAGCTTAATTTTCCTAACAACATTGTGTATTTTCTTCATAATGTGGATAAGTCAATACGAAGCAAGACAATTTATTATGTGACAGGCTTGGTTAACCTTTTCACTTTGGGGACAATGTTACGCACTTTACATCAATACTTTGATTATAGGTTAAACATACAAGCCCTGGCCTTCTTGTTGCATACTCTGAAATGTTTATACATGTCCCTGAATTAATAGATGTATCACTGTCTCCAGGTTATCGTATTACAATTCCACATGTCTGGTCCTGATGCCTGATGACCAATAATAGTTCATGTCTGAATTTCTCTATTAATGGTCTAATGAACATATTTTGTGGTGATGCAGTAAAGCTCTAAATTTGAAGGTGTACGAATACAATATTTAAATGAAGAAGACTTGAATAGTGTATGCTTATTGATTGAAAGTCGTACTTGACGGTTTGGTTATTGTTTTTTTTCTTAAACCACTCTTTGATTGTTTTGATTAATAGT
Source organism: Margaritifera margaritifera (assembly GCA_029931535.1). Lineage (NCBI taxonomy): Eukaryota > Metazoa > Mollusca > Bivalvia > Unionida > Margaritiferidae > Margaritifera > Margaritifera margaritifera. The sequence continues at coordinate 34,243 of JAQPZY010000815.1, read as the reverse complement.
GGCACCACTTCATTGTAGACCCTGGTCTGCTGGTAATGTATGTAAAGGCAAATATGTGTGTACGCCGTTCACTCATGTCTGTACATTCACAGTTGGGTGCATATTTTACAAGAGCAAAGACACTATTTTCCCACATTCCCACAAGTGTAAGACAATGTTTTCCAATGTAGAACAGTAATGGGAAATAATTCTTTCTGACACTCTTATTAGTGTAAGACCACGTTTTCCAGTGTATAAACTGATGGGAAAATGTGTGTGATCGTTTTATCGAAAGTAGAACAAAGATCGGGAATATCTTTTTCTCACATGGTACAAACGTGCTTCTCATAAAAAATAACAAAATAAAAATATTCTTGTAAGTAACTTTAATTGAGTTATAACTCCTGCTTGACTTGACACTTTGTGCTTCAGTTGTATCATATTGGCGGGAGTGCCATTGTTGTATAAAAAGCATTGTATATTTTTTTCTTCTATTTTCAGATACAATCCTCATAGAGTCCAATAAACCTTATCAAGATATAAGACAAGCTTGGTAGATGATATGACCAATTACCATTTGCCAGAGTATTATCTTGTATATATGTACATAACATTTTGCCTGTATCAGTCTGTGAGATCTTGGCACCATATCAAAAAACACATATTTATATGTTGATACTTTTTAAGATTTATTTTTATTGGATACATTTTTCATGTTATTAAACAGAGAATACATTTCAGAGGAAGAAGAGGGTTCATGTAATATTCTAAGTTAGACATATTTTGCTACTCCAACACATTAAAGATTTGAAAAAAGTTATATTTCGTAGCATCGGTTTCCTGAACAGGCTAAACAATCTGAATAATATTCACAAAGGCTTACATTTGTTAAATTAGTGGAGGTCATCTAACCATCTGGCACTATTTTATTTTGCTTGTGCATATCGATGGTAACATGCATTATGATGTAAATATATGCAACATTTTGATAGTTACATTCTTCAGACATATCTAGCTGCATACTTAAAAAGAAGACATATAGCTAAAACGAAAAGAATGAATCATAAACAAATAATGGTCATCTTTATCAATTAATTATGAGCAGATTATTCATCACCTGAATGACTGTAGTATCCCAGACTTGTGTTTTTTACTTTACTGACACATAAATGTGCTTCTTTAGGTTAAAAAAATACCTAATGACCCATAATACTTGCTTTTGTATATACGCTTTTTAATGTATATATATATATATATATATATATATATATATATATATATATATATATATATATATATATAGATATATATATATATATATATATATGCATTTATTATCCCAGTTTTACAGAATGCGAAACACTTCTTTATGCAAACCATATATGCACACACATTTCTTTTTCAACTTGTATACATTTTGAAATACTTACATTTTTGTGGATTTACGTGTTTGTTAGTGTACACGCCTTCGGATTGACCAAACCTCATCATGGTCCTTTCTGTTACCTGCTTCTGTGTTTTGTACTGTGGTGAAGATAAACAATAGTTTATATTTTTCTTTCTGAGAACATCAGTTGAATGGATATAATTGGTACACGATAAACACACAATATAGACAATTATAAACGTATATGTTGTGACAGTATTTATAGTATATTTCCTTTTTTGTGTGTTCTTATTTTTAAAGAAGATATAATGCAATTTTTTTCTTGCCTACTTATCAATGTTTTATCATTATATATATATATATATATATATATATATATATATATATATATATATATATGTAAATATATATAGTTATTCATTCAATAATGATAAGATGTATGTTTCAAACAGTCCATAGACTAGCCTATATAATATAACAGGTTAAACATAATTCTGATATATTCAAAAATTCATACCGAAACATTTCGTTCAACAAATGTCTGTGTCCATTAAGCTTTGTGTAGACCATATTCTTTTTGCAGTTGTACAGAGACCTTATGAAAATGGCCAGAAAAATGGCATATTGATTTACATTAGATACCTGCAATCTCCTTATTCTAAGACTGGCTGCATGGTCCTAAAACTTAAACCTGTTTATATACGTATGTCTAAAATTGGAGAGCTATAACAAGTTTGTGGAATATTTGGAATGATATTATTCAATGCTACATCTGATGTTCTGTATCAGATTAGTCCCAGTGTTTCCATACTATCGTTATTTGTCTCTGTATCCACTTTTTTGTTGTTTATGGTGACATTTTAAAATGTACATCAATTAGAAACACAATGCTTATTCATAAAGCTCTCTAGTTTTTTTTATTTTGGAAATGCAAATTAATTGATTTTGTAAAAATATATGAAAAATGAAAGTTGAAAAGATCCAGTAAACAGGTAATACTTCAATTTTCATACATGAAATCTACTGTCATTTTGCCTATTATAAATATTATTCCTAGTATTATTATTAATATTATTATTAGTAGTAGTAGTATTATTAGCAGTAGTAGTATTAGTATTATTATTATGAGCACATGTATTGTAGTTATCCATGCACCTTTTAACATACGTAAGATACAACGTAGAAAACCATTTAAAGACAATAAGGTTCTTCCATGCCCATATATACAACAAGAAGTATGCTTTGATTATGTTTTTGACATTTTAACTCTGAAGAATGAGCGCTACTTATATGGCAAGTTGAGACTACAATATTTAACTGTGTTGCTGCAAACACAACAGATCCATATATATCATAATGTGATCAATCTGCGTTGTTTTGTTAATTGACACCTGAGAAAAACTCGAATGATCCACCTACGGTTTTGTACTCCATTCGCGTAAAACGCATTTTTCTGTGTTAAATATTTCTCAGTGATGAAACAGGATTCATAAGTATCATATATTGTGAATATATCCATGACAATTTACCCAAAGAGTTGAACTGGTAAATGCGATAGTACAAGAGGCAGCTCATTGCATGCATGACAACCAAGCCCTAAATATTTGATAAGAAGGGAATATATTAAGCTTAAAATGGCTCACAAACAAAGCTTTAACATTGAGGTCAATCTGTTGTGTACAGACATTCCGATCAGATCTTGGATAGCAGGATTAAATATAGTCATTGTGATAGGAGTTATTTTTGCCTCAGTTTATCAAAACTATTTTTCAACAAATCCTCAAATAGACTCAAATAAAGGTATAACATGAAAATCTGCTCAATTTTTGAATTATTGAACTTAATCTGGGACTAACATACTTGGGTAATAGGAAACTCCACTGATATCATGTGTTTACTTTTCATATATAAATGACGCCGCCAGTTATCTGTTTAAGCTTATGATTAAACAAATAAGGATGATTACCATCCCCTTGGGCTAAACATTCCAGGTGTCCTTGCCTAGGTTAGAGATTGTAGCCAGCCGTAACATCAAACAAACCTGTACTTTCTACAAATCAAGTTCTGAATTAAAATATAAAAAGTTCAAATAAATTTATACCAAAGGAAAAGAAAAAAAAACAACAATTTCTCCCCTCCATTCGGACATACTTTTATTTAATTGTGCTTGACAGAAAGCGATAGATCTTTAGTCAAAAAGATGTCTTATTTATACCCACATGCGAAATGTGATCTCAGATTTAAGTAAAACAAATGAAAAATATAATAACACTTTTAGAAAAAAAGTAACAATACATTGTGCAGTGTGTCTGAAGTCTAAGAATAAACGTTTTATTATGGTATCAGCAATATAGAGTAGTAACATGTTTACATAAGTCAGAGCATTAATTAACAGTATTTTTTTAAACTAAAAAGGATCATCTATCGTTTCAAAATATGGTGCTCAAAATATTCAAGTCAATTACACTAATCCATTCTTGCATCTTATGCAATTTCAATGGAATTGTTACCTTCTCCGTCATAGATGAAATATTGATGAAGTGTAGCTTGCAAACTATATACCGTAAAATGTCCCTCTACCCTTAAACGCACTATCAGCCCTGCTTCTTCCTGTCATCATTTGAATATCAAAATAGAATGGTTGATTTTGGAGGGGTAGATAAAGAGTTTTATATTCCTGTGTATGCTCGTTCCCTTATCTTTTGGTGTCCACTGCGTCAATCGTGAAAACCCCAATTTACCCTCGTCGGTTAGGCAAGCTTTCTCTGACTACTTTATTAATAATCATGCCTAACTGGCAATTGACTTGATTGGTGGTCCATTAAAATCTCATTCTTTGGTTGATTTCCAAATGCCACCCTCGGCCGATGGATCATTTTACGGTATGTCTAACTGCTCTGATATCCCAGTGCATGACCCGGTGTTGGCAAATCTGAATCTACAATGAATACAGTTTGGCATGGATTATTCTCAAGTATATAGAATAATAGCATCTTATTAAAAGATGTTTTAACTCACTTGGTCGTACGACTTAGCTTATGTCATTTTCCTGCATCAATCATGTTCTCTATCATGCGTGTATCTTTTTTACTTTGTCTCACAAATTACCTTACTAATGTCAACCAAACTTGATAGGAAGCATCCACGCATGAAATGATTTCAAAGAATAAATTATGCCTATCTGCTAGAACATTTGCAGCAAACCTGTTTGGCGTTGTTAAGTGCACAAACAAGGACAGATAATCCTTCTGTACCTTGTGACCAGATGAGGTATGGGGTTTGGCTAAAAAAACACTCTTTATATAGTGGCATGAAGAAGGGAGATGCATCGCGCTGATGCCAGGTTAATAAAGTCGCCAGTATTATAGAGTCAGTTCCGCTTTTTCAGCGCAAGGACAGAGTGGTCAAATTCTACTCACTCGGGTACATATGCCCATACCCCCCCCCCCCCCCATGTCCCTCCTCCAGATTCATTAGTGAAGGAAAAGGACGGAGTGGACAGTTTTCGCCAGCATTAAGAAATGATCGCTCTGTTAGTGGAGACACTATGATGAACTGTCCATATCAGTGGACAGGAATGATTTCGAGGGGGACCCAATTACGTTGGCTCACTCTCCTCGTCTAGTCAGGTGACACAGATGAAATATGGATGTTCTTCAATCAACTCTGTTTCTAGAGATTTCCGGATTTCCAGACACCAAGATAAGAACCAACTCAGGTACAATGATACATCAGAGCATTTTCATGCTGCAGACCCTTATTTCAGCATTTAGCTACAAGGTGCATTCACCTGCTCGACCACTCAAGCCTTCAACCCTAGATGTTGGATCAACATAGGTGAAATATAGAAATGAACGTGAACTCGCATCACCATTAAGCAATTGAAGCTATGGAGTTTAAGGCTCGCAACCCGGTTACCATAGCCTCACGTGATGATTTCTTTCCAACGGCCTTATTTAACCTTTTGAGTATTTGTTTTTTTTCTTTTTCAATTGGCACTTGCAGAGACATCTAGAGATTGTCTCCGAGGAATTTTCATTTGTAATTCATATGGATACCCAATCTAATCTCATTTGTCTCTTTCTGACTAAACGGACGAAACTCATTACAATTATTTCTGAAAATATTCTTAAGCTATATTACAATAGCTATATTCTACCAGTCTTAAGTTGTGGATGCACCATTCGGGACAACGGCAAAGTTGCTCATACTGAGGTGATTACTAAGTTGCAAAAACCATCTGCCAGACTAATTCTAACATTTATCATGTTCACACCATCTTCAAAAATGTTTAATATATTAAAATGGTTACCATTGTGTCAATTTCTCGAATTACAAATAGCTTTCACGATGTACAAGGCGATCTATGTCCTTGTATCCTGAATATATGTTAAATCTGACCAAACCGTTAATACACGACCGTGGTTATCTTTCCCTTTCTAACCAAAATATTGTTATTCCATGGGCTCGCGATTCCAGTTTGCATACATCTCTGGTTGCTTTGGGTCCAAAATTGGCTCACTCATAGTTAAATTTAAATGCTAAATATGTTATCCTGCTCAATACATATATTATTGTTGTTATTATAATTATTATTATTAATAGTAGTAGGAATAGTAATATACAAATGGATTTTATTTTCAAGCGCATACTAATTTGCATTTGTCTACAATTGCATTGCATCCAGTGCATTTGCATGAAAACAAAGCAAAACAATAAACATATTTAATGTTTGTGCTGTTCATTTATCAACTGTTTTCATCATCAGATTTAATGAACACATTTTCTAAACAACCTAACTTATGCGGCACATTTATGGTATAGTATGCATGTGTCTTGGTTTTCGCTGCACTTCGAATAAGAATTCATATCATGTATGAACATTTGATGCGATTATAATAAGATATTAGAATAAAAATGTTTCAATATGGGTGACAATGTTATTTGTAAAATAAATTATTGAATGCGCTAGTGCATATGTGTGCATGCCATGTACGAAATAATATAACGCGATACTCTTTGTGTCAGTAATAGGATATAGCCAAACCTGTAAATGTAGTCCACTTTCTCTGAATTTATTTATGTGTAATTGGTCTATATGAAAATGGTCTTTATGAGCAAGGGATATGTATATATAGGCAATTATACATTGTTGTATATGTGAATGAGTCAACTTGAAAGCGATCATTTTGAGAAAATTGTATTTAAATATAGGGAAAATGAATTAATTTCTGTACAAATAAGTATCTGAAAGCGGTCATTATTAGCACGTGTTCCTTATATGGAGGTGGTCGCCTGAGCAGGTATGATGGTATATATGTTCATCTTTGCGCCTTTATCGTTCGTGTATTGATCTTGGTTAAAATGTAATGACTGGACAACACACCTGTATCTTCCACAAATTTAGTTCTCTACCAGCGTTTTGCAGCCAACGTCACAAGATCAAATAACACGGCTGCAACTACTTGCTCTTGTCATATAAAGTTCATTGTAGGAAAAGAGATAATTGTCACATTAAATAACACGGATATGTTCAAATTATGTGGTGAATAATACTTCGCACTTGAAACTATATAAGTTGTACTATGCGCTAGCTAAACTACAACGAAATCACATATTACATGTTTTTAAATGAATTATGTCAATCAATACAATTTGAAACACAAAGCCATATAGGCACAGCAACAACATTACCTTCCGAAGGGAGTGTTTTAAATCATATTTGAATCTGTCTATTATGAACACAATGTACCAAGAATGCAATCCAAGGTTTACCACTAAAAATAAACAATACGACTGTATTCTGTTCGCCAGGTCAGGTCGAGTGGTGAGGTTAAACTATATGAAAATGAATGGGACGACAATATCTTGTTATCTTTTGTAATTGTATCCGCCCTGTATTGTACCATATGATTCCGCTTCTGAACAATAGCAGTCACTCTACGGTAACATGGTTATGCACCCTTGCTTGCACAACTTGATCTTTTACCCTATCAAAGAATGTTCGGCAATTTCTGGCGTAATGATAACTCTTTGAGACTTTGAAAAGCGTTACGAAATTAATGTAGAGGCAACTTTATCCGCTGTTGGTGCTGGACACATAGCTTGCCTGATTGTTATCCCTTATATAGATAAAACGCTTGCCTGCCTCAGTGATGATTCCTTAGTAAGAAATTACACAAGGCAGCATAGTCATTACCTAACATATGAAATTGTTATTTTTGATGCATAGAGCTGCACATTAGAATACACAAATTATCGTATACATAATTATATTGAAATATGTTATATATTGTGTACTTAGGTCACATTATCAATTGTATTGGATAGCTCTCAAAGTAGACATTTTTGGGGGCAGAGGTAGAACTTGCACACCCAAATACAAACAAATCTTTATATGTCATAATATCCCCTTTTCTTCTCATGGATAGTTTCTTGTATTTTGGAAGCTCGATATACTATCACGTCTATGTGCAGGTAAATTTCAAGATCGCGTATGGATAACTTATGGAATATTCAAAGCTCGCTGAGAAAAGAACGATTATAACAATTATCGACAAGGTTACAGTCTATTATGGCTCAAAACAGCGCATAAAAAGATCCCTTTAGACATGCGCTACTAATTTTGGATACAAAGGTTTTGACACATATTTTTAACGGACACCCTTTTATTGGAGTGGATCTAATTGTATTCCAGACGATAACATCTCTAACGGGTAAACCGCGCTTGTATGACTATAACAAAATGTACTTTAAGTAAAGGCCAATATTTACAAACCGACATTAGGAGATATAATATTACAGTGCCATAACACTTGTAAATTTTAAACTAGTACGATTTAGTTTGGCATGGGCTGACACCCACCCAACAAAATAAATTAAGCACGATCCACTGATAAATAAAATTTGTCGCACTGCCATATTATTTTTTTATTTAACATACATTATGGGGATTTTACATATGCCCCTACATTAGAACCTGAACTGTAGTTGCCTTATATTATTTTATATCTTGACCTTTACATATATTTGCTTACTTCAAACACGCACTCACATACACACACGCACACACATACATGGGCGCGCAACTATTGTACGCAAAGAAATACACTCACACAGAAACACTAAGGTTTTATTATATTTCCTGTTTTCTTGGAATGTAATATTATTTCCTTTAAATACTTAAATCTAAAAAAAAAAAACCGTGAAGGATCGCATAACCAAATGTTGACGAGAGGGTTCAAATTTTCTAAAAATCATCAATTCAGGTATTCACTTTGGCTCACTATTATTCCAGTCTTTACACTGCCATATTATATGTATTTGCTTGTTCTTACTATGTATATGAGAGTGCGAGCACACGTGCAATTTTGTTTGAATTTGTATTAATCCATCTCTGAACAAGAATATAATTGAGATTTATGAACAGAATCACAACGATATCACTTATATATTGCTTCAGAGTAAATATAAAGTTTCAACGGTGCCAAAAATCAATATTTTGTATACTTGTTCAATGATATTGAAGCGTATTTTAAGTAAATCTTCATTCAAAACATTTAACAATTTTGATCGAATACAGATATTTCCTAGCATAGAAGAAGACCAATGATCTTTGAACAGACATGAAATGGATAATGTCATTGAATGTTCCTTCGATATGCTAAATACCGATGTTGGACATGAAATAAGCAAAAGTACAAGATATGTGCATGACAAGAATGAATACTTAACACTGCGCATATAAAGTTATCTACTGCTTAGGGAAAACTCGTACATACATGTTCCTAAAATGTTTAAGAACAAACAAATATACATCGGATAGCGAAGGTTTCTTTAAGCTATCGAATCAATTTTAGATACTCCAACAACATAAATCCACAGAGGTCATCAACATATAATATCGATAAATAGTTAATTGGCTTGCTTGATGTTGGGTGAAAATTGAGGTGAATAGAAAGAGTGGAACTGCATTTGATATATCTGTACATTTAGTGTACAATATTGGAAGGAAGAATCGTTATTACTAAACAACGTTTCGTCACTTTATGGGAACAACAGAGACAACACATGTGAGAGAAGCTATATTAAACTAGCTAGAGACAGATAAAGTAATTGCAATAGCGTATTTCCATTAATCATTAACAAAGTCGTGCACGTATAGCGTAGAGACGCATTTCCGGCACTGTGTAATTATTGCATCAGATAGATATAGATATAGCTATGTATGTGTATGTATACACGTGTGTATGTATGTATATAAGATCTTTTCGATCTGCACTACCTCAGTTCAATGTGATTACCTTATTACAGGAGGCACAGTGTCTAGCCTTCCATAAAAAATTATGGATATGCCGCCAGAGGATAAGCATCTGGATCAGATATGTAGCAGGATTGGGAAAAGACTTGTGCATCTGGGTGTAGAACTAGGAGTCCATATGTGTAGATTCAGACACATTCATATAAAACACTCAGGTTACGTGCCAAATCAGTTTTTGGAAATCATGAGAGATTAGAGACAAAGCGACGTAAGCAGGTCACATTCAGGAATCTTGAGCAGGCATTCACATGTATAGGTATTGATTCCAGCATTCTTACACACTGTGTGAAATTGATCCTTTATTTATAGAACTCTGATACTGCACATGCTATAATTGTTGCAGATAGTGTTAAATAGTTGTACAACATAACAGAAGTAATACTTATTGTCTCTTTTCACTTAGTAGTTTTCTATGCGTTATAATTGCAGTGTTCATGTGAATGTGGAACATTTTCATTGTACTCTTTTCCAAGACCATACATGTAGATGCGCGTTTAGTGCAATCGCAAAGTGTCACATTTTGTTTGTCACAGAACTGTATTTCATTGACCTGTCTTCAAACTGATGGTCCTTCAATGCGCGAAATTCATCGATGTATTTATCATTTGTATTGCAAACAGTTTGAAGAAGTCTAACATACTGGAATAAAATAAAACTCAAAAGTGTATGCAATATATTTGCGGTAAATATCAAATAATCTATGTTGAATATACCATTGTTTGCGCTGATTCCAAAAATATGATATGATCTATACGTTGCATAATGCTTGCAACCCAATGTTACATATGTGAGGAGCTTTCATAATATGACGTCATTCAGTCGAACCTTGACCTGTTAGCTGCATTTTTTTATCTTTTCTCATTGTAAAACTACTAAATGGACAATGTTTGGCAAAATTCACCATTTCTGAAAGAAACACAACTCTTATAATTTCCACACTTAAATTGCAAGCATCATTGAATTTGATAACTGACCAACTTCCCTGGTTTGCTAGATAGTGCTCTCCATTCCTGAATCATCCTATTTATCAAACTATCCAATATAATTTTCAATTTTCATTTCACCTAGTTCCTGCGTTACTATAAAATAATACGTATCCATTGCATGTTTCTTTTCAAAATATGTAATAGGGAGTTTCACTGACAGCGCTGACATGTTTTGTAAACATATGCAGCAGCCTTCTCGCCCCTAGGTATGCAGATAAACTAAACACATATATATTGGCTATGTATATTAGTTCAGCGACTATAGTTCAACACCAAGCTATATTCTAATTCATCTATGAATCGTAATTGTTCAGAAATATAATGTCTGTAATTCACTTGCGTAAATATTTATGTAATATACATAATTTACTCAGAATTATATATTTATATACAAATGTCTTTATCATGCTTACTAGATAGGAACATCCCTCTACTTTCTCTATAGACCATTAATTCACTTGCCGGTATAAAGTTATGGAATATTATGAACAAAACATACTTAATAATACAATCTCGGGCTTAGACTCAAAAGATGCCATTGATGGGCCAATAAGCTCTGGCTGCTGCCACAGTAGCAAATAACTAATGAAAGTTTTTAATTTTCTGAGTTTCAAATATGTCACTGTTTGCAGAAGGACCATCCTTAACCTAATATGCTTTATATAAACATTCTCTTCCTCTTCCACCATAGTTTTATAATTTTTAACAAAAATCAAAAGATACGGTTTGTGTGATTTTCAAATGTTATGCTCAAGTTTCCGTTACATTCATGTTATTAAATCAACATCAGTCATTTACTACTAGTCCAAAAAGAGAAGTAATGCCTGAGGTATATAATTAACTAAGTACCGGTCAATATTCAGTGCTTAAAAATGAATTTATATACAAAAGAAACTTGAGTAAATCACAAAATCTGCACAATACATTGATGCATAGTTGCTCGTAAATGCGAGACAAAATAGGCTGTGTAATTAAAATTCAGTCAGAACTTACACTGAAACTAATTAGGTGTGAAAAAGTCAAGAAGCACAGAATGGTGAATAATGCATACACTCAAACTGTGAGTTGTTTATATGGTAGTACACAACCATCATTACCTATGGAAATAGGTGATATACTTATTTTCACATTTGCCATATTAGCAGCAATATATCTAAAACCACAAAGGGGCAAAGCTTCAGAGTAGAGAAAGAATATATGAGTAGGCAAACAAAGGCGGAAATGATCATAAACGATAAGACGTATACAAGTATACATCTGTAACAGGACGAAAGCGGGTGGGAATGGATGGAGCAAAGACGCATGACAAAGCACAATTCCGAGGAAGAGGACAAGAATGCAGTGGGCAACCATGTGAAAGTAAAGTGGTATTTGTTTATTTTTACCATAGACTGTGAAATTAATATTCTTTTGGTGAGTGCGTTATACATATTCCTCTGCTGATCGCAACTTTTTCATCTTTTCACTCATTATTCAGTACTATTTATCCTATCCGAATCAGGTAGCCACAAATCTTTGAATTTCATGGATTCGTTTTGTAACCACGGAATAGTTAGCATATACCTTTACTTTCATATCAAACGAGCATAAGAAGCTACTTGGCACAATCTATATATTAGGCCGAAACTTTGGAATTACTATCTGCTTACTTTTAACTTTGTTTGTCGTGTATGTGATACAATGTTGTTCTTGACTGAGATATTTAATTCCTGAGGGTATTTTCCTTTCTTTGGAGGAGTTATGTGTTCACTTTAAGTTGTCACAGATATGTTATATGTATGATATTCAACTTGTAAACAATAAACACATTAGCAGCCATAACAAGTGCAGTGAATATGTTCATCGGAAGGTTGGTCGAAATAATTTACTTAAGGTTCGCTTGGCTTTTCGTGTTTTACTATACTTCTGGATGCGTAGATCCATCATGATCGTGCAGGCACGTATACCTATGACAATGTGAGTACATGCATATAGAACATGTTATTATCTTTCTTTGTCAGCTTTATCAAAATCACATAATATAAACAGACCATCAAGTACTGTGTTGTTAGCTCATGTTCCTGCGAACGTTACAAATGATGAGACATGGTATTATCTAGCGATAAACAATAAAATCTTCCATACATGAGGTGTCCGTGTACCAAAGGCATCCTTCTGCAAAACAGTGATGTAATTATATGTCAAGAGTAAACAATTTCGATTCTGCTCCCAGGCTTAATCTTAAGTGATACGAAAGGCTCTTTAACTTTTGCAGAAATAAATAAAGAGTGTCCTTTTTCAAAATAATACCTTCTGATCGTATTGTGTTATACAGATCATACTTTTCTTTCAAATCTAATTGTGCAAGGAACATGTTCCTTGTCTACATCTAATCCAATATGATTGTGATCAAATTCTTCAATATTGGGGCTACAAAGAAAAATGTTTATAAACTTTATTTGTTCGGCATATTCAGTATAATTGATAATCAGCAAAATGTATACGGGGCATATTAAAGTAGAAATGTTGCAAATAGGTGTAACAGTAGCTTTGAAAGTATCCACAAACCATATTTGCCACTTTTTCTATGATACAATAATTCTTCTAAAACTATAGCCTATTCCTGTTGTTGTACAATGCGAAAATCCTAGATCAATATACATCCAGGCATAGGTTTAGCTTTTTGCATGAAACTCATTTTTGTTATTATCGCTTTCGTTTGTAATTGTTCCATTGTAGTGCCAAATGCAACACTCGTTATGCCCATGCAGCATTGTGCCACATCAATAGTATTAATCACTTCTCGACATCTTCTTTTGTATGCGGTTAGATTGTTCAGCTAAGCCATGTAACTTGTTACAAACCTCAGTAATTGTAGCATCCTTTATCGTTTTGATTTTATCACTTAAACCTGTAGCAGATCAATCGCAAGTTGTTTTCGTGAATCTTATCGTGCGAGCACCAACAACTATTTTGTTTTGTTTGTCTTGTTTCTTTTCCGTTTTTTTTTTAGGAGGGAGGAATTTCTCTCAAAACATTCTTCTTTTGTACCTCTGACATGCTATTAGTTTTAGCTGCTATCTTGCTTGATTAATGTATATGGTTGAATCATCAACACATTTGAATTTCATTATCGTTTTATTTGATTTTGTTATCCAAAACTGTATGTAACTGATCTCGTTTAGAATGTAAAGTGTCATAGTCTTACAGGGATTTCTTCCCGTTCTCTACGTCGCTTCCTAAAGCATCTATCGCACTGTGTGTTTGCCCTCTGTTCAACTATTTGTAAATCCCGTTGATTGTTCGATATATCGCCTGTTCTTTCTCTTAATGTTTGCAAGGCTTGTATGGCATTAAATAATGTGTTAAATTGATGCTTAAATAAATCTTGTGTGTTTAATCTTTTTTTCTCTTCAAATCAATCTGTCATTTTTTTTTTTTCTTTCCTTTTACTTTTCTAGTTCTAAGACTAATGAACTCTTTCAACACCACTGTGCCGTTAATATATTGTTCACCTGTTCTTGATATCATTCAAATTACTATTCTCACTAGTTTTACATATTTAAGAATCGATTTGCCTGAGTAGATACCTGCTAGCAGCGTCATTAGTTTATTTAACATAATCACGTAAATGCGCAATTGTTTTATTATTGAGGATTATGGCACTGTTAATTGTTTGACGTAGTGTTACAGCTTTCCCCTTTGTCCTTGTCTCAATGTTTAAAAGTAAAATGCTCTCACTAGTTTCATCAATAAATATATATGCATATATCAAGCAATACAGGTAGAAGACCCTAACTACACATTATGATTTTAACATTTATTTAACGCAACAAACATATGCTGCAAGTATACTATGAAAATCTGTCACTTTCCACCTACATCATAAGAAAAAAAATAACTAATGGTAATAATGCCTAATAATAAAAATAAGAACACTATATATATATATATATATATATATATATATATATATATATATATATATATATATATATATATATATCTTGCCCTGGGACTTGGGCATGGTCATAGAAGCAATACATAGAACTGTGCCGTGGTGCAGACTTCTTTCTTCAATATTGCCCGTCGCAAAATATTAACTTTTCATTTTTCCCTGTCCCAAAATAGACCAACCTCTTCAGCCTGAAACTATTTGGGAGCATATTTCCTAAGAATTTAAAAATCTAATCGCGATTTAACAACAGCTGCACCTCAAATTATTTAGATATCATGCTTTCGCACGAGATGGTATTTGATTCTTGTGACCTTGAGATTATGTTTCAACGGTAACACAGTAATGTGAATCAAAGAAAATTGGGAGATAAGCGGTAAGTTTCGAATTACTATCTCTTACCATTACTCACGATGCTGGTCTGAAAATGTACAGTGCGCAAAGATAAACATTGCATTTGTTTCTATAAAACCGTACACAGGAAAGGATGAGAACAAGTTTTATGAATCAAAGCGTGAGTTTGCAAATGCACCTGCTCACTGTCCGTTTCTGGTTCCTGGAAAAGTCAGCCAATTTTCAGTGAATAGGCGAAGGTCTTTATAAAGTACATACACAGGGGGTAAACCTGTGTCGTCTGCATCCAATATTAGCAATGTCTAGTTTTAATATTTCTCAATAAAAATGAACAAAGTAAAAATGCCAAGCGGCTTTACTCTTATGTACACGGGTTCAAAGAGATGTAACTCCCAAAGTTAGACCCTCTGGCTTTAGGAACTTGTTCCGTGTCTTTCTATCTTTTCTGGAAAATTGCCATTCTCTCATATATGGTGAAACATAGTATGCCCATACAAAAACTCCCTTGGATTCTTAGGCAGTGCTGTACATAACTCGCTCTTTAACTTTGTAATGACGCTAATGGCGGAAAAGATAACATAACATGTCCTTGCGCTTTATTTCTTTTTTATTACTCAGTACGTGAAAAGGGTTTTTATTAAAGCAATGACTAAGTATTCGATGAAATAATGTGAACTGCATGTGCTTCAAATGTAATGATGCTGTAAGAATTACACGTACATTACTCATTCATAAAATATAATTTGTCCTTGATCCCCGCTGTACGGTGCAAAATGGGTTAAAGAAAATTTTTCTTTCCTAAATCTAGAGGATCAAATAGAATAACTTACTGTGGATGAAAACTTTTGCGTTGAATACAGACAGATGTTATGGTTAATACAAGAGTATATTTTACATGTCCAATTATGTTAATGTATAACGGTTCCATGAGTTAAATTATACAAATCATCAGTATACGATTGATATCAATTTAGCATTTCATTTTGCTGAACATATAATGTTGCTATTCTCCACAAAAAGAGTTACTCCAGGTGTGTTGTATTACGTCTGCGAAACCATAATTTCAAGTGGACTGATGAAGCTTTGAGACTCTGAATGCGCCAAAATAGAATTGTCTGCAAAGCAAGTAACAGGTGTCGTTTACAGAAACTCAGGTACATATACAATGTATATGTCAAGCAAATGAAACTTATGTCCCTAAAGCGTAGTGTAGCCCACATCTATTTGACGGTGGTATAGAGAGGCGTAAAATAGTGTCATTATAAGAGCTAATATGGGTCAGTCTTGATTTATATTAATTATCTGTCACGTTGGAAATCATATGTGAAATTTCCCTAATGTCTTATGACAGACGTTAGCAACAGTTTCTCCACCTTAAAATTTGCTGTCAAACAGATATTGTAAACATTCAAGCGCTATAACATGGTACACATACTTAATAATGCAAGTACAATTGATTATTATCAAACTAACTACTACAACATGTGAACTGTCTATACTAATCCTGGACACTAGTCTGACACATTAACCAGATTTGATACTTACAAGCAACCAACAATGAAGCGTCTAACTTAAATTGCAATTATATATTTTTATTGTATTAAATAGTCGCAATTATTAGAACGGAAATCAGTAAAAAATTAAACATTGCCACATAAAATAAAAATAATGTCCTACTTTCCTGGAAGAGATATACAATTGTATAATGCTATCGAAATTAACACTTTATTTTTCCTTTTCCTATGGCATCGTAAATATGTATTTATTAGCTAAAATATACAAGTTATTAAATGGTATAAATTAGCACTTTACTTTGCTGAACATATCATTTTACTATGCTATACTATAGGAGTTATCTCTGGTGTGTAGTACTGCGACTGTGAAACTATATTTTAAGAGGTCTAATCAAGATGTGAAGTCCCGGATGTGCAAAATATCGTTGTGAGTAAAACATGTAGCATGTGTCTTGAACAGAATCTCGGGTCCACATATTGCATTCGAAGAAGCTCGTGTATGTACAGCTTTGTATAGCCTGCAAGTATTTGGTAGAGGTAGAGACAAGCAAAATAACAAATAAAAACCAATATTTTTAAGTCCTGATTTATGTCAATCATCTGTCTCGTTGAACAGCCTGTCATGTGTTGAATTTTCCTAACTCAAGGGTCAATGTTCACTATTGGGTCTAGCAACAGTTTTCGCACGTTAAACCCTATTTTCGAACGGTCATTGTACAAAATTAATGCGTTAAAACATGGATTAAGCACTAAATAATACAAGAACAGCCAATTATTATCAAATTTATGATTCTTTCCAGTAAACTGTTTTTTTCAATGCTTAACGCGGACACATATACCTGATTTGGTACTCAAACTGATTGATATAACGTAGGTTTTCCATTAATATTCTGTAATATTTTTCCGTTATATTCTTCGGAAGAGCAGAAACAAAATCAGAAACATAGTTATAGAACATATACAATAACGTTTGAATTTTCTGAAAGTAACATATAATTATTTAATCAAGTAAAATATAAAACTTTCCTTTCACCCTTTTCCATAGGCATCGTTATTATTTATAACATTATTTATTTATTGATTAATTAGCATTTTCGTTTGTTATTGATAACTAAAATAAAAATTCAGAACTATATAGAGAATGCAAACATTTTTAACACCAGCTATATTTAGTTTGTATTCCTTGTTTCAAGTGAATTTAATTATATCTCGTAGACACGTAAGGAAGAAACAGAAGTGGTAGAAGTAAAACATGGAGAAAACAAAACTTGTTTTTATACAGATTATGTCACTGAGCTCTCTCTCTCTCTCTTTCTTTCTTTCTTTCTTTCTCTCTCTCTCTCTCTCTCTCTTTCTCTTTCTCTCTCTCTCTCTATCTCTCTCTCTCTCTCTCTCTCTCTCTCTCTCTCTCTCTCACACACACACACACACAGTCTATACACACGCACATATAGGCATGCATAGGAAACAATACAAACCTATAAAATACATTTGCTAAATTTTTGTTGGCATGACTGTTGTCCATTTCAATCAGAAAAGTATACGATATAACGTTACAAAATGGACTTACTAACATATGTCATGCGTACCTTTAATAAGCGATCACGATATAAAACAGAAATTAAATTCTGACTTCTGTAGCGCTTTTAAGTTTGTTGTATTACGGATTTTTTTTATATAATTGGCACTAAATGTATCATAAGGACTCTTTGTATAAAGTATGCGTTTGCGTCATTGGACCGAAACAAAGCCTTACATAATATAGTACCTACTATCAAGTAAACTAGGCAACTTACCACCTTGTTTCTCTTCTTCTGCTCACGGTGATGATGGCAATGGTTGTTGTTGTTATTGTTGCAGCTGCTTTTCAGATAAGATACTTACACAAAATCGAGTTCAAAATTTGCATGTCTAAAATATATAATGCATAACTTTAATAAGTTACTACATCATAGCACAGAAACCCAACCTGTATCCATGTAGCGCTTTTACAGCTGGTGCATTGGCCTAGAGTTGTAACATTTTGCGCTAAATGTATCATAGCGAGTCTCTAAACAAAGTATGCATTTTGATCATTGTGCCAAACCGAGGCCTTACATAATGTAATAGCATTTCTCTAGTTTAATATGCAGCTTAAGATAAGCATTTTTATCCTCTTCTCTCGATGATAATATTGGTGCTGCTGCTGATTTTAATGGTGTATGTTGCCTTTCAATAATGATCATGATTTTGTCGTTGATGTAGTTGGAGTTTACATTATCGCCTAGTACATTCAAGTGCCGCAATTTGCTTCCCTTACTTCTTTAAATATTTTTTTTATTCGATCTATTAGATAAGTAATACAGAAAGATAGATAGAAAGTATGAGATAAAAATAAATTATGAATTAAGTATATAACATTATAATACTATAAATGAAAAAAGAACACAAATAAACAAACAATCTATTACATTAACACTTCCCAATTCATTATAGACATTTAACCTTCTTCATCAGTCACTGACATATGTAGGATTTCTTCGACTATTTTTGCTTGTCATACATTTACTAAGTATTGAAATAAATTTATATACTGTCAAAATATTTATTTTCCGACAAATAAACTTTTTATTGCAATCAAACTGTAAGTTTCAGTTTTATTATTATCATATAGTAGGCAGTGAATCGTCGGCCAGTTCTCTTGTTATTGTGTTTACAACATTTCTGTGTTTGTCTTTCCGGAACTCTCTTGTCAGTATCAATTTTACAACTCGTCAATGTATTCAAACCTTGTTTTATTTATTTTGTTTGCGCAGTATATCATCCTAATTCACAATTTGACTGCTATATGTGCGTTCTTCATTTACTGCATGGTATCTCTATAGTTGTATATAATTGTTGTTAAAATGTCCGGGTGTGCATAGTAATGTATGTTTCTATAATTCGTTTTCTTATTGTTTTGGATTTGGTCTATTATATTCGTTTGGGAAGAAAAGCTTTTGATGTTAGCTTGACAAGTATTTAAAACTGTAAACTGTAACATGATTCAAAATATACGAGATGTTTACATGTATGACCAGGAGTTTGGTATCATAAACACACTGTAATATTTTGTATACTATATAAGAGTGTACACTCTTTACTTTGCTTTGCATCATGCAACTGATTTGCTATCGAATTATCTGTAACTATCTCACATTCCGAAATATCTACCATTAAACAATGACGAATTCAGGTATGTGCTGTATTTAACACTGAGTTGGGAGTGGGGGGGGTCTCGATAGTATTTTCAATAGAGGAGTGGAGTACTTTGATATCAAAAACACATTATATTATTTCTGCTGTAGTTTATTCTAAACTCTATACTCTGTTTTTGTATCATAAACATAAAGCAATATACCGATATATTTTACTTTGGTACGACCGTATAGTGTTAAACGTTATGTAAACATATCCGTGTCAAGACAAGTATTCAAAAGAACCTAAGTTTACACCTGGGTAAGTGAAGGTAATAAACCAGAAATGCCTATATATGGAAGTCCTTTGCACTAAATCAAACACGGGAACCCAATAGGTTATCCTTGAAATTTATTGAAGAGACACCTTTGATGTACCCCAAGGCTTCAACATTGCACCTAATTGGACGGTAGCTACCCATATACCAGTATTGTGATACTCCACTCCCGTTTCATAAAGTGAGTGGATAATTAGTATGGATTGATAAACTGTAACCATAGACCTCTACATAAATATATACATGTATTGATTTATCATTATAATGCTTCTATAACTAGATTATATAGCAAAAGCAATCACATTACCTGAACTGCGTTGCATAGCATCAGAAACGGAATATATTCCGTCATTGTGTTTGCTCATATCGATCTATAAAACTGTGTGAAAAGTTTTTTAATTGTCATCTTGATAAATGCTGTCCTTCTGCACACGTACCTTTAAACATAGAGAGAGAGATAGAGAAATATGTTCCAAAAACAAATCAATATTCTCTCCGAATCATAAAATGAAATCAGAATGCATTCTACTAAGTTTGTCATATCAGTTCATCGCCAGTAACGCACTAAAAGGTAATCCATATAACATCTGTGCACAGAATGGCCAGAATATAGCAGACTCGTTGTATTATGATAATGAAATATAGTTACTATGGAATAGCGGCTGCTGGGAAAGGGGAGATGATGGTGTCCGGTGGCTGTGGTACTGACAAGAAAAACTGGAGTTTGATCAGCACGGAAGGAAATGTAAACTATTCTCATCAGTATGACTTTGCATCCAAACACTACAACTACGTAACTCTAAATAACGTTAAAACACGAGTATATGCTACTATTTATGAAAAGAATTCGCTTCTCTCTTTCGCGATGGATGGTAGTAAGCAATTTAACTACAGACCAAACAATCTCAGAGGCCCCAAGGAGTTGATGGGTACAGATATGACAACATTTACATTATTGGAATCGAGTCGCACAACATGTATCAGCTGTCTCCATGTATGTCTGTCCGACAGGTCATACCTTCAGGAGTGCCGAAATCACCATATGCAATTTGCATTCACAAATTTACGGACATGTTAATCATCTCGAACGGTTCGGATAGAACAAAACTACACATCCATCAACTGAAGTAACATTAAACAAAAGGTCATTTGAGTGTTACATTCCTCTTAAGTTGCATAAACCTTATGAATGAATAATGCATTTACAAGTTTGTGTACAGTGCATAACAGTCCATTTTAAAATGTAAACAAACGCTGATGAAATCATATGACCCAAACAATATTGTTACTTTTGTATTCATACCATGAATATTAAGTTTGTAAGCTGCCAATTTGTGAACTTGCGGTGCTGCTGCTCAATAGTAGTAGAAGTAGTAGACTATACAGAACAATCTTGTTTGAAAATGAATATGTTATATCATAATACTTAAGTTAGATAAATGAAACAGAGAATCAACTAAGCTAATATTTTTGCATGATGTCAATTGTATAAATAAATGGTAATCATAATTTACATGATTACACAATATAGAAGGCATGTATTTTTTATATTTCTCGAAAAGAAAACTCCGATATATATCTGATGCTTCACTTCCTTTTAAATACATGGGAATTTTGAATATTTGTGTCAATTAAATTATGTTGACCCACATTCATACGGTTGACCTCCGACCTCCTCCGCCAAGGTATGTATTGATTTATGTCAAAGAAACACAAATCAAACTGATGTGGAAACGAAATCTACCACGCCTACTTTTTAAAGTCAAGGACTGAAAGGAAAGATTTTTGAGTGAGGATTCAATATATCCTTGTATGTCTTTTTTTAAATGCACACTTTACTGGGTTGAACTGGGTTAAACAGACTACTGCCGCGCTCACTTGTCTAAAATCTGAAGAAGAAAATAATACATTTGAGCTGACGAGTCATTTTTCTGTCAGTACCTTTGTACTACTTCCTCTCTGTTCTCTCTCTCTCCACCCACTCACCCTCTCTCTCTCTATCTCTTTCTTTCTCTCTGAGCAGACGACACAAACGAGCATACCGGTTTCAAATCAACAGACCGTAAATTCAAGTGATATTGTACAGGATATTCTTCGTTACAAACAAAACAGTATTATTACCTTCACTCGGATAAAAAAGTGGCAAATTTGTATCATGTGTAAGAAGATATTTTTTTCTCACGTTGCTTTCTTTGTACATTAATCCATTATCAAAAGAAGTAATTATTTATTTATATGTTTATCAAGTAGACAGTAAAGGGTAGAATGCATCCTTTTTTGCAACAACTGATACAAACGTGGTATGAAGAGAAATAGCAAGCTTTAAAAATGTAAAGCTTTAAAGCAAAACTAACCCAGTTATGATTCAAAACAAAGAAAAGCATTCATGCAAATTTAGCCCAATAAGGAAAGAGAAACGTGATCTACTACTCCCTGAAAGTAGAGTTGTATCGTATTTGAAAGGGATATCTTTGTACAATTGAACATTGTCTAATGTTATATAATGAACTGAGACCTCATTTTAACATGCTATGCAATTATGACGGTTATTTACACCAAACTTCATCGTGTGTTGTCTCAGTATTATACAAATGAACGAATAACATTGTAGAAAATTAAAACTTCTATAGTAAAGCCTTTACTGATTATATATGGCTGTTGATAAATCCTCGTATCTGCCGCATCACACGTGAATAATTGTATATTATTAGGCAATACTCACCTTGTAAGCCAGATGAGGTCAGGTCACAAACATCGTAGAATTCAGTGTGAAATTACACAAAACAACACCACATAGCAATTATATGGATTAACGCAATGTCAGTACAATTATGAAATAATGGAATTTTAAGTTTTTTTATAAGATTTGAAATGTATTAACTGTTTAATTAACAATATTGTAGCTCTCAAGCAGCACATGTTTAATACTATTTTTTATTAAAAACTTCAAATCAAATAACAATTGAAGAATGAAAAAATGTTTAAATTTCGACATAAAAGTACATTTCTGACTTTGAGAATACATTTTATTTTGATTTACCTTACATACTCATGCTTTAGTTCTCGGTTATTAAATAATATGCTTCCAATGAGATTTCATGAACGTTTGTTTTTGTTTAATATATGTTTATTATGCGTATAAAAAAACACACAAACCTGTTTTCGCGAAAATAAAATGAAACAAGTTAAACAAGTGATTGGTAGTAAACATATAAGGGGCAATAATATCATTTAAAATACAAAGTAGATGGTGATAAACAAATATATTAACTGTTTAATTTCGCTTTCAAATGTATGCTTCGATTGTTACCTTTACCTGTGGTTAAATCGCCTTAATTATAGTAACAATTTACTCCAATTAAAATGATGTTTTAGCGTCATAACCACGATTAGGCCATTTAAATCATTGAGCATGGATACTCTTTATCTGAAAGGGTAATGGGAATACAAGTTAGTACGCATTTTGTAACGTATAGATCAGATGTATAAAGTTAGAACTTATTTTTAGTTATTACATTTTTGTATTCACTTTCAGAGTAAACGTTTGGTCTAGTCGGTGTGTCACAGGGCATACATTTCATTAAGGAAAGTGTTAAGTCTTCGTGTCGAAGTTAAAAAAGAAAATTTGTTATAACGTTTTGATAAAACCCCCGACTTATGTTCGTATTAGTCAAAACGTTAATCGTATATATATATATATAATATATATATATATATATATATATATTATATAATATATATATATATATATATATTTGTACTATATAATATATATATATATATATATATTATATATATAAGTAATGTTATGATCCACCCTTGTGAACACGATTGAGATGGCACGTTGAACAGTCTTATCAGTTACATTTTAGTAATATTCTTTACGAGTAATACTTAAAGCATAATTCAATCATAAATTATCACTTCCAATAACAACTCATATTTGAAGGCAATTCAAACAAGTATGTTTTTATCTGCCCAAATGTACCTGTATATGGTTACTTAGGCACGGTTGCAGCATGTTTTAGAAAAAGAGAATTGTCATTTTACAAGCAGTAGATAAATATGTAACCCCAATATATATATATATATATATATATATATATATAGTGTTAATCATATGTGTCCAATTCCATGACCAGATGTACCAAATATGTTCAGTGTGATTCAAGTTCAGTTTTAAATCCATATTTCAACAATTTAAGGTATGCTGATTCAATCTTGATTCAGTTGAATGTAGCCTCTAAGGACACAAACTTTACTAGTGTAACAAGCGTGAAGTCGGTTGGGATTGGATATGAGCGTAAATACTAAACAACGTACGTGAATGAGATGTTTATTTATAATGCATATGAATAATCAATCAATCTGACACCTTACTCATGCGCATTAAGTCCAACAGTGGATATAATAAAATGATGCGCACATAGTTCAGCAAAGGATATAAGAAAATGATATCGTTTCTAATGGAACCAATCAAAGCATGGAATTTCAACAAATAAACACAACTGATCCCGTATATGAACGGATATGATGAACATATGGAACTATCACTAAATGTGATTAATATATGGAATTATACATAAATATGGTTGACATGTGGATCTATCGACACAATATGATCAAAGTATGAACTGTATAAACAGGTATAATTGATATATGTTGCATCAACAAGTATGACTGATCTAAGTCTGCTGTTCACATGTTTAATTTGATTTTTTCACATAGTAACACTGAATTAAATTTTCACACATAAGGTGATATTGAATTAGATTGACCGAAAGGTGGAACGTATGATGCTATGTACATGATCCTCTGGTTGAAGCGTACAGCTTGTTTGATATTATGATGTTTGAGAAGTCCTGTCGTGTAAAGCCTTGCTACCAAAATGTTACTTACACTTCAGTCACCTACTTTCCAAATGATATTTTTTTCTGAAAAATACAATCAATAAATCTTGTAAAGGGGATTACATTTCCTTAAGAGATTTTGCATCTGAAACAAAATATATGATTAGAACTTGAAAACATATGAATCATCAAAAGTGCCAACAACAACAAGGATGGAGAAATCAATCTTCCAGCAACCTGGGTAAGTAATATTTTCAGACATTGGATATTTGTTATAACATTAAACAAAAATTAAGATCTATGAGAAGTTCCATATAAATCTTGATTTTGGGAAAGAGTACCATTTGAGGGATTGTTCCAAGCCTAGACTTTGTAGTATCATTAGAAAGGACAAAACAAGGATTATGTTCAGTTCCCTTTCATATGATCATCTCTCCCCCAGGATACTCTAAGAGTATCCATATAATTGAATGATGTTCCTAGTCCGTAGTTAGATACTTGATACCTAATAATGTTTACAGTATTGACATGTATAAATAATAATGGTATATTTCATGAAGCCAGGTTCACCAACCATCAATATTGCAAACGTGTTTGAGATCTTCTTGAGTAAACTGATTGTTTTTATCTCCTCTGTGGCCTTTGCTAATGCTTGAGGAGCTGTGGATACAACAATATCCAAAGGTCAATCCCCGTACACATCTACTAGAGACTTTGAATGTAATAAAATAATACCATGTATTTATAAAGTCTGCTACGTAATTAAACAGTACTGTATTTAATTATACAGCATAATCAATTCTTCTTGAAACAATAAAGACAATCACTGTGTGTGTGGAGTGTGTGTGTGTGTCAGTGAAATAACAATATAGAGTCAGACAGTCAAACATACAATTATATATTTATTAATGATACATATGTATACAACATAAACATTCTTTAACAATATTTTATACAACTTTATATAATGTCTTAGTTTTAAGGTCATTTGGATACAAAGTACCTAACCGATAAATCCAGCAACTTTCTTGTATCAATCTGAACATCTCTCCATGCACACTATTTAATGGCATGAAAGAAAAGTCACGTAAAGCGTGATTATTTGTATTATAATATATTGAATATTAGAGAATAAATGAGGATCTAATACAAAAGTAGCTCTTTTAGTAGCTCTAATGCAAAATAATTGTTTTCTCTACGTTATAACACTGACTGCATATCAACTGATGTAATTTATTTGATAACCTGTAAAATATGTAGCATACAATATGCTGGACAAACACTTTAACAAGTTTCTAAGCGAATGAATTAATCACCGCTTTTATATAAACAATTGTATGGGTCCTCGGTTCTATTCTATATTGTTTCGATATATTAGTAAATATATAATTGTATGTATGATTGTTCGTCTCTATGCTGTGATTTCACTGATTCGGTTTTCCTTAGAGACTTGTGTGTCTTTCTGATCCCAGTATACTCTTTGAGATTGTTATCATAATGCATATCATTTATGACGTAATTGTTAATACATATATAGACGTCATCTGTTTCTTTCAAAATATTTTGTACCTAGAGAAGAGTACAGTCAATGCAAACCCAACTAACACTGCTGTCAGGTTGTGATTAGTCAAGTGGGAAAATAACGTTCTAGCAACGTTGCTAAAACGTTGCACACGACCATAATATTAGTTGTCATCTGATCGAGAGAATATATAATATTAGAAATAGCGCGTATATACATTGATTATTACAGTTTTGTACAACAAATAATGTCGTTTTTGCTAAGATAATATGTGACCTTTTCACAACGTTGCACCGATGTTTGGCATTGCAGTATGAGAGGGAACACTCATTGTTTCTTAGTTTTTATCATTTCATTTTTAAAAAAATAACTGGATGAAGCTTGCAACTTTTGTCTAAAATATATTATTTGCCCGCTATTATTATTACGATCATGAAGTACAATTATTGCTTATAAATTATTTACGAATCTAAGAAGCGAAGTTTGTAGCTCTTCCAGGACCGGCATAACGGCATATGTGACTGAGACGTGAAGTATTTTTCGCTGCTTTCTGCTGTATTGAACAGTCCAGGCATGCACACTAATCAATTAATCTGCAATTCGAATTTGTAGCTTTAAAAGGTAACGTTCCTCTTGACATAGATACAATTTTCAGTGATTGTTCTACCTATGTCTACGGATCCTTTGTTGCATACGAAAACACAAGGCCGCGAGTGAATAGGTGCCATTTTCAAACAAAGAGATTTAGGTATATCTGCCAAAGTATTCAGTTTATATACATACAATTATATCACTTTTTGTCGTATTTCTGTGGCCTTTATGTTACTCGTATTAAAGAAATTATATTGATATACTGGGACATTTTTGCAAAGAAAATTAGCGAGAATAGAGATGGGTTGCCGTGGTAAACATGCATCGAGTTAAGGTTTATTTGCGCATGAGCGCAGATCAAGAGCGTGAGATTGATCGTTTTTTACCCCCCTTCCCCTAGTATAATAAAATAAAATAAAATAAATTAAAAGTAAAATTGAAAGGAAATATATATGCTTAGACAGATGAATACATGTTGATATGCATGAATGTAAAAATGAAAATTCACATTAAAAGGTCATTAAATGTTGCTAATTACAGGCATGAATGAGTGATATTACAATTGTTACATGCAAAACCATGGCAAAAAAGCCATATTTCTAAACATATTTTGACACATTTCCAATGAAAAAATGATAATAGTAATCTTATTAATAATTTGTATTATTATCATTACTGTTATTACTATTGTTCCTAATTTTTTCAGATTTACTGCTCGAGTTCCTTGGCGGTTATACTATCGGGAGTCTATCCGCAGAATGATTAAAAAACGTGGTACCAACAGGTTCTGGTCCGAATATTGTCTCAGGGGTCATAATAGGGAAGAAAGCTTTTCAAGAGCTCCTGATATGCAGGGTTTTGATAAGTAAGTACGACTTGATTTATATTGTATATTGTTCATATTACTGGCCACAAATTTTCGAAGAATGGAAAAGGTATTGTGTTTCTTCGCATTACTGCAACTACAGACAAGTAAAAAAACTTAGACAACATTTTTTAATGATGTGTTTTTACAAATACTTCATTGATTATTGATGTCAGACAACTTCAATGTATCTTTTGTTGTGGAAACTTATTTTAAAAAGATTTCGTTACAAATGCGGAGCCTGCTTGAGAAGTAATAGCAAGGACTAAGGTCAATAAAAGTTAAAGAGGTCATATCAGCATCATCAAGTATGCCCCAACCCAACGAGGAGGGACAAAATACAATGTTAGTCACTTGAGGTTCATTTCATCAAACCAATTTCTTAAATTGCAAATAAAATTAATGGTTAGCATATTGCCCATGACTACCAAAACTTGTGTATACGGCGAAAACGTTACATCCAACTTTCAATTGAGCAAGTGTTTTCACTTTAACGCAAGCTTGATTTCATTATCAACTTGCCCTGAATGGACAAGCGTGTCCAAAATTTACGTCTGACCTTGCTAAATATAATTAAGAGGAAGCACTAAATACAGTGAATAAGGTTTCATTACTCTTGTTAACTTTACCTCTACATCATGTAAGCAGTACTGAGAACATATATGACTTTGTTCAAGTATTGAACTTATTTTCAATTTACAACAGCCAGAGCAGAAGAAGAAGAAGACCCATTATTTACGTTGCTGTCGAGGATGCAGTTTCTAATTACAGAATATTTATAAAATCTTGAAAATAAAAACATGCAAATAAAGTGACAGTACAATATATGCTGTATTGTTTTCTTTGTTTATGCCAAATGGTCTTTCTTAATACAATGTCTGTACATTCGGCCTGGTAAGGCTTGTTACAAAACTATTTGATGATAAAACCTTTGTGTTGACACAATTCTATTTTGCAAGTAATTTCCCTTGCTTTTGTAGAATAAAAAAGGTATACAAACAGTAAAGAATCTTTGAGTTTAAAAAATGTGTAGAACAACTAAAGAAACTGCTTAATATAGGCAAACACATTCATAAAAAATGCCGACCTTAATAACTAGATGATCTGTAAATTTTTTATCCAGTTTAGATGAGTGTCATTTTGTGCCTTCATCATCGCTTGCTTGCATTAAGAGCATCCTAAATGGGATCCTGTCCATCCTGTTGTATGGCCATCCACCCCTACAGTTTCATCAAGTATGATTGCACAAAAACTATTAAAGTTGATCATTTAATTATAGTTAGTGCTAATATTAATATTCTACTTCCATTGTCGACTAGGTACTATTTCTCACCTGGTGCTCTTTCTGCATAGTGTCAGCAAGTTTGAAAGATATTGGATAGCATGCAGACTTTAATCATCTGCCCATATTAAAGTAATACTACTTCCGTTTTGAGGCATACACCAGTGGAGCTTATGGGGCTGGTTGTAATCACTAACTCCACTAACTAACTGGCGAAATGCTAGGAATATTTACAAACAGATTCGGCCTAAGGTTTAGTTGGGTCTTAATGAAATAGGTTGCCCCTTAGGCACTAATATCGTTACCACGGTGCCCATCTTGAAAATCTCATCACTACTCCTCCTATAGGATGGTCATATCATATGGGCTTTTTCACTAGAACACTTATGATCATATCTAGTTGATCCTAAATGGAAATGATGCCAATCTGAAATCAAAACGGCAGCCATCTTGAAAATTGTATCGTAACTCCTCCTAGATGGATGTTCATATTGACATTAAATTTTCATCAAATGACTTGCTATATTTAGTTGGTCCAAAATGGGTGCTGATCTGAAATTTAATATGGCTACCATTGAAGCCATCTTGAACATCTTGTAGCTACTCCTCCTAGATGGATGGTCATATCAAGGAGTTTTCATCAAATGACTTATGCTATTTAGTTTGTCCCAAATGGTGCTAATCTGACATTCAGGATGGCCACCATGGCAAGCCAACTCGAAAAAAATCGTTACTCTCCCTAAATGGATGGCTATATCAACATTTTTGTAATGTTTAATTGTAGAATTGGATTTTCTTGCCAGCAGTGGAGCATATGTGTTTTAGATACAAAAGTAGATTTCATTATTCACAGTTTTCCATTATATTTCTTTGAATGTTGTCAGAAAGTTGAGGGTATGTTATATTTTGACGTTTAAAAACAGCGTTGTAGCACATTCCAGCAAGTTCATCAAACCATGTTGAAACAACGTGATTACAACAACGTTACCCACACACTTTAGTGCAAGGTTGTGCAAATTTAAAATTGTTAGCTGGGAAACTAGTCGCACAAATTTATCGGCGTTTTTCTTTTTTATTTCAATTGCATATATGCCGCAACACATTTATTTACTTATATGGGGTTTGAAAATGAGCACATCAAAATGTATAATGTATGATATCTATATGGCAGTCAGATGATTTCTTGAATAAAGAAACTTTAGCCACGTGGTTTTTCAAACAAAATCGGAATAGATGTAAACCGAATCATAGGCATATTTAAAAACCTTCCACAGAACTGTATACAATCGATTTTACTTCATACAATACAATATAAGTTCATTCGCCTGGAAATACAGGTACCGATCAGAGAGATAAATATGTATTTAAATAATAACTTTGTATTTACTAATTTATAAATGTATATAAGACATTAGTGGTCACGATTATTGAGAAACAAAATCAATTTGTTATCAGTTTTGATCATTATCGTATCGCATTTTAGATTATGTTACGTCTAATCCGCTTAAAATTTCAAGATTACCCACGGCATGCCCTGTACCTTGGTATTGTTAAAGGTAGATTGTTTCCGGCTTATGATAGAAACAGCAAACTTGTCAATGATCTGATTATTATTATTTTTTTAAAACTGATCTGTTGTATACCTATAATAGGGTCATTACACAATGGACAGTTACTACAAAAGCGTAGATCTTAGTACCGTATTCATGTTTAACCATTTGTGACATACATTTAAGCATACACACATATTATATAAAAATGTTCAACTATAACTTCTCCATTATGTGTTGTTATTACATATCTATTGAATCAATGTTGACAAATACATTCATGGATCTGGTCACGTTTTTAAGAACAACAGTTCCGATGTTACATTTAAATCTATGCACGAATGACAGTCAATTTATAATCTCGAACACGCCGCAGTGTCTTTACGTATGCCGCATTTATCTGGCCAAGAACATACCACTATATTGTCAGATTCGATACCGATACTGAAGAACATTTAACAGTGTCAGATATTTTTATTACAGTAGGTAGACACACATCAAGCTTCTTTAGGCCCGAGCAATGGTAATTCTGCGATGCCCTTATTGTGGCGTGAGTAAAAGACCTGTAGACATTTCAACGGTGTCAAATATAACCATGACAGTAGTAGCAACACTGCAACGGGTCCTTTAAAAGTTGTGATAAAAACTGGCAGACATTTTAACAGTATCACCATGACAGCACCAGCACAAGAGACAAGCAACAACGTTCTTTTTGGATCGTGGGTAATGGTTTGTGTACCGACTACTTATTGTCGTGAGTAGATGACCGTATGCTAACTATCAAAAAAGATGCACATTTCGCTAAATGCATTCCCAATGGTTTAAATATTAAAACCTCTTACATTTTTATTTTCATAGGTTACTCGTCGCTTACAGTGCTGGGGAAGCCTCGATTCCCATATTGTCTGTCTGTATCTTGGGTTGAGAAGCCTTGGTGTTGTAATCCATATTTATGTTGCCTTCCATAATTGTCCTACGACTGGACCTGTGAACTATTTACTTTCTGAGAAAAGTCGATTGGACTAAAACATACCTATTACAAGTGCCAATAGGCACTATCACCACAGCGAGGCTTAGACTTTAACGGGTCTGTTCTTGCTTGGCGCCTACTTGTGGCTTGGCTTATGCTGTCCAGTTTTTTCTTTCGGAAGCCGCATTCATTTAGCGGTGTTCTAATATGAATTGGATTATGTACCAAAATCATTTGGTTTCTTTCAGTGTTTTCTCTTTACTTGATTCATCACCAGTTGAGGGTTGCAAGGGTATACTTTTCACATCCCGAGAAACCTTTGGAAACAAACTCATATTTAATAATAATAATAATAAAAAAATACATAATATTAATAATATAGTAATAATACTAATACTAATAATAATTATAATAATAATTACTATTACTATATTAGTATTAGTATTATTAATATTAGTTATTATAATTATTATGTATTATTATTAATTATTAATTTTTAATTCAGCTATGAGGTCTCAGCGAATATGAATTGGGTTATGTTCAATATAATCATTTGGTTGCTTCTGTGTTTCCTTCTTTACTTGGCATTCATCAATCAGTTGAGGTTGCAAGGGTCTACCTTTTCACATCCCGAGAACCTTTGGAAACAAACTCATATATTTAATAATAATAATAATAAAATAATAATATATAATACTTAATAATATATTGTTTATAATGATGATGACTAATTAATAATATATTCGAATAATAATTACTATTTCTATACTATATTATTATTAGTATTATTAGTATTATTATTATGACTATTATAATTCCTAGCTTGGTCTGAATATGAATTGGGTTATGTTCAAAAATCATTTGGTTTGCTTCTCGTGTTTCCACTTTAAACTATGGATTCATCATCAGTTGAGGTTTTGCAAGGCGGTATACTTTTCACATCCCTCTGAGAACCATGTTGGGGAAACAAACAATACTCATATTTAATAATAATTATAATAATAATAACTAATAATAATAAAAATAATAATAAATGTATAATTATAATAATAATTATAATAAATGATAATAATCACCAACAATAATAAAAATAATAATATAATAATAATAGTAATAAATAACATAATAAAGATGATAATAATAATTAATTAATATTTAATAATTGTTAATAATTATTAATGTTATTATTATTATTATTACCTATAATTAGTATTAGTATTTTTAATTATTGTTATTATTATTAATTATGTAATTATTATTCTTAATTTAATTAATTAAGCTTGGTTCTGAATATGAATTGGGTTATGTTCAAAATCATTTGGTTGCTTCTGTGTTGCTATTTCCTTGATTCATCATCAGTTGAGGTTGCAATGGGCATACCTTTTTGCATCCCGAGAAATTAATAATAATAATAATAATAATAATACACAACAACAATAATTGAGTAATAATAAATAATTATAGTAATAATGAAAATTAATACTAATTAATAAATATATTAATAATAATAAATAAATAAGAATAAGAATAAGAATAACTAATAATAATAATAATAATTTAAATTATTATTATTAATATTATTGTTATTATTTTATAGGTCAAAGCTTGTCTAGAAAAGAAGAGAAAGTTCATCTTGAAAAGATATGACTGATGGAAGTTGTTTAATTTTATATGCACTACATGGATATCTGAAATGAATTTAATTGCATAAACGCCACATTGTTATTTATGAATTTTTAACGATATCAGGTATTTACATCATCTCTGTCTGTCCTATCTGCTTGTCTGTCTTTCTGTATGTAATCTCTATTTTTTCTGATAAAATCATTACCGAGTTCTAACATTGCTCAGGGAAAAAAATTTAATAATAATCCTAATCTCAAACTTATTATGGGTGATAAAGTTCCATTTATAATATCTCTTATCTGATAACGTTGTTGTTTGGGTTCCTGGTCTGTACCTAGTTCTGGTCCAAACTTAGAGATTAGGGACACGCATTTAGTCTGGTACACAGATTAACAGGGCGATCTATCACTCCCTGAAATGAGGTAATACACATACTACAAGGTTTAGACTGCGACTCAAATTTGTAGGTCGTCAATGGGAACACTACGCCCCCATTAACTGTGGAAAAATATAGTTAGATGTTTTCTTTACAAGGGTTCATAGTGGCTAAATAAATTTAGAAACCTGGCAGAGCCCCGGTGCGTCGTTGATTAGCTTCCAATATATAAAGTTACGTACATGAACTTTAGGTGTATTTATGTTAATGGATGTATATCAACACAAAAGGTGAACAGACCATTTCACCCTTTTAACAGTTACCAAGCTGAGATATTGTATAATATTACAGATTCTTTTCAATTTTTTTTTTTTTTTTTTTTTTTTTTTTTTTTTTTATATATTCTTGAAGGGGGAGGGACATTTTCCATGCCATTTCATTTCAACCGTTTTGCATTACAGCTGTCATATAATTAAGCATACTAAGAAAACGCGCTTGCACTTGAGTTTGGCTATAACTGAAGGAAGCAATGAAGTAAAGATTTCTTTATCTGTAGAGCAGTGATGCAGTGATACGAGTGTCATCAAATTAAATGGGGATGTGTAGCATGTGTCCTACACTTTTTAGCGGGGGGCCGCTATAAG